>CM062804.1:1269757095-1270357095 GCA_031772625.1 Pinus tabuliformis
TTAATTGTGACAATCAAAGTTGTATTAAAATGTTTGGAGATCCTATATTTCATGCTATAATGCAACATATCAACAATAAGTTCCACTTTATTAGGAACTTGGTGCAGGATGGGATCGTGAAGTTGGAGTATGTCTCGACAGATGAATAGGTAGCAAACATAATAACAAATTATCTTCCTAATAAGAAGTTTAAATATCTTAGAAACATACTTGGTTTAGTATATATTTCTAATTGTATTGATGATAAGAGATTGTAAGAGATTTGTTGAGGATTTGCAAGTGAAGCATTAACTAGGAGGACATCTGGCCAACACTTTGTGTTCATGTCTAGGTACCAATGTAGGGAGGGTGGAATTGGTTGTAGAGCTCTCACCTTGGATACGCACCTAGGTCCCTCGGGTGGTGGTTAGCAAGTAAGCCTAATGGTACCTAGAGAGGTTGAAAGCTTGAGTCCACCTTTGTCCCACTTCAATATATTTTCCTAATGAGGAATCTAGTTTATGGAATTGTGGTCCTTGAACTGTTGAGAGACCAATGGATAGATTACCCTGGTCAGGAATATATTCCATGGCATTGTGATGCCTAAACTCTTTATTGTTCATATACTTTGGGATCTTCCATTATATTTGTATATTATGAATACATCCCTAGTTAAGATGGAGTGCTTGAAAATGTAATAAGGTTTGGTCTTCATTATTGTGTTTGAGCCATCATGTAATATACTTGTCAAAATAATAAATAAAAGAATTTTTATTATTATATGAATGACTTGTTAAAGCGTTGGTTTCATGCCTGGGTCATCATTATATTATTCAAAGTCCCCATTGTGGAGTCCTAAAATTAATATTAAGTCAATAGATTCATTATACATTTAAATAAACCCTTCTTGGGATTTGTAATCATGTAAAAAGGTTTATTGTTGAGTCAAATATGATTTATGTAACCTCCACACCAAGTCAGCCTAAAGGAGATGAATTAGACCTAAGGGACACCAATTCGACCTCACCTAGAGCCTATAAATAGAAAGAGATTGAATTTCCTGGTTGGGGTGGGTTGAGGGAAACCCATCACTATTTTGTAACCAAAAATAAAAAAATGACTAAAAGAAAATAAACCTAAAAGATAATATAACATAAAGGAAATGGAATAAGACCTAGCCCCAATATAGGAGGAAATGGAAACCTATTGGGTAATACTATCAAACTTATAAAAAGAAGGTGAGACCTTCAAGGACCTCCACACTAACCTCAAAAGGGAAGAAGAGTACTTCGGACTAAAATTGAGAAACAATTTCCTAAAGGATGGGGATAGGAACACAATGTTATTCCCCAACCAAGGTATGTTCATAGAAACTATAAACAACATCTCTATGTTAAATTTTGGAGGGAAAACCATGAATAATTTTGAAGAAATAAAGAGGGCTGCGATGAAAAATTTTGGAATCCTCTATACCAAGTACCCTTAGATGGATGTTGATAATTAAGACTACTTCCTAGAATGTGTCGTTGCAATGGTCATGATGGACATGAATAATGCTCTAGTCTCTAATCCTTCATTTGAGGAGATAAAGGCGATATTTTTTTCCTTCACCCCTGATAAGGACCCTGGCTGGAACAAGTTCTTGTCCTACTTCTATAAAACAATTTGGGAAGAAATTAAGAAAGATATTTGTAGAATGGTTGGATACTCCTTTAAAAGATTCATAATGGTTAGGGGACTAGATACTTCCTTTTTAGCATTGATCCCTAAAGAGTCAAATCCTTCCTCCATTTTTAGGTTCCATCCTATATCTCTCTGCAATGTTTCTTATAAAATTTTCTTGAAGATGCTAGCCTTGAGGCACGAACATACTTTTCCTATTTAGATATTGGCCAACTATGGGGGTTTGTTCTAGGGAGGAAAAATTTTGATAACATTATTCTAATCCGAAAGGAGATTGACTCGAGTTCGCAAAGAGGCAATCAAGGAATGATAATAAAGCTAGACATGAAAAATTATTTCGACAGAGTTAGGCACAACTTTTTGTTGAAATATTTAGGTAAAATGGGGTTTGTTGAATCATTCATCAGGTGGATGACCCTGCGTATTTCTTCTGCTTGGATTGCACCATTCATTAATGGCAAAGTGGCAGGTCTCTTCAAAGAATCAAGGGGGTTGTGCCAAGGCTTCCCTCTCTCCCCCTTTCTATATATCATGATGACAAAAGTGCTAAGTAGAAAATTGGAACAAGATATATATTCTCTCCTCCTCCTGGGGATCATATATAAATATGGAACCATAAATATTAATCACATATAGTTTTCACATGACATAATTCTTCTTAGAGGTACCTCTGTATTTATTGCTAGGTGATTCAAAAGAAATCTTGGTCAATTCTTGACTGCGTTGGTAGGGCCCACCAATGACCCAAAAATAAAAAAATGAAGAAATATTGGGGTTGAGATGAGTAAGGGACTGGAAGGAATTTAATTATTTATGAGTTCCAATTTTCCTAAGGCATACTGCTCCCTATGCTTAGCAAAACGTTCTAGGCAAAATCAAAACTAAAATAGTGAATTGGCGAGGAATCTGGCTCAACTATGTGGGAAGGGAAACCTTGGGGGATTTTTTGCTTTCATTGTATCATTTCTCTTCCCTACAAGCTCCCGTGTTAATTTTTCATCAATTGGGAATATACGTTAGAAAATTTGTGTGGAAGGGAGGAAAGGAAAAAACCAAAACAAGGGATGATGAATATTGTTATGGGGGTTGTTAACACCATAAAATTGTACATATGTTTGCACAATCCAAAAGATTCTAAAAGGAGTCCAAAAGAATGCACAAGTGAAAATTTTCTAGTTAAATACATCATGAAGTTTAAAAAAGTAAATTTGTTCAAAGTTCCAAAATTTACAAAGATAAAAAAATTGATTTTTTCGCACTTATTTATTTGATATCCATGCACACTGAATATCCTTGAAAAGACACGTGGTCGCAAAATTGGATGACTCGGTGACTCAGGACCACTCCACACAGTCGAAGCCGATTCTATGACATGATGTCAACCCAGGACAACCAAATTTGAGTCACCATGAATATATGCATCCCTCAATGGAATCATCTTATCCTACTCATGTGTCAATATCATGCATGAACCAATAGTGGGAATATGGATTCAAAAAATCTATATAAATAGGCCATGGAAGAGCCAAAATATGAGACGTTGTTATGCTGGCCAAATTTCTATTAGAGAAAACCACCATTCCATTGTGGAAGCAAAATAAGGGAAGAAAACTAGCTTGTTGTCCATATTTATTCTAATAAATCTATCATCCCATTAAGAGAAGATGAATTTTCCATTTTAGAGTATTCATACTCCTTTGAGAGAGACGAGCAAATTCCAAAGAGACTGAGGAAAAGAACCTCCCTCGTTGAGGATTTTTTAGCACCATAGCTCAAAGAATTGTCTTCAAGTTTCTCAGATTCATCTATTGTATTGAAACTCTACTACCAATAGTCAATAAAGGGAGCCTTTTCCATTATTTTGTTGACTTGTTTGCTCCATTGAGTATGGTATGTGTATTACCTCTTTGTTTAGTTTATGTTTATGTTTGCATTGTTTCCACTATTTGCAATGTTGTGTTTATTTAAGTATGTCCACTAATTTCACAAATTTTTTCTGCGGTCCTTTGTAGAGAATAATGAACTATTAAGGAGGTGTATTTTGGAACAACATTTCCACAAACACACTACCATAGGGGCCAATCTTTTCTCGATCATGACCACGAAGCGAAATCAATGGTGGATGCAGCTAATGAGAGTAAAGTATTCAATACGGCATAACTGAAGAGAGGTGAGAATGGAGTTGGTTGAGGGTTATCCAATCTAGAAACTAATGAGATACTCGTGAGACATTCTATGGAATAATTTATACAAAATTTTGGGGAGAGGAGACACTACATAATTATTTTCATATTTTATTATCAGACTTCAACATCTAGGTTTGGACCATTCCTTATATGCTTTCTGTATCTACTTGGGGAAACTCTACTTGGGGAAACTCAAGTTGGTATATTTGGACCAAATATCGGAATGGGATCTTGAGGGGTTTTGGAAGGGGTGGAAGTTGGATAACATCCCAAAAGATTTGATTCCATTAAGAGAAAAACTTATCAAAAAATTAAGAGGTTGTTCCCCTATATCATATTCAATGGTGTATGAGTGGGGATGAAAGAAATCCAATTTAAATTTTAAAGAACAATACTCTCACCTGCTATTCAATGCTCAAGTCCCTCCAAAATCCTCCATTTGGAATAAAATTTTGAAACCAAATGATATTCAAAAGGTAAATTTTTTCTACTGGTTGTTAGCTCATAAAACAATTCTCACACCATAGACCCTTTAGAAACATGGTCACATTGGGCCATCTAGATGTCCTCTCTATGAAATTTCTGAACAATTTATCCTCCATCTCTTTCTCCATTGTCAGGTGGCAAAGGAAGTATGTTCAGTGGCTCTTGGTCCAATTTTCCTCTGAACAAAATGACCTTATGATCTCCTTCAATTCTTAAAGTCTTTTCCCAAATTCTATTCAAGCTCCCTTTAGGTCAAAATTACCTTCAAAGAGATATGGAATACTCTACCCATGGATGTCTCTTAGAAAAATGGCTAAAAATGAATAAAGCAATCTTCAGAATGTTGCATATAACCATCAGTACTAGAGCTCTGAAATCCCTCTAATCTTGGATGGAACTGAATTGCTCGAAAATCGATCCCTTTTTGGATCAAGTTGAAACAAATTATATCTCTCCCTTGATTTGTCCCACAGCTCCCCAACTCCCTCCAAAATCCTCTGCTTTGTGTCCTCCCTAGATTCTCAGATTGTCTTCAGAAGGGCTTCTCGATTGGATTAGATCATCGAAGAAATGGACTCTCCAATTTGATGGAGCCTCAAAAGGAAATCATCGAGTGGGAGGAGGGGGAGGGATTCTCATTAATTCAAAAGGAATCATAGAAGATACATATCATTGGGGTCTGGGAATGAAGACAAAATCAAGCTAAGGCTTATGGGTTTTTACTTGGGCTCTCTCAAGCACAAAAAAGGGAATCAAGGATATGCAAATTATAGTGGATTCCATGTTGATTATAAAGAATATGAAATACAAAATTGTCACTCAAAACATCAAATTGAAGCAGATCATCAAGACAAACCAAGGAATGATCCCTCTCTTTGAACAATTTAATTTTTTCCATATACTAATAGGTAATAATAAGAAAGCTGACAAGAAAGCCAATTTAGCATGTAAGATGAATGAGGAAAACATCAAGGTGAATGGGATTGTGGTATTAGTCATCATTCCCTAATGGTTTTTATGAATCTCAATATTTTGATAGCTGAGTGTGGTTATGAAATGATCAAGAATTATAATAAGAGGGAATGTTTGGAGTTTTATTGCCCCTCCACCCATAGCTTGTCTCTTTTCCCCCCTACTCCCCCCTTCTTCCCTTCATCCTCTCCTCCCTTCCCCTCCCCCTCAACCTCCCTCCCTTCTAGCTCATCCTCCCATTCTCCCTTCACCCTTCACATTGGCCACCATGGCTGCCACCTCCCCATCCCCCTCTTCCATTCTCTCCTTGTCCCTATCCCATCGACATTCATTTAACTTGGGCCATCTTCCCGCATTATATCACCCATGTCACTCGGCTTATGTTGAAGTGTGGTTGCAGTCCTTGGCTCATACTATGGTTGGACATTACAAAATTTTAGATGTGGAAGCCCTAATATTTTCTCCTTGTACTAGTCACGATAGCTAACGAAACTGAGATGGGACCATGCAAAATAATGGGGAGTGTGAGGAGGAATTAATCCTTTTGGTTTGGGGTGGTCATTTCGCACGAGGGAAGTTGGTGTGGGACAAACTAGTGGTCATTTAATTCTGTAAAGGAATTATGGAAGAACATTGGGATTTAAGCAATATGAGTACCCCACGTCAGCTCTGGATTATAATCTGGTTCATCATCCTCTATATAATGATCTGTAATGGTAATATCTTCTATGACAAGAACTGGTTAGTTTCTTTCATGGGGGTTTCCATCTTAGGGACCTAGTGGTCAGGTCAGGGCATTCTAGGTAGTGTCGGTAGTGGCAGAGTTTTAATAATTTGCATGGTGGTGGTAATTTTCATGGTCGTTGTATAGGGTGGCATCACCAACGATATAGGCAAGAAATATTATGTTAATTTTCTAGCCAAGGTTAGTGGTGTTTCGAAATTTGTAAATGTTGTCTTTCAGAAGAGTAGTAAGTTCAATTTCGGGTCTATTGTTCTCCTTCTCTCCATGGAATGTTGTCATGGTAACCCACGGGCTGTGATTATGGATGTTGTGAGAATATTAGAGGAGGAGAGCTCGATATTTGGTTCATGGGGCCAGTGTCAGCCTCATTCGGGAAAAATTCCTCAGCATAATGTGATGGATCATGGGAGGCTCCACTAGGCTTGTGGTCTTTGTGACAAAGAGCATAGGAAAATCAAAGAAGGAATATCAATAATATAGAGGTGCATCTGTCAACAACAAAAGGAGACTCTAGAAGTGCAGGAATAACAACTCAATAAAAATGAAAGAATTCATCAACTGGAAGACAAAGCTGGCGTTGTGTGTCAAAAATTTCAGCACTTGCAACTCATGTTGGTCGAGAAAAGCTCAAGGTCAGATTAAGAAAACAATGGAATATATCTTAAGAGTATGATGCCAATGGAGGAGTAACCATTATCATTTGTCCTTTTTTTTTATTGTTTCTAATGTCAAATTACATATGTAAATATTTGTTGAACTAGTTTTGTAGGATTTATAGGCATACACAAGTAGTAAGGGAGAATTTTATAATTTTGAGAAAGAAAATTTTGGACTAGGTAGAACATAATGTAAATTTTGAGGCTGTGAGGTGGTCCTGAACTATTTTGTAAATCTCTCGGTTTTTGGTGTAATACATATCTCCTAATCTTTTGGGTTTATATATATATATATAGATATATATATATATATATATATATATATATATATATATATATATATATATATATATATATATATATATATATATATATATATATATATATATATATATATATATATATATATACATATATACATATATACACGCACGCACACACACACACACACACACACATATATAGGAATGAGGAAATAGAAAATTCTATTATTATTAATTATTATAACAATGGGAAAATAGGCCAGTTTCTTACTACCATACCCAATTACCATAATAATAGCTTTGAGTGTAGTATTGTTTTTTTATGATTGGGCTAGAAACCAGTTCTACAACTAACATTATAATCTAAATGAATACATTTGAAGGTAGAAACTCTAGGTACATAACACTTTCATTATCACTACTATTCTATGCCCAATTGAGCTGCCCAACATTTCTCATATTATTATCATTATTATTTAAATATGTATAAGTTTTTTCATTTATATATATTTTTAAAATTTATTATAAATCATGTTTTACCAAAATCTTGGGGTAGGGGTGAATTCTCTTTCTCCTAAGTCATACTTATAACATCTAGAAACCTTTATAAAATACATGTTTAAGCATTGTCGTATACATTATTGGGGTTAGTTAGTAGGGGATTTATGTTTTTATTAGCTTTGAGTTTGTCACTTACTCATAGTATTAGTTAGTTAAAAACATAGTTCTTCATTTATTTTTTCTCCTCTTGGATATCTCAATTGTGAGTTAGTTTTAGGGTGGCTCTTTGACAAATGGATTAGTTGTAACAAGTAACAAATTTTTAACAATTTAAACTTTAGATCTTTTCTTATATATAGCAAGTGGTATTTTAATGGTGGTTTAAGACGAGTTTATTACTAAAACAAGTGTTTTCCCCATAGATTTAATTAGAGCCTAGTATGAGCTCATAGTTTCACTAAAGCTCATGGTATTTTAATGATGGTTTATGAGGCACCTTAGTATGAAATAGATGTTGTAATGTGATTTTTTTTTAATAGGTGAAAATAAAATAGAAAAATAAAATTAAAAATAGCTCTATATTAAAATAAATATAACTTCAAATTAATATAATAAAAATAAAAATTATAGGCTATTATAATTATTTTTAAGATAAAATTGACTTGGTCATATTACCAGTGGATTTTGAGTTCGAGGTTTATCAAAACCCATGTTATGGACCCATGGTATTCTTGTAGAGTATTGCCTATTTAAAGGTGGAAATTAAACCAACATAGATAAATCTGAAGTTCAAATCTACCAAGTGGAGAGAGGGATCAAATCTCATGTTGCTTATTAATTTTTTAGGCATATTAAATGTTGTGGCTGATGTGAAGTCAAACAATGTTTTGGATGTGACTTTGGGAATTATGATGGTAGGGTGTAGGAGGAAGGCTTGCCCCACTATGTTGATCCCTCTCCCTCTTTGTGTGAGGATGACACTTTCATTTCTTCTCATTTTTGAGTAATCTTATGTGATCGACACATAATATCTTTTTCAGGCTATCTTGGATTATAGTATTATGTGAAGGAAATGATATATGTTTTTATTTTTTTATGAAGACAAAGTATTTAGTTTTCATATGATTTACATCTTGGTTATATATGTACTGGACATTTCATTTTAATTCAATTTAAAATATATTTTTTCTCCTTCAGAGAAAAGAAAACAAAGTATATACAGAAACTCGAAATTATAGTTACCAAATTGGGGTAAATTGGTATAAATAATTTGAAAATTGACTGATTAGATTGGATTAAGATATTAATAAGTAGATTCCTATACTACAAAGAAATATTAGGTTATTCCCTTTTATATTTTAATCCATTCTTCGTTTTCTTAATCCTTGTTAATTTTGAGTGATCTAGGAGGATCTCGTAAGATAAGTTGGACAGGTCATCATCAATGTTCAGTGTCGTCATCAACATTTAGTTCAGTTTCAATAGTTTCGACATCGTTGGTTATGGATCAGGTTGTTCAGGTAATGTTTATGGTTTTTCATGGTGTTGAGTGGACATGGGTTTGTACCTAGATGTTGACTTATGTTCATTGAAAGTTCCGCCAGGGTTGGTCGACAACATGTGTTTTGTCATTCTCCTTCATAGGATTTTGGTTTTCGTCCACTTTACAGGCTTAGTGATCGATGTGTGTGTCGTCCGTTGCATGGGTTCGATATGGTTCGTTGTCATGTGACAAATGTTTCGAATGTCACTTGTGACATTGGATATAAAAGGGTGTTTTACACCTAATGTAAAACCTAAACCCTAATCCTAAATCTGAAACCAAAACAATACCTAAGTCTAAACCATAAAGCATTGAAATATGTATTACAGAACTATACATAAACCTAAGACCAAAACCTAAGTCCTATCAACCCTATCGCAATAAAAAACTAAGTGTTAAACCTAATTTCTAAGCCTAAAACCCTTGCTATACCTCTTGAACTAAATGTAATTACAAACAAAACATTGCAAGTACAAACTATCAGCCCTAATCATGGAGGCAAACCACATCGAAGAAGGCCATCATGTGATCAAAGCATGTGTAAATGGTCGAACTTGTCAAACCATCGGGCTTTGAGTTAATGGACAGATGTTGAATGTAGTAGGGACATGTGAACGGAGCTATGTATAGACCATTGGAGGTAGCATTGACAGTTAAGTGGTTAACTGTCAGCGGGTTCAGTGAATGACAGTTGACATATGAATAGAAACAATTAATCGTCAGATATTTTATAGCGAAATCACGAGAGGTGGCAGCCTATTGTTAGACCGTGGCTGGTCACACACAATATCTAACCTCCTCCACCAGGTTAACCTGATTGCAAATGGATTATATGCTTATCCAATGTATTTTTGGGTTTTTTAATTAAGTTTTGGTTACAACTAATTCGAGGACCATTAATCCTAATCCTAGGTGTCAATTTATAGTTAGATCGAGATCAAAACTTATCCAGATTGCAACCAATTCATCTCAAATGCAGCCAAAGGTGGTTTTGATGTACGTGCAAGGCTATAATAGGAATTTTTGTCCATGGAAAAGATTAGAGCATTTTTAGTTTTTATATGCAGATTCTGGAGGTCATAGGCATTTTTGTTTTCAGTGTAACAGGAGCATCTAGAGTCAGAATTGGGAACCGTTATAGGCATTAGAAAGCTGGTTCAAAGAGCTTCCTTTTGATAGTGATCAAAAGTGCATGTGTACACATTCAATGTGGTTTATTCTCTATGTAATTGAATTCCTTAGCTTCAATCCTTATAAAGATGCCACCCATCTTGTAAGCATACTCGGAGACATAGTCCATCAGGGACGAACTCTGTAAGCAAATTTTCTATCTGGTATCATGTGTTTTTATTATTTTCACTTCTGTTATGCATATTTCTTATGTTTAATTATTTATCATAAAGTGTTCTTCTCAAGCGGTTTTCCTCAATTTCCACACTTTCAACTAGCATTCAAATCATTAATGGGTAACCAATTCTACATCTGTTTTAGTCTATAATTAGTTCAGATCATATAATTTGGTATTAGAGTAGGTTGTGTTTGTATAATTTTCGATTGAATGTTAACCAGGTCAATGTCGCAACGAGGAGAAGGAATCCTTGAGCAGATTGATCCAGAGATTGCAAAGCGACGAGCTGTTCATAAGTCGACCATGATAGGATCTGATGCAGGTGAAAATAATGAAACTAAGATGAGTGATGAACAATTTCAACAAGCATTCTTGACTATGCAGTATATGTTGGGATAACTGTACAAAGACAAGAAGGCAAGAGATGCACCTTCTTCTTCAAAGACATCAAAGAAGGACAAAGGTAAAGGCAAGGCTAATAAAGCACCTTCACCTCCATCATCTCCATCATCATATTCTTCTTCTTCTTCCAGTGCAAAATCTGAAACAGAAAAGAAACCTAAGAAAACATCTCTTTTGAAACTTAATGTGAAATTTGAGTTACCTATTTATGATGGCGAAATGAATCCTGAAAAGTTAGATAACTAGGTTAAGCAGTTAGAAGTTTATTGTCGCATTCAGAATATTTCTAATGATAAAACTAAAATTCCATTAGCTACACTTAGAATGGGGGGAATATATTTAATCTGGTGGAAAAGTAAAACTCAGATAGATGCAAAGCGTAAAGGAAAATTCATCTCTTCATGGTCTAAGTTTTTAAAATCTCTTAGGAAACAATTCTATCCTTTAGGATACATGTAGCATGCTGTTATTGATTGGCAGCATTTGAGGTAAGGTAAAGGGCAAAGCGTTCAGGAGTTTACTCAGGAATTTAGAAAGAAAGCATTGGTGCTTGGTATTTCATTGGATACATGTGAAACTTTGTTAAAATACATCGACAGTCTACATTCATATTTGCAACATACATTGTTGATGTTTAATCCTAATGATTTTGATGAAGTGTGTGTTCAGGCCATACATATTGAATTAGGTGGTAGACCATTCAAGTTTTCATCGAAATCATCCAAAGAGTTGGAAATCAAAGATTCCAATGAGAGTAAGGGGAAGATAATTCGAAGAGAAATAAATCAGCAACAACTCAGAAGGAAATACCTACTTGTTCTCATTGCTAGAGATTCAATCACGATCAATCTAAGTGTTGGAAACTTCATCCATAACTTAAGCCCAAAAATTTCCTTAAGGAGGAGGATGAAAAGAAGGCCA
This sequence comes from Pinus tabuliformis, assembly GCA_031772625.1. Classification (NCBI taxonomy): domain Eukaryota; kingdom Viridiplantae; phylum Streptophyta; class Pinopsida; order Pinales; family Pinaceae; genus Pinus; species Pinus tabuliformis. Next base: position 1,269,768,781 of record CM062804.1, read on the forward strand.
TTGTAGCAGTTTAGCAAGATCTAGGTTTAGATTCAGGTTATGAAAGGAGGATAACCACAATGGTTACGACAGGTAAAAATTCTAACATTGGTTCAAGTTCAAAGGCTATTGCATCTTCATCAAACATAAATCCTTTAAATGAGGATAAAGAGTTGAATTGTTTAACTTAAGGATAACTTCTAAACATACAAAGATAGATACAATGTTTGACAGTGGATCACAGGTGAATTTAATATCTGAATATTTAGTTAAAAGTTTGTGCTTGGAAATATGGAATCATCCAAGACCATACCCATTAGGATGGCTAAATAAATCAACTTAGATAAAAGTCACCAAACAGTGTCAATTAAGATTTTCTATTACAGATAATTACATTAATGAAGTGGAATTAGATGTGGTTCCAGTAGAGATATGTGGAGTTGTCTTAGGAATTCCTTATCTTTATGATCATGATGCAGCATTTTACAAGAGAGAACATAAATATCACCTTAAGAAAGATGGGATTGAATTTATTGTCAGGGCACATCAAAGTAAAAATCATTAGAATATTAATGCTAATTATATGAAGTGATTAATAAGTTCAAATAAAAGATTTGTAATCATCTGTGTAAAACACAACATGATGTTTGTTCAGGTTATGAGACTTAGCTTAAAGATAGATTCATTAAAGAGATAGAAACTATTCTAGTTCTATGTAAAACCAAAAATCTTACTCATAAGTAGGGAAGACAACATGAATTACAGTGTGTGTCTAAAGCTCCTCTTCCTAATGTTAGAATGAATCAATTCAGTTCAAGATTGGAAATTAACAGATACAGGGATATAGGTCAGTGTTGGGGAAAGTGAGAGTTAAATTTCTCTTATATTGTGTCACCATTTCATGTTTTAAACACTTTGGAAACCTCTTTTCAAGTGGAGAGGAAACCTATTTGTTTTCATATCAAAGCATTTTCTAAAGTATTGTCAAAGTGTTTAAAGGAAACTTATGCATCAGGGGAAAGTGATAATCAATGGAAACATCATTTAATAAATGAAGGAAAAGTGATTCAAACAAATCAACAACTAATTTAATACTTTCAAAGAAAAACTAAGTTGCAGTAGTTTCCATATTATAGTTTGATGGTTTCATTGCAACAAGTTCACTTAGTAATCAGGAATCAGGAAAGTATAGCTAGTTTGATGTCAACTATATCTTTGATTGTCTTTGTCATTCTACAAAATAGATTGTTAATACATGTCGATTGTATTAAACAATATCTAGTAGACACTATTTTCAAGGATGATTATAAATCATTGACTCATGGTTCTTCATGGAACGAAACCAATCGCCATGTTCATAACATGTTTTTTACCCATTGTCGCAAGTTGTTCATACTACAGATGGATGGAACAGGTCACCAACACAAAAAGTGCCATGGTCAGCATCATCAGGGTCATTACTTGGAGGTGATTGATCTAATGTATTGGTACATCATCAGGCAAGGTGGAAAGAGAGGGATCTCTACCCTCATCGAATATTTGTTTAGTCAAACTTTTGTGTTCCAAAAGCTTTCGAGTGGACAGGATTGATCCAGGAGGATCTCGCAAGATGAGTTCCACAAGTCATAGTTAGTGTTCAGTGTTTTTGTGAACATTCAATTTAGTTTCGATAGTTTTGACAGTGTTGGTTTTGGATCAGGTTATTCAGGTGATGTTTATGGTTTTTCATGGTGTTCATTGGACATGGGTCTGTACCTGTCTATCAACTTGTGTTCATCGGCACTTCTACCAGGGTTGGTCGACGACATGTGTTTTTTCATTCGCCTTTGTAGGATTTTGGTTGTCATTCACTTTACAGGATTAGTCATCAACGTGTGTGGCATCCATTACAGGCGTTCGATATGGTTCTTTGTCATCTGACAAATGTTTCTAATGTCACTTTGTGACATTGGTTGTAAAAGGGTGTTTTACACCTAATGTAAAACCTAAACCCTAATCCTAAATCTAAAGCCAAAACAATACCTAAGTCTAAACCATAAAGCATTGAAATATGTATTACAAAACTATACATAAACTGAAGACCAAAACCTAAGTCCTATCAACCATATCACAATAAAAAAATAAGTGTTAAACCTAGTTCTTAGGCCTAAAACCCTTGCTATACCTCTCGGCCTAAATGTAATTACAAACAAAACATTGTAAATACAAACTATCATCCCTAACCATGGAGGCAAACTGCATCCCTGAATGCCATCATGTGATCAAAGCATGTGTAAACCGTTGGAGTTGTCAAACCATCGGGCTTGGAGTTAACTGTTATATGTTGACCACAACAGGGACATGTGAGTGGAGCTATGTATAGACTGTCGGAGGTAGCATAAATAGTTAAGTGGTTAACCATTCGTGGGTTCAGCGGATGATAGTTAACATGTAAACATAAACGATTAACCATTGAAGCTTGTATAGTAGAACCGTCAGAGGTGGCAGCCTACAATTAGATCATGGCTAGTCACATGCAACGACTAGCCTCCTCCACCTAGTTAGCGTGACCGAAAATGGTTTATGTGCTTATCCAATGTATTTTTGGGTTTTTGAATTAAGTTTTGGTTAGAACTAATTCGAGGACCATTAAACCTAATCCTAGGTGTCAATTTATAACTAGACTAAGCTCAAAACCTATGTAGATTGCAACCAATTCATCTCAAATGTAGCCAAAGGTTCTTTTGATGTACCTGCAGGCTTCTAAGAGGCAGTTTTTTCCATGGAGGAGATTAGAGTGGTTTTAGTTTTTGTATGCAGATTTTGGAGGTCATAGGCAGTTTTGTTTTCAGTGTAACAGGAGCATTCAGAGTCGGAATTAGGAACAGTGATAGGGGTTAGAACGCTGGTTAAGAGAGATTCCTTTTGACAGTGATCAGAAGTGCATGTATGCACATTTAGTTCTATCTATTCTCTGTGTAATCGAACTCCTTGGTTTCAATCCTAATAAAGCAGTCGCCCATCTTGAAAGCAGACCTGAAGACATAGTCCAGCAGGGATGAATTTCATAATCAACTTTGATATCTAGTAGCACTATGTTTTTAATGTTTTCACTTATGTTTTTCATCTTCCTTATGTTTAATCAGTTATCGTAAAGTCTTCTTCTCAAGCAGTTTTCCTCAATTTCCGCACTTTCAAGTAGCATTCAAATCATTAATGGCTAATCAATTCTACATCAATTTTAGTCAATGATCATTTGAGATCATTGTGGTTTCCATGGTGTTTGTGCCAGAATTTTCCTTTTGCATTATTTTAGTGGTAATATAACCAAATTTTTATATGCCAAAATCTATGTGGAAAACATGCATAATATTTCACAACATTAATTTCTCTTGATGTCTTTCGACGGTTATGATATCAATATTAGATGGTTTGTTGAATACATTATATCTTTTTAATAATTGCATTTGAATTTTCTATAATTCTAAAAAATAGTGTTTATGAAAGATATATTCTTTAAATTTTTAAGGTTTTTGTGTTTTTTTAAATTCTATCTTGCTAACTACGATGAGAACCCAACATTTTTTTCTGTAAACTGATGGATCATACCGAGTTAGAAGGAAAATGAGGTACAGATAAAGAGGAACTAGTGTATTTCATCCTTAAAAATTTGCAAGCTCCCCATGCGGCTCCTTTGTGCCCACATTTTCTAATGTCTCATTTCCTCTCCTCTCAAAACTATCCCTTTCTCCAATCTCCACTGGAGGAAAAGAAACGTGATGGGGATCAAAAATAGGGAAATGGAAAATAGAATGAGGAAGGTGTGCACAACCGTGTCCCCTCTGGTGCCTGCAAAGTTTTAAGGAAGAAGTGAATTTCTTTGTATTTGCTTGCACCTCATTTTACTTCAGATGACTTAGGAGTAGCCAATTTTGAACAAATTCTAAGCTCTCGTTGCATATTCAACAGCTAATATTTTTTAAAAATTCGTCTCTTATTTTGATTTTCAAAAAAGTAGACATGAGAATGAATATTAATCATTAAAAAAAAGAAAAACATCGAATACAAATGTATATATATATATACAAAATAATTATCTTGATTGTGACGCAAGTTTTGGATATATGCTCTTTCTTGATTGTTGGTAGTCTGTTGTAAGCATTTTGTAATACTATAATATATTAATATGTATTATATGAAAATAAAATATTATACTATAATATATTAATGTATATATTTATTTCTATATTGTTATTACATTAATTTTAATTAATATTATAAAAATATTAAGATTTAAATAATATTGAATTATTAACTCTTATAAAAGCTATTTTTATGGTATAGATATGGTTAACCGATATTGTTCCCATATTAAACTATGGACAATCATACTTTAAAAATATTTAAATTTAGATAACTAAAATTAACCATAAATTAGTTATATATATATATATATATATATATATATATGGTGTCACCATCGGTGTGAGTAAATTTCTCATTAAAAAGTGCAGTGGTCTGTGTTTGGGCACACCTCATTTTACTTCCCGCAGGAGTTTCCTGCCTAATGTCTCTAAGCTCTTACTATGTATTCAGCGACACAGACCTCCAAAAAGAAAAAGAAAAATGATTTTGATTTTTTTTTGGGTGGGTACTCATATGTATATGTAATTACCAAGATGGGTGTCCTCACTATTGGAATTCTCCACTTTAATAATTTTCTTAATTAAATTTTTTGATCAGATGGTTTAAATTTAAAGATGTGCCATATCAATAGATGGAATTCACACCACTAAGTTCCATCATATGTAAACCATATGTTTAAACTATACTTAAATTAATTTTTACAAACCACCATTAAAAATTTATTGTACAAGTAATTTATCACCACTTTCCTCGCATATCTAAATCATATGTTTAAGTCATACTTTAATTAATTTTTTACAAAATTTATCATCACTTATCAAGATTAGAGAAGTTTAATTAAAAATAGAAATGTTAAATTCTATATTATTGAAACTTTGTATTAATAATAAGCCTTACACCTGCAAATGTATGCTTCTCAAAAATCCAATATTAATATGGTTTTGATTTCTTCTGAACTAAAAAAGTCATAATAGTCATCTATCCAATATTAACATGGTTTTGATTTGTGAAATGAGAAAAAAGGTTATGATAGTAGTTTTACCTTTGGAGATCTAATTCTTGTTATAAGTTTTAAGTTTAGTAATGCTTTTATGTTATAATATATAATATATAACTTAGATGGGTTTGACACCTAATACGCATAAATTTTAAGTTTAATATTTCTTTTACGTTATAATATATAATGTATAACTTAGGTAGGTTTGATTTCAAAATTCATTATAAGTTATAATATATGATATAAATTTAAGCTTAAGTTATTTTAATTATAATTTCACTATTAATATTAATACTAAGTTTAATATTAATTTTAATTTTAATATTACTATTAATTTCAATATTCATTATTAATATTAATTAATATGAATAAGAATATGAATATTATTTTTAATATTTATAAATATTAGTTTTAATGTTAATTATTAATATTAATAACATTTAATTAGTAATATTAATATCATTAATGACATTAACATTATAACTATAAATAATACTTACGTTAATATTGATAAATGGTAGTAACAACATTTCGTATTAAAAACAATATTAATATATTTCGATATTAATTTTGATTTTAATATCAATTATTAATATTAAGTTGAATGTTCATTATTAATATTAATATTAATTAATATGAATACAAATATTTCCTCGATGGGGATGACCACACGTCTCAATGCTAGCCCTAGGGGCTCTCCCCTTCCAACCTGTGGTAGTAATGCTCACATTAATGAGTCTTTCCATCAACCCATCAACCCATGCAAAGAACTCTCTAGACAAGGCATCGATTATGTTAACGAGAAAGAGAGTGTTCTGGTACCGCCTGGAATTCTGGATAATGAATTTGGGAAGGAAAGAGCATTGAAGCATGAGCAAAGGGGGCCATGGAAGCTCTCTAGGGTTTTTTCCTTGTATGAGACATGAAGTGGCAAGTTGGTCACCCTTAGTCTAGTATGAATTCATATCGCAATCAAGCATCTAGGATCTGGGAACCTGTGGACAAAGAATTGAGTCCAGGATTCCCCTATGTTTGGAAGCTTCCATGCCCACTCTCAAGTAATTGTGTCCCATTATGTTTTCCTAGCTAAGTGAGATATATTCTACCACCCAAGCCATCCATTGGAGTTTTGCGTCGAGGTCTATTATAAATTGTCATTCTCGTGTTTACACATTTTCAAAGCATCCCATCGTGCTCCTGTTTTTAGCTTCAACTGTGGGTTTCAGTAGTCTAGTTCTTGTAGGTGGCATGCCTCTCGGTTTCCTTCGGATACCTCCTATGGTTTCTATTTGACCTTGGGACTTTATGTTTCTCCCTCTTATGTTCATTGCTATTTGAATTCGTGTCGCTACGCGATAGTTATACTCGAGGATTTCTCTCAATCCGTCTTAGTAGTTGTCATCTTTTTCAGAAGTTTAGTGGAATATTGGGTAGTGTATTTTCTGGGAAGTATTTCAGTTTTGGGGGAGCCCATCACAATCTGTCCCAAGATTCTTGGTCGGGTTCCTGTCTATTTTAGGACAGTCAATTCACATCTTGGTGCTAGCGATTTTCGACCTTTTCTCTCTGTCATGTACGTTGAAGGGTACTTCAATCCCTCATCAGCCAACAAATTAGCAATGCAATCCATGCCACGCTAGTTAGGGAGGCCTCATTGTAGGGGGGAAAGCAAAACAACATAGGTCATCTATGCCATAACTCGTCATCCGAGAAGTCATCAAGCCTTGAACCTAAAGCTAAAGTGTGCCATCTCCTACTCATTTTCCATGTCATAACATGGGTCTTGCAACCATGGATTCCATAGCAGAGAAACTTAGGAACACCTAGGTTAATATGAATATTCTTCAAGAACTCAGGCATGGCAACCACAATGAGTTAGTTTCTTATATGAATGAGACACAGTTAAGTCCAAATGAGATATTGGAACAACTAGATAGCCTTTTCCACATCCACTATTAAACGAATGACCACCTCTACAACCTCAAAGTTCATGTCGAACATATCGATTTTCATGTGAATGATCATGCTGGATATTTCACAACTCCCCCTGTACTATGTTCCCATCCCCCTCCTTGATATGTTGATGTCTATTCTAGTGATGTTTTTGTCTCCCTTTAGTATTGTTAGGACTCCATGTTGGGGGCACCAAACGGAGTCTAAAAATCGGGGTCATAGTATGGGTGCTCCCATGATATGCAACGTGCGCTCGTGTTCAGTTGAAGGAAACTCAGGTGGAGGATTTCTGTTAAAGGTGACTCAAGTGGAGGAATTTGGTTAACGGTGGCTCAAGTGGAGGCGTTCGGTTAAAGGCAACAAATTTGTAGCAGAAACACCATAATTGGAAGGAACTGACCCAACATAATGACTGTCTAAGTGTAATGGGTGACACAGGTGACACGAGTGCAGCTCCCTGGTGGAAAAGAAGATGAGCCACTCAATAACAACTGTGACGGGTTAGCATGGTGACTCATGTCAAGGAAGGGTGAGCTTGAAGGGATTAAAAAAGTAACATGTTGTAGCGGATAGGATGTTGAGGAGTTATATGGGTGTGCTGACCAATGGATAAACCAGTCAACATGACAATTCAGGGAGGCCATGGAGGTGTATAAATAAAGGGAAGGTGGCATCCATTTGGGACATCACCGAAGCACATAACATAAAGTTAATAGCAGAGGAGAATTAAATGAAGAAAACCAAATGATAGGTAGTGAGCGGGTACAGTGAGGTTCGATTGGTTGAGCCGTGGGGATGTGTTATAATTGGTGGCTGATTTTGGGGTTTCCACAGTCGAGGTTGTAGGAAGAATACTGCATGATAAGAAAGTTAAGGGTCACATGATGGTGGAGTAACCAGTGAGGCAGAATAGTTGAGACGGACCATTGTGGGCCAAATGGAGAGCAATTCAAAAGGGTTGCACTCCATTGCAGAATAACTGGGTGGGCCATGGGCCATTTCACATAAGACCGATGGGTTGTTTTATAGTGAACGGAAAGGACATGGTAGTGTTGTAGTGAACTGCACAATGGTGTAGGTTGTGGGAAACATGTTTGGCATTTTGGTGGAAGGTGTTGATTCAGTGCACGTGGGAAACATTGTGCACGACTAATACACAAATTTGGCAGGTTTGTGCATGCCAATTCAGGGGTTTCATGACATTGTAAAATATTGTAATTCCATAAAACATAATTGTTGAATTGTTTATTGAGTGGGCAGACTTATTTTGGTAGTTTCCCCTCCCATTTATGATATGTGTGTACATTGATTATTAATTTTTTATTTTGTTGTATCGAGAAGATAAATGATTAAAGATAATTGAAGTAATTTCTACTTCCTCATAAGACTTGGAAGAAAATTGGTTAAGTATGAAGTAGGCATAGTTTATAAACTCTAGTATTGGGAAACGGACAAGTTAGGTGTTGTCATGTTGTACCTGTGTAGTTGGGAAACAAAACTAGTATAGGATCATGACACACAATATCAAAGCTTATTTTGCAGAAAGGGGTCTTGGACAAGTGAAGCAGGAATATGACAATAGTGGCTGGATTTGGTATTGGAGTTAGGCACTGTGTAGTTGGTTGCAATGCGACATTAGGAAGTTTGATAGGGAAAAGGCAGAAGGTCATGGCCGAGCTGAACGATGAAGTGTATGGTGGGGACATGTTGACAGGAAAAATTGATGGCAGGCAATATAGAAGAACTCCAGGTGACAGGTGAATATAGCATGAGTCTTGAGATAACTCTCATGAACAACATGTTGGACCATATTAATGAAATAGCTTCATACATTGATTCATTGAAAGGTTGAAATGCTAAAGCGAGACTTAATTTCACACAAAAGGAGGATGCCCATGGAAACCTCAACACATGATATAAGTATCTTCAGTGGTAGTATGGGAAAACTGTTAATGAAGTCAAATAGCCCTGACACCATGTAGGAATTTACAGGGTAAGTTCCTTAGATAGAACACCAAAGGAAACCACTCACAAACAGATCAGAGATCAATACACTAGTATTCTTTACATGGTTAAAACCATCAAAGAGGGAAACAGTCCATGGCTTGATCGAATAGAAGACTCAATCGTTGTATGTCGGCTTAACAAATCCATTTATGGTCTCAAGCAAGCCCCTCGGACTTGGTATGCCAAAATGGACAACTTTCTTTTAGATACTGGATTTTCTTGGTGTCATTCTAACAATATTGTCTACACCAAGAAAGTGGGTAAGTCTCTTACATTTTAGTACTTTATGTTGATGATCTTATCCTTACTGGTAGTGATTTTGTTACGAAATCAGCTCAAGAAAAGATAGATCAACGCCTTAGAATTCAGCCTCTTCGAGGGGGAAACCTCCTTTACATTACATAAATGAACAATTCTTCGATGATTCAAATGACAAAACCTCCTTTCTATATATAGGAGTCTAGGGAGTCACAATATAATCCAGCCGACCTAACAATAATAATATAAAGCCACAAAAATAACGATAGAGGGATTCCATGGGGCACAGAAATAACAACATGGGGGTAATAGGGGCACAACAATATAAATAAGGGGTATAACTACAATATTAATGGGGTAATCACTAGTATTATAGGGACCCAACATGCCCCTCTCCTTTAAAAAAGTGTTGTCCTCAATGCTTGAGTAGTTCTGGATACTTCTGCATAAAATTCTCATCCTCCCATGTGGAATCTTCAGCGGATAAGTTCTTCCACTTGATAAGATACTATGAAATTGATCGATTTCATAGCTATCGAGTTCTTGTTTCTGTGACTGCTTCCGGTTCCAATATAATTTTTCCTTCCTCGTCAAGTTCTGGAAATATTGTTTGAAATGGGAGCTTGTCGCCTATAACCTTCTTTAAACATGAAACATGGAAAACTAGGTGCAATCGAGAAGCTACAGGAAGCTCCAATTTGTATGCCATAGTATCAATCTTTGCAACACCTTGTACAGACCATAATACTTTGGTGATAATTTATTATCCTTCTTAGCTTGCTTTAGGGACATTTTCTTGTATGGTTGTAGCCATAGGAATACCCAATCACCTACATCAAAACTTCTTTCACTGCGATGTTGATCTGCTTGTTGTTTCATTCTATTTTGTGCCAACACGAGGTTATCCTTTAAGAGTTGGAGGACTTGTTGATGTTTGATGTGATGTTCCACTACCTGAACCTTAGAATTTTCTCTTAAATATGATGTGATGGATGGTGGTTGATACCCATAAAGTGCCTTAAATGGGGTCATTTTTGTTGCTGTATGGAAGGAAGTGTTATACCACCATTCAGCCAGAGGCAACCATTTGACCCATTGTGTCTGTTTATCAGATACAAAGCAACGAAGATATCCTTCCAAAGATTTGTTTACTATCTTAGTTTGCCCATCAAATTGAGGATGATAAGATGCCCTATGAGCTAACTGAGTACCAAGACAAGAAAATAATTATGTCCAAAAATTTCCAATAAAAATGGGATCTGTGTCACTTACAATAATCTTTGGGTTTCCATGTAGCTTTTGAATTGTTTCCATAAATGCAGTAGAAACTGTACTGGCTTTAAGTGGATGTGATAATGCACAAAAGTGTGCATACTTGGTAAGTTTGTCAACTACCACCATGATTACACTCTTTCCCTCAGACTTGGGTAAACCTGTGATAAAATCCATTGAATCCTCCTCCCAACGTTAGCTTGGAATGGATAAAGGTTGTAATAGACCCGGTGTCTTAATTGTTTCAACTTTATTTTGTTGGCAAATAAAATATTCCGCCACAAAATTTTGAATATCTAATTTAAGGCCATCCCAAAAAAATTCCTTCTTAACCTTGTGGTAAGTTTTTAAAAATCCTGAGTGCCCTCCTAAGGGAGAAGTGTGCAATTCCATAAGAATCTTTTGTTTTAGCTGGGAATTCTTACAGAGGTATAAGCGATCTTTGTACCATAACGAATCATTTTTCCAGCCAAATGTATCAGACATAATGGAATCTTGTTGTAGCTTTCGAATAAGTGCCCACACTTCTTCATCATTCTTCAATTCCTCCCTTGCTTCGTTTATCCAATCTAGTTGGATAATAGAAATGGCTCACAACAATGCTTCCACATCCTCATCCTTTCTTGAGAGTGCATCTGCCACCACATTTTGCTTCCCTTTTTTGTAGATGATTTCAAAGTCGTAACCCAACATCTTTGTGACCCACTTTTGTTGCTCTTCAGAGGATAATCTTTGCTCTAAAAAGTATTTAAGGCTATCATGATCCGTTTTTACCTTGAAGTGTCTTCCCATTAGGTAGGGTCACCATTTCTTAAGTGCATGGAGTATTGCCAACATTTCCTTCTCATAAATAGCTTTGCTTAAAAACTTTCCCTTGATTGGACGACTTTAAAAAGCAATGGGTCTTTCATCTTGCATTAGAACAACACCAATTCCATTTCTTGAAGCATCACATTTCACAATAAAGGTTTTTGTGAAGTCCGGTGTAGCTAAGACCGGTGCTTGGCACATTGACTCTTAAAGATGTTCAAAGGCCTTTGTTGCTTCCGGAGTCCATGAAAATGCATCTTTCTTCAATAATGTTGTTAGAGGTGCTGCTATTCTCCCATAATTCTTAACAAATTTTCGATAATACCCTGTCAACCCAATAAATCCTCACAGATGCTTTATGGATGTGGGGATTTTCCATTCCTTAATGGATTTAATTTTGCTAGGGTCTACCTTAACGCCTTCATGAGATACAATATGGCCCAAATATTCCACCTCCTGGACTCCAAAGAAACATTTGGATCTTTTTGCATATAATTGTTTCTCCTCCAATAGTTGTAGCACCTTGTCAACAAGTTCAACATGATCCTTCCATGACTCGCTGTAGATTAGTATATCATCAAAAAATACTAACACAAATTTTCTAAGGAATGGTTTGAAAATTGAATTCATCAAACCTTGAAATGTTGAAGTTGCATTGGTAAGGCCAAAAGGCATGACCAAAAATTCATAATGACCCTCATGAGTTCTAAATGTCGTTTTCGGAATGTCTTCAATCTTCATTCTGATTTGATGATATCCCGAACGAAGATCCAACTTGGTGAAGTAAATTGATCCATGCAATTCATCCAGTAATTCATCAATGACAAGAATGGGGAACTTATCTTTAATAGTGAGCTTGTTGAGCTCCCTATAATCCGGACACATGCGCCATGATCCATCCTTCTTGTGCACCAATACTACTGGAGGAGAGAAATAACTTTGACTTGGTTGAATTATACCAGCCTCTAGCATTTCTGCAACCATACATTCAATTTCACGTTTTTGGACATAGGGATATCTGTACGGCCTGATGTTTGGAGGAACACTTCCTGGAATCAAATGGATAGCATGATCATGATCACGCATAGGTGGGAGACCTTTGGGAGTCTCAAATACCTTGGAATGATTGTCCAAGACTTTTTGGAGATCTGGAGAAATAGATGATTCCGATGTGGAAACATCTAGCGAACATAATTTTGCAATTACACCTCTTCGCTCCTTTTTTAGAAGCTTTGTCATACCATTAGAGCTGATTATCTTTCCTGGTTTCCCTGCAATACCCCTTAATTCAACTTCTTTTCCTTCCGTAGAAAATTCGATGAAAAATTCTTGAAAATTAAAAGCTATTGTACCCAAGGATTGTAGCCATTGGACTCGTAGTACAACATCAGCACCTCCCATTGGAATGGCAAGCATTGGGATAGTCAATACATATTCTCCCATGGATAGCTTGATATTATGGCACCTTCCAGAGCAATATATTGTTCCTCCATTTGCAATCATCACTTGACAATCTGGTGCTGGATATAGGAAGCAATTCAATTCTTTTGCTACCCTACAATGAATACAATTGTGGGTGCTTCCTGAATCAATCAACACTATTACCTTTTTCTTCTTGATTTGTCCTTCTATCTTGATGGTTTGAGGAGTGGTAATTCCCGCCAATGCATTACAAGATATGGTTGGATTTATTTGTTCTTCATCTAGGCTTTATTCCTGGAGTATATCTTCTTCTTTTGACCTTTCTTGCTCCTTTTCTTCTTCCTCTTCACAATCTATGTAGAATAATTTCTTCTCAGCACACTTATGACCTTTAGTGTATTTGCTATCACAACTGTAACAAAGCCCTTTTGCTCTTTCTTCTTCCAATTTTTGTGGTGTCAACCTTATAGGTTGTGGAAGACTAGGGGCAACAACACTTCCGTCTTTATAGTTGTGAGTGGTATGCTTCCTGGTTGCCATAATTTTGCTTTCCATTTTTCTTGCTAACCTGAATGCCTTCTATAATGAATCAGGTTCCCAAAGGCGAACATCATGTTGGATATTATCCTTTAAAGACCCTATGAACACATCAATCCTATGCTCCTCTGGAATATATTTTACCCTTATGTTCAATTTTTGGAACTCCTCAATGTGCTCCATTACTGAACCCTTTCGTTTGAGACTTAGCAATTGGCTAAGAAAAGTGTTGCTTTTTGTATCTTCATAATGTGCTATCAATTCTTACGTAAAAATTGCCCCAGTGATAAATTGTTTATGAGAGCAAAGCCATTGATACCATACAAACTGATTTGGTTCCAAATATACAGTTGCCATACGTACCTTTTGTGTGTTTTTCACATTATTGAGATCGAAAAACTGCTCCATTTGTAATATCCATGTGGTGGGATCCTTGCCATCAAACTTCCTCATATCGATTTTCGGAATATGGCGAGTCTTCAATCCAAGAGTCTATGGAATCATGATTAACAGTTATTTTGTTCTCATCATGAGTTTCCTTTAGTACCCTTTCACCCTTAGGGACTATTTCTTGTAGCAACTTATTCATATTTATCTTCAATTCGTCCATGTCTGTCTTCAAATCTATCTTCAAATCATCCATCTTAGCTTCCACGTCAATCATCTTAGCTTCTACGCCTTTCTTTAAATAGTCCATCTTAGCTTCTACACCTTTCTTTAAACCATCCATCTTAGCTTCTACATCTTTCTTTAAACCATCCATCTTAGATTCTGTTCCTTTTTGTGCAAGGGACAGTTGTTGCACTTGGTCTTGTAATTTTGATATATCATGTTGCATTTCTTCCTCTTCTTCAAGAGTCATGCTAGAGCTTTCAGGTTCCTTACTAGGTGTTTCCATTTTCTTTCCTCGGGGCATCAGTTACCGATAATAATGCTCTACTATGCCCTTTGAATTCCTTCAAAATAAATTTTCAAACCAAGCTTAAGCAAAAATTTAAGAAAATCTACACACCTTTTTTCACTTTGTAGGAGCTCAATATTGCCTCTAATGTATCTCTGTACTTTCCAATCATCTACTTTTGAATTTGTGAGATGTAGTAACCCTCTGTGTCCTCTTTACAATGCCACAAGTCTGACCCAAATTGGATTCTCCAAGGAAGAGTTATGTGAAATCTCCCACAGTGACTTGCTTATGGACTAGTTCAGTAGAGTGAACTTGTACGATGTTCCAGGAGTCACTGTTTCGACCTTTGGATCTGAAACAAGCATACAAGAAACTAAAGTCCGTCCTCTTTCTGTACCTTCTTACAAAATTTCAATCCGATCCCCAGAGAGAAAGTTATGACGAGTTTCCCCAGGTCACCTATTTTGAATGTAATTCAGGAGTCTGCAAAAATACCAACTTTCTCAGATCATATCTCCGCAAATGTCATGCAAAAAGCTCTGAAATTTGTACCCAAGGTTCTGCGCGATTTCTTATCAAATGGGTTTTTTTTGTGATTTCTGAAACATCACAAAACAAACGTTATAGCGAAAATGCAACGATGACCTATTTGGAGCAGCAAAACCCTAGAATCTAAAGCTCTAATACCAAATGTTATGAAACCAGCTCAAGAAAAGATAGAAAAGTAGATCAACACCTTAGAATTCAGCCTCTTCGAGGGGGAAACCTCCTTTACATTACA
Source organism: Pinus tabuliformis (assembly GCA_031772625.1). NCBI lineage: Eukaryota > Viridiplantae > Streptophyta > Pinopsida > Pinales > Pinaceae > Pinus > Pinus tabuliformis. Next base: position 1,269,783,826 of record CM062804.1, read on the forward strand.
TAAATGAACAATTCTTCGATGATTCAAATGACAAAACCTCCTTTCTATATATAGGATTCTAAGGAGTCACAATATAATCCAGCCGACCTAACAATAATAATATAAAGCCACAAAAATAACAGTAGAGGGATTCCATGGGGCACAGAAATAAAAACATGGGGGTAATAGGGGCACAACAATATAAATAAGGGGTATAACTACAATAGTAATGGGGTAATCACTAGTATTATAGGGACCCAATAGATTCCAGCCTTATAAAACATGTGAAGTCTAGCCTTAAAAAGAAGTTTGAAATGACAGCCTTAGGACACTTGCATTATTTTCTCGGTCTTCAAGTCTTGCAATCCAAGGGAGGTATTTCCCTTTCCCAGTCCAAGTATGCTTGTGATCTTCTATGTCACTTTCACATGGACTATAAGTCAACCCCTTCTCCCTTTCAGTCTAGAGCCAAACTTTTAGTCACTTGTACTTCCCCTGAAGTTGATGCTACCTTATATCGTCAGCCTGTAGGAAAAAATCTGTATCTGACCCATACCCATCCGAACATTTCCTTCCTTGTTGGACTTGTTGCTCGATTTATGCAAAACAAATATGAAATTCATTAGAAAGTAGCTAAAATAATACTTCGTTATGTTCGAATTACAATTTATTTTGGGATTCATTACAATGCAGAATCTCCCCTATTGGTTGGTTTCACTAATTCTGTTTGGTCTAGTGACCATGATGATCAGAAGTCTACTGCATGTTATGTCTTCACTCTTGATTCTGGACCTAGTACATGGGATTGCAAGAAATAAAGTGCCATTTTTCTTTCTTCAGCAGAAGTAGAGTATCATGGCATCATAGAATCTAGTAAGGAAGTCCTGTGGCTTCCTCAGATCCTATCAAAGTTTGGCTTTCAACAACAACATCCGACTACACTTTGGTGTGATAATCAAAGTGCCATTCAACAATGCAAATATCCAGTCCAACATCAGCACAAAAAAGACATTGAACTACACATGCACTTCATCAGAAAGCTCATTCATGGCCATGTTCTTAAAGTGCAATATTGTTCAACCAATGATCAAGTTGCAGACATCTTAACAAAGGCTCTCACAGAGGTGAAGTTTACTAAACTTCAATTTATGGTTGGAGTTCAGGAAGTTGTCACTAAGGGGGGATAGGCTCTAATGCCTCCTTCCTTCTCCTATTGTGTCATATTTGGACATCCTTCAATCCTATCCCAAGTTGTTCTTAAGGAGGGATGTTAGGATATTATGACACATAGGAAATAGTTAAGTATAACTTGGTCTAGTGTAGAGTTAGGTAAAGTGTGTTTCTTTACTATGTATATTCGTAACTTACAAGTGAGTGGTCATGATAGGTTCTAGACATGAAGTGATCCAATGGTTCATTCTCTCCTCGGTATTACCGATGCTTGATCTGTGGCTTAACACTCGATTAGTCCATGATCTATATTTAAAGAGCATGGAGGGTCATTTGTAGGGTGACTATTTATGAGCGAACCTTATGTAATTTTTCTTTCTTTTATTAATAAATTGCCTAAAGTGGTCGCATTAGCTCAGGCCAAGGATTGTTTCGCTCTTTGAGGGTTTTAACCATGTCAAGAATATTGGTGTATTGATCTATGATATGTTTTTCAGCGTTGTCCTTTGGTCTTCTACCTGAGGAACTTACCTTGTAAATTCCTACAGTCATGGACTTTGAAGCTGTAAAGGATCAAGGATTAGAGAAGATCATGAAGTTGTTGAAGAGTCTTGATGAGGCTCTCAATGAGATTACAATTTTGAAGAAGGCAGTTGGGCATGGGCTGAATGGATGGATTTCCCATATTAAAATCAAGGAACCTCATTCTTATGATGAGGTGAGAAGCATGAAGACACTTGGGAACTTTTTATGGGATATGGAGCAATATTTGGAATGCTTGGTGATTCCTAGTGAAGAGGTGAGGGTAAAGGTATCTCCTTAATTCCCTACAAAGGATGCCAAGATGTTGTCGAGGAGGAAAGCGGATCATATTTCTCATGGCGATGCTAAGGACATATCTACCTAGGAAGAGATGAAGAAAGCATTGCAAACTCACTTTATCCCATAAGATGATACTTGGGATGCACGAAAAAAGATCAAGTATATTTATAAAACAAAGAGTCTACATGCATATCAACAACAATTTTCCAGTGTGATCTTGGAGCTACCTGATATGGTAGAAAAGGAAAAAGTCTTCCACTTCATCATTGGATTGAAGCTTTGAGCAAGTAATGAGGTGAAGAGGAAAAAAATTAAAACACTCGAGGAGGAATTTTATGTAGTTGATAGACTTGTGGGCCATTATCATGAAGGGACTAAAGAGAATAAAAATAATTCCAACAAGCCAAAATAGAAGTCTACAATAGAGGATAGTGCAAAATTAGGTGGATAAACGAAGGTGAAGAAACCTATAAAATGTTGGTTGTGCGGTGAGGATCGCAGGGTGAATAATTATCCTGCAAGACCGGTACTGTAAAATCTTACACAATCTGATCGGAAGAAGAATGAAGAACTAGCAGTTGGGATGATACAAATATTGGGTGCAGTAGCAGCAACAAAGGCTCTCTCAAAGCATGTTCCCGAGAGGAATAAGTTGGAGTATGTGGATATGAATATTGGGTAGGGCACATTTCTCACCATGGTGGAAAATGGTGCATCCCATAGAGAGGAGGCAGGAAGAAAAGTTGGTTTGAGATTTGTGCCAACTCAAGCTTTTCTTAAGGCAACAAATTCTCCACCAGAACAAGTTATTGGTATTGCAGAAAATGTGGAGGTCCGCATTGGTGAGTGGCTTGGGAAACTCGATTTGACACTTGCATAGCTGGATGAATATGAAGTAGTTCTCAAGATAGAATTTATGAAACATTATGAAGCTATGATGGTTCCACATTTTAAGAAGTTGTATATTTATGATGGATGGGAGGATGAACCATTAAGTTTTCCTACCCTGGCTACTATAACAAGTGGCATGTAATTTGAAAATGATGGGGGTGGACGACGTCAAGCGAGATGAATAAGTCTATAAAATGTTGAACCATGAAGAGAAAAAAATAATATAGGAGGTGGATATTGTATAAGAATTGTCTAATAGTATTATGGGCTTGAGAGGCATACTAAAGGCAATGGAGGATAACAGGGGTGTGGAACAATTGACTTGTAATGAGGAGAGTCGAGAAGGATACATGCAAAGGTTGGAAGAAGACAATCAAGACACATGGAATGAGATGTTGGAGAAGGAGGATGGAATCTCTTCAACATTTCCATCATCTCCTTCATTCTAGATTGAGAATGTGATAGGGCTCATTGTTAGCTTCTCAGGAAAATGAGATCCCTTAGAGCATGGTGAGGATGCAGGTGAGATAGTTGAGATTAACAGCATGATACAATGAAGATCATGATGATGTGAGATGCATGCATTCTTGTGGAGGAGATGTTACAGTTTTATTAGCTACCCAACTAGTCACCATCACAGGGGAATCCAACACATGATGTTCTTGCAGAGTTATGACAGGATTTCGATATGGTGCAGGTCATGGGAAGAGATATCTAAGTATCGATAGAGAGATTATGATCTTCATGATGGAGTTTGTTAGGATGATAGTTTTCGAGCATGAAAACCTTTTTTTAGAGTGGGGGAGGATGTCAGGCCCTTGAGTTGGGAGCACCGAAGGGAGTCAAAAAATCGAGGTCATAATACGGGCACACCCATGATGTGCGATGGGTTCCCATGTTTGGTTAAAGCCAAATTTAGGTGTTTGGTTAAATTTAACTCAGGTGGAGGCATTCATTAAAGGCAAGGGGGCTGTAGTGGGTGTGCCATAACAAGCAGGTGCCCGCCCAACATAAAGAGCGAATAAGTGTAGCGATGACACAGGCGACATGAGTTGGGTTCCCGAGTGTATGAGCAGATGAGTAACCAGATAGAGGGTGAAACGGGCTGGTCGGGTGAGTCATTTTGCATATGGATCAACTTGAAGGGGTTAATTAAGGGACGTGTTGTAGCAGATAGCTCATCTAGGCAATATATGGGGGGGGTGACCCATGGATAATCCAAAAAAAATGTCTGTTCTTAGAGGCCATGGAGGTGATCCATTGGATATTACTTAAGCACATAACATAAAGTTCATAGTGAATTAGAATTAAATGAAGAAAACTAAATGATATGCAATGAGCGAGTAGAGTGATGCTCAATTGTTTGAACCACGGGGTTGTCTTATAACCATTGGCTGAGTTTGGGGTTTTTGTAGTTGGGGTCGTTGGAAGACTACTGCATGACAAGAGAGTTAAGGGTTGTAGGGCAGAAAAGTAACCCATCGGACGGAACGGTGCAAGGAGGCTACTATGGGATGAACAAAGAACAATGTGGAACGGTCGCAAGCCATTTTACAGAAGTTTGGAGGGCCATGGGAAATTTCACACCACACGAGTGGGTCATGGGCCATTGTATGCTGAACGGGAGGGATGCAGCAGTGTTGACATGAATTGCACAATAGTGCGGGGTGTGGGGAGCACGTTTAGCATTCTGGGGGAAGGTGCTGAGTCGGTGCATGTCGGAAGCACAATACACAATTGCTACACAAAATTTTCAGGTTTGTGGATGCGATTTCAAGGCCTACATGACATTGTAAAAGATTCTAATTTTGTAAAATACAATTGCATAGTTGTTTATTTAATGGGAAGTGTTAACCTCCTATACCAATAGGGTTTCATTTTTCATGATTGACAGTGGAAGTGCCAAAAATTTTCATCTTTGGTAAGGTTCTATTTTTGTGAAGGAGACAGAGAGTTAAAAAATGTAAAGAGGATATGCAATAAAAGAATAATCAAAAGGCAAGAAAAATGAATTGGTTAGAAAAAAAATAAAAAATTGAAATGAACCCCAAAGAAAGACCAGGAAAGTGGCCAACCAAAATGCCACTGCTATCTTGATAGATGGCCCAATAGTGCAAGCTGGGCCATGCCATGTTTTAAATTGCCTGTTTTAGACTAGAGAAAGAGAAATTTGTCCAAACAGTTTAAGCTTGGCAAATTGGTAGTTAGGTAGAGAACAAAGGCTCCCAACTGCTTAATCTGGGCCCTTGGAAGTGATAAGGGTAGTTTTAGATAGAAAATTATTTGAAAAGACAAAGAAAAGATCAATTGAGGGTTTGCAAGTCTACGTGCACCTTCCCTGAAGTAACAAAAAATGCTAGGAACTAAGATGGGTAGGTAGTCAGGGGTTGTCGAAGACTGATTTCTTTCATGAGTGAGCTTGACAAAGAAAATTGATATCAGGAAGAACAGAACTGTTACTCAGCATTTTGATAACAAAATATGGAAGCATGTCTAACTTCCCCTTTTTTTCAAGAAATCTTTTTCTAACATCCCTCTAATAAACCTTGGAATTCACTCAACAAGTCCTAGCATCACTTTACCTTCTGTGAAATACTAAGCCAATGTGTTAGTTTCTACCACACAAAAAAACCACATTTCTTGTGTAAAATCATTGCTTACTCTCATCTACTCCTAATCTAAGTTTACTCCTCAAAAAACTTAGCTCCCTGTTCCCCTTTCACATCTCCAATTCATATTGACTTCTAACCTTACTATTTAACTCCCTAAGTGTTCCCCTCCCGCTACTATTATCATATTTTATACAAAAAACCAAAAATATGTACATTCCCGCCCCCCTTTTTGGGCATTATAGCCATATATTTCAAAGTTTGGGAAGCATGAGGAAATCTAAGGCTTTCATGTGTATTTCTCCAGGCTATGTTTGAGAATTAAATTAACACCTGGTTAATTTAATAACCCTCACCCGCTATACTCTCCTTAATGTTAAAATCCCTCGTTTCTTCATCACTGGTGTAAATTTTCCATAAACCCACATTTTCCATTTACCCAAAGTTTTGTTTCTTCGTGTGGTATCAAAAGAAATAATTTTTTAAATAGTTGGGTCCCACCGCTATCGCGCTGGCGGCTTCTCCTCCCGTCCGCCGTCGAATCTGGGCTCTCCCATCTGACGATCATCGGGCATTTCGGAGCCCCTCTACTATCCATCCGTTAGCGCCCAAAAACTGTCAGAGGATGACGTAGGGCCAAGGACGCATGCCCAATTGTTAGTGGATCGGGTGGCCTCTAACCATTACGAGGCCCGTACCAAAAGCGGTCCGATAAATACCACTCACCACCGTCGGATTCCCGCCCTTACGTCATCGCCTACATCAGCAGACACACCAACTGCCGTTTCACTGTTATCCGACATGGCTGCCACGTCATCCCTCGACGTCATCCCTGTCATACATCACCACGTCATCCCTGCCGTACTCAGGCTCGACCAATGACGTCATGCTGATGTCATTTACCAAAAGGCGCCAAATCCCTATTTTTTCCATATATTCGCCAAAAATCATCATTTTTTCGTATTTCTATTTGGACACTTGCCGTGCACCCTTGCATGTCGTTTACGTCGTCTGTCCGCCAACCGCAAAACTCCCACCCTGAGCTGCTGGCGCTGAGAGTTCATCAATCTCCAATGTCGTTGTCCTCACAGTCCTTAGGTATTTACCTATTTCTTCTACATACCCTGGTCTTCCAAGTTCACTATATTAAAGGAAAAAAAAAAGCATGAGAACTGTTCAAATTGTTTACTACTAAGAACCTCCATCTACTAGCTTAGCCCCAAGTTCATCTGGAGAAGGTCTCATTGGTCAAATTCCGCTGAATTCTCATAGCTCCCTGCGCATTTGCGACTTAAAACCACTAGCAGATAAAGTCCACTGAAAAGGCAGCATTCATCCCCAACATTGTTTACTTTCACCCTCTCGACAAGTTGTTGCTCCCTGTTAGCCCAATTCACCTTCATTCTCATCTCTGCAAGTCATCCCATCAACCATAATCTATTGTTCACTGCCAGTTTTTCCAAACCAAAAGCATAAACTTAACTTCAAGTGAGAACTAAGCAATGGAGACCCCAGTGGCATTAAATATTACTCCCCTGAATGCCCCACATAAGAACCTGGAATGGTTGGCCCTTGCTGACCGGGATTATCAAATCAAAGAAACAGTTGAGATAAGTAACAAATATCACATACAAACTATTTGTGAGTTGAAGAAAAAATACATGAGTGGTGCTGATGACATAGGTATCTAGGAGTCTAACTTGCCCATTTATTACCTTCCCCAAGTCAATGTGTTCCCAGACCTTATCCATCAGTGTTGTGAACACTATGAACCCTCTCAAAGAGCAGTTTTGGGTTCATCTGGGACTATTTTATTTCACATCACTCCTCAATCCATAAATCAGATGCTAAACTTTAAGCCAACTAAACCTCTGGTGCCCCTTTCTATGAATTTTCTGCTCAAAAAAGCTGCCAAGCTGCGCAGCTTAGAGGTCACAAGGATTGGCCAATTGTTCATGAAGCCAGAATATCAGCCCCGACAACCTCCTCCTTATATACATGTATGGTTCAATGAAACAGGGAGACTGCTAGTGGATATGATGTCCTGCATTTTAGGATTCAATACCAGTGAGTTTGTGGATGAAATAACCTTGGTAATTCTATCCATGTTCACTCCAACGTAGCCCCCTGTTGCCCAGTATGATTATGCCACCTTCATTGCTGACAAAATTCATGAGCAATTCATGAATTTGGAGAGAGAGAGGGTATTCAAGTACACACCCTATATATATCATTTGATATTATACTATCAGCCTGACAATTTCCCTATTTTCTTAAAAGAGCTGGATGCAAAAGGAAACAGGAGGTCAGTGGTATTTTGGACACCAGTCTGTCACCATATCTCTTTCTCTCCATACAACTATTGTGAGTTCATTGATCTATTCATCTATCCGGCCTTGTCTCTGCTGCAGAGTTCTCCTCTTCCTAGACTCACCGATGAAATGGAGAAGATCTTCCAGCTTTCAAAGAATTATAGCATTGGAGATTGGTACCTCTACCAAGACCACACAGTAATTAGAGTATATGGCTGTGAGCTAGCCCCTTACAGACCGCCAAAGTATGTTCCCATGAGACCTTTTGTATTAGAATATTTCCGACAATTTGGAAATGCAGACATGATCCATTTTCATAACAGAAATAAAAAAGCACAACTGAAAATTAAACACCAACTGGGTCCATTCATCTTTAGTAAAAGGGAAGAAGCTTGGGGAGAAGTAGATAAGATCCTAAAAAGGCTCCAGTTGAAAACAAGCTTCTATTGGGCACCATATGACCCTAATCATTTCATAAGCCTTAGAAGAATCAAGTATATGCTTGCTGTCTATGATCACTTTAGCATTCCACAAATTGAAAAATATGCTAACCAATTAGAGTGGAAAGAAGGCACATTAGTGGAGGACTATTCTGAAAAAGAATTAGCAGAAAGTGCAATTAAAAATTTAGAAAAAGCAGTTGACTTGGAATATTTTGGACAGGTTTGGCCTCCAACCCCTCGGCATCTTGGAGAAAGTGCCTCATCCTCCACTGTTCCCCAGCAGTCTGCCAAAGTAATTGGTCAAGCAGCAAATATAACTAAAGGCAAAGAAGTACAACAAGAGGAGTCACTTCCCAATTTGGAGCAGCAAGTAGAACAACAAGCAGAGAAGCAATAAGAAATGGCTAAAATGCCTGCCTCCACAGAGCAGCAAACCCGAGAGCAGATCCCTCCAAGGCAGGAGGTGACAGTTGAAACTACAGTATTACAGACACCTGAAAACAAGGAAAGAACAAGGAAAAGAGATAGACAAGAACAGACTCCTCCTACCACTTCCACAGATCAACAGGATGAGAAAAGGCAAAGGCTGAATCCCTTTTTTCAGGTGGAAATGCCTGAAAGACCAACTGATACTATGCTCTCTCCTAGCATTGAAACATCAGCCAGCTCCTTACAGCAAGAGCAAGAACTGCAACAAGGAACAGAAGTAAGTTCTTCAAGGCAGCGCACCAAGGCAAATTCTAGCATAAAGAAGTAGTTTACAGACATAAAAGCAAGAAATGAGCCGGTTAGATTCCAACTTTATAACCAGCTGCTCAAAATAGCACCAACCAATCAAGAAAGACTTATGTCGGCCTATGATATCCAAGAAGGAAAAATGACTCTTAGTCATTTTAGGCCTACTATGCAGTAACCTCAATCAGCTGCAGACTACATCAGAACTAACTTGGAGGTATTTGCCAAAGACATCCACCCCATGGACCAGATCGAGCTACACAAGCAAATAGGGGAGATGCTCTATTCTACATTGGCTGATGAAACTCTATTAGCACACCGCTTACAGAATTCTCTACACAACACTACTGCCCAGTTAGAATTAGAGAAGGCTTCATCTCAAGCCAAGGACAACAGAATCAAGTCCTTGGAAGAAATTATTATAGAGCTAGGACATGACCCAAAAGATCCTAAGGGTGTGTAGGCATTGTTGAAGAAAAAAGATGAGGATATAGCAGCTTTGAGAAAGCAGATTAAAATACCACCTACCCATCACCCTCAGACTGAAGGGGTTGCAGAACAAAAGAAAGATCAAGATGTGGTAGCTCTACTCTTGACCCTGCATAAGAGATTGGTGGAAAAAAGGGCGCCTTGGAGGTGGCATTAAAGGAAAAACAAGGAGAATTACCAACTCAGCCAGCACAGACATCTACAGCCATTGAAGATGTGCCTCCTGTAACTACTTCAGCAGGTCCTCCCACTGAACAAACATCAGAGGCATGCCCTTCAGGCTCAGCACCAACTCCAGAAGCGACAGCACCAACAACAACATCAGAACAGGTACCTAGCCTTGATATGCAAAGTATGAGGAAAGAACTAGAGGCTCTTGAAGCACAGATGGCAGAACTAAAGGTAGCTAAAGAGAAATTGGCTACGCTGCAAGAAAAATATGACAAATCAAAGCAGAATATAACTGAAAGAACAAGAGAGGTAAGGGCTCTTGAAAAAAGGATAAAGGAGTTAGAAAAAGAGCTCACTCTGGACAAAACTATAAGTGAAATCAAGAAAATTCTATGGGCTAACATTGGTCAATCCATTACAGATCAATGGCAGTCCATTGAAACTATCCATGAGCAAATGGATCTCCTAAACAGGGCAAAAGCAAAAGGTCAAAGAGCCCGGGCATCCTTGGGAAGTATGCCTGAAATAGCCAACATAATGATCCAAGTGCTTAACAACCGCACCGGCCTTCAGCTAGGAGGAATGTGTATCAGAGACAGGACTGATACCATATTACTAATCAAGAGGGTGCTTACCTTGAGTAACTATGTGCAAACATTGGACAGAAGATGTCAAGAAATGCCGACAGAGGTAAATGAATTCATTGCAAAAATCACTGCATTGCATAACATAGGTCTCCCCAGCTTGGTAACTAGTGCAGGAAGGTGGTTATCACATGAAAATTATGCCAAGAGGGTTAACAATTATGCAACAAATCAAATAAAAACATCTACTAGCAGTCCAGAGGAAGCAGGGCCCCCATCTGGGCAGACTCTCTATGAGAAATTGGAGAATTTGTTTTTTATTGAGCATGAGATCAAGCACCTTTTTGAAACACCTCCAAATTACTACAAATATACTGAAGCCGATGAGACTCTGATTAAAATACAGAGACACAAATTTCCTACTGAAGATTGGTGGAGAGGCATGATAGAAACATTGCTTTAAGAGATCAAATCCGAAAGAGCAATTGAATGACAAAATGATGACTAGGAACCAATGGATGATTACAGGTGACGCAACCACAACAGCAGCATCGTGGCAAGGTAGCAAGAAAGCAAAGAATTCCAAAATAAATGCAAATCAGTCGGCAGGCCCAGTTGGTTCCAAAGTCAAGGATCTCTGACAACGATAAACAACTGTTTATTAATCCTTTAAATAGCAATAACTTTTTGTAGCTACTATTTGTAGAAAGTTGGTGAGAAAGTTATGAGTTCATGACTCATCTTTCAGATATTTTATGAAACATTTTTGTATATATACCCCCACGCATAACTTGTTTGGGGTTGTTGATTTTCTTCTGAAGAGCTACACTGTAATTACAGACTTTGAATACAAGAAGCTGATGAAGTTCCTGAAATTTTGCGTTGTTTGATGTGTTATGATGAGATTGTTTGCTACTGCAGGATTCCTGCGTTATTTCGTGATACAATAAGTTTTCTAAACCGTGTCTTTACATTTTCTTCGCTTACAAACCCGCATATGTTGTATGTTTAATGGTCTTAGCATCAAAGAAAAGGAATAGTTCAGGATTTGTTTATTTAAACACCCTAAGCTCAATCTCTGCGGTTAATTGTGTTTTCTTGAGAATTAGTTATGAATGTGAAATTCTTAATTGCTCACATTTACACTGAATCTTTCATAGTAAATACTGTTCAGGAATTCTGAGTTTCTCCTGAGCAATATTTCATTTCCCCACCATACTAGCACAGTGAAAGAACCTCAATTGCCTCTGACTGACTGACTATAATCCATATTTTCAAATTTAAAGGTTGTTTCATGAATTCCCATCTGGCTCTGCAGTATCATCATTCTCACCAAACACCTCAAGCAACACATCATCATCGACTCCAATGCCCAATGGACTAAAACCCTCTGAATATTGCATTGCAGCTGTTAGAAGATATCATTCAACCAACCTTTAAACAAAATTCAATGCATCATAACTAGCCTAAAACTCCCCAAAATAAAGCTAAATCAGAAAGAGAGAGCCCTCTCTGATTGTAGGTGGGCTAGAACCTATAATCCAAAGATTGGTTAGTGGTTACCTTGGTCGTATTCCCTTAGGAGTCAAAGGGAACAACCTGAGTGATAACATAAATGGAAACTCTGCTGGGGAAAGAAAAAATTTTCAACAACTGTCTGCTTTAGATAACTGTTCCAGAATTTGAGCAGTTCCTTGATACTTCTGAAAATATTCTCCAAAATACCAAAAACAAATTTGGAAGCTGGCTCCTAAAAAGAGAACCAGGCATACCAGGTCAAATCCTGACCCAAATCCTCCACCTTTTTACGATAATCCTAATTTGATTCCCAAGGTTCTTAGGAACCAAAAGGAACCAGAAGAATTTGCTGATTCTATCCCTGAAGCAGTTCAGCAAAGTTATATCCCAACCCCTGCTAAACCATCAGCTCATCCTCTCATAACCCAGTCTTCCCCTTCTTCCTCATCTACTTCCCAAAACATACTATTCACACCTCCATCCAATACACAAACCGCTATTGTTGTCCCTGGTGTTCTAGTTGTTCCCCTTCTACTTGTTGTCCCACTAATCCCTGTAAATATGGCTAATCGTTATGCCCCCCTTCAGCTACCTGGTAATCCTGGGGCTATGCCTCAAGACTACCAAAGTAAGATTACTTATTTTGATGGAACCAGTACATATACTGCCTTGCAGCATACCAAGAAAACGCAAGATTACTTTGAAAACTATGAAATAGACGATGATGATGTGAGAATGAAAATTTTTGTCCAAAGCTTAACAGGTGAAGTGAGAACTTGGTTCAGAGCACTTGCTGCAAATTCCATACCCAATTCGGCTGCTCTTTATCAATCCTTCCTGAACAGATGGGAAAAGAAAAAGGAACCTCTACATATTTTATCGGAGTACAACACTATAAGGAGGGGCCCACAAGAGACTGTCCTAGATTATTGTGCCAGATTTAACAATGTTTATGATGCTATTCCTCAAAATCTTAGGCCTCCACCTAATTTAGATTTAATCAAATTCCCGGATGGGTTTGATGCTGATATGGCATATCAACTGAGGGAGAGAGCCCCTGCAACCCTGGCAGACATGCAAAACATAGTTGTATGTGTAGAGGCAAATCTGATTGCCAAAAGAAACCGAGCAAGAGCTAAAAGAAGGACCACTTTTAAGGAAGAACCCTCAGCATTTGAGCAAAAGATAGATGCAATCATCAAAGGCATGGACAGACTTGGGGACAGGGTAGAAAAAATGGAAAAGAAATCATCATGGGAAGGTCAACCCAGTACTGCTAGAAACCCAAATTTTAGAAAAAATCAGAATCCAAATGTTGGAAGGGTTGATCCTGACCAGCACATTAGACCCCCTTTTCAAGAAAATTTCGCTGATGCCTCAACATCTAGTGAACCTACCGAGGATCCTCACATCAACCTAATGGGTCTAGATAATGAGCATCAGGTTTTTCTAACACAAGAGGATCAAGAGGCCTATGATTGTAATCAATTTCAAACTAAATCAGGAGAGTCTTTTGACTTTAGGGAAGGCTATGATGCAGCGGTATATGAGGTACATAAACAGTACAAACTAAGGAGTAGAACCATAGATGTATCTGAACCTTCAAAACCAAAGGACAGTAAGCAGCCAAAAAAGAACAAGGATAATTATGTCCTTTAACAATCTGCTGCTAACCCAAACCCCCATACCACCAAAGTCACTGTGGAGGATATATCAGAACAACAACCCTATGGAAACCACCCAGCCACGCCCCATCCTTGGAAGGCAATTTCAAACACTCCCCCTGAGAGAAAATTTGGTACCAATTTCACTCAACATCATACCAATCATGAAGAAAGGAATACTAAAGATCCAACTGAAAAGGAATAATCTGCTGCACCTAATGCAAAGACCCAAATGGAAAAGCCCTTCAACTTGGAAACAGAAATTACTAAGCTAAAGATAGCTGTTCCTCTTTCTGAATTGGCCAAACACGAAGTGTATAGACAGCAGATTAACAGGTCACTAAAAGTACCAGACAATAAAGATGTTGTGAATGTTCTTGATGACCAACCTGAGTTACTATTTGGTCCTGAGGTGAACGGAAAAACAGCAAATGGAGGGGTTCCACCCTTCTATGTCAGTTTAAACATCCATGACAAGGTTTTACGCAATGCAATGTTTGATTCCGGGGCCTCACACAATTTAATGCCCAAGTCTGTAATGGAAAAACTAGACCTAGACATCACAAGACCTTATAAAGATCTATTCTCATTTGATTCAAGTCAAGTCAGGTGTCTAGGCCTAATTAAGGATTTGTGTGTCTCCCTGGTCCAATACCCAACCAAAACAATTTTGATGGATGTAGTGGTAGCTGACATACCTCCTAAGTATGGTATGCTCTTGTCTAGATCTTGGGGGGCCAACCTTCAAGGATCTTTGCAATTAGACATGTACTATGCCACCATTTCAGTCTTTGGACAGCCAAATAGATTATACCATGAGACACTAATGAAATATGTGGTGGGTAGCCAAGAGAAACCCCAAAACTTCAAAATCTATTCAATACACTCTGACATGGATTCATTTATTCTCTATAATGCTGACATGTGCAACAAGGCTTATTCTAAACTACTAGTGGCACCACAGACAAAGGGGTTGAATGAATAGATTGCCTCTCTAGACCAAAAGACTTTTGATACAGTTGATATAACAAAGAAGTATGATGTATCAAGTGAATTGCAAGAAACCAATCTGCCCATGATCCAACTTTCTAAAAATCTCAATCCAAATCTTGATCATGACACCTTATGGTACTTAGAATTTGATGGCTCTGTAAACAAGTTAGGAGCTGGAGCAGGAGTCTGGATAAAAAATATGCAGAATGACCGAGCTGAAGGTCATGCATATAGGTTAAACTTTTGATGCACAAACAATATGGCTGAGTATGAGGCCCTTTTGTTATGTCTCAAACTCATAAAAAATTTAGGTGCAACCAAAATTTCAGTCTTAGGAGATTCATATTTAATCATACAACAGATGAAAGGAAAATTTATCACAAATGATCTAAGGTTAAGAGCTTATAAAGGAGTAGCCATCCAAGTACTTGATACCTTCTCATAATCTCAGTTAACTAAAATTTCCAGAGAACTCAACTTACATTCTCATAGCTTGGCAACCTTTTCCAGCACTCGCAAGTTACCTTTCAAACCCAATCACACTTTCATTGCTAAAATCAAACATAGACCTGCAGTCGCAGCAAACATCAAGAACTGGCAAGTCTTTGAGAGTGACACACAAATAAACAACTTTCTCACTCTAAAAGAAGAATTTTCAAGCATCAACATTGATACTAGCACTATGGATGACCAACCGCAGGCTCACACAGCCAAGCAAAATATATCAGCTCAAACAACAAATTTGGTTTTGAATCCTACCACCTTTAACAACAAAAATATACAAGAATTGAAGCAAATATATGTAGATGAAATAGTTGAAACAGAAGCCGAGGTAATTGAGTTAAAGGATAATTTCTTGCCCACAGGTTTAACCCCTTTGGAGGATCTGTTTGATTCAAATGATATCTCAAGAAAACCAAAAATGCAACCACTGAATGCAGAAATTGAAGATTGTAACATTGGAACTACAGAAAAACCCAAAATGATAAAATTATCTAAGGCATTGCTAGCTGATCAAAGGTCAAAATACATTGAATTGTTTAGAGAGTTCCAAGATATTTTTTCATGGAGTTATGAGGACCTAAAGGCATATGACACTTCAGTCATTCAGCACACCATACTTTTAAAGGAAAACCAAAAACCTTTCAAACAAAAGCTTAGGAGAGTGAACCCAGTGCTCCTTCCCCTCATTGAAAAAGAAGTGAAACGTATGTATGAAGCAGGAATCATTGCTCCAATCAGGTTCTCAGAATGGATTTCAAACCTAGTGCCTACTAGGAAAAAGACGGGAGAGATTAGACTCTGTGTTGACCTAAGGAATTTGAACAAAGTCTCTCTCAAAGACCATTACCCCTTACCAAAAATGGATCATATCTTGCAAAGGGTAGTGGGAGCCTCTAGGATTTCATTATTAGATGGATTCTGTGGATTTAATCAGATTTTGGTACACCCTGATGATCAAGACAAAACTGCCTTCACAACACCTTGGGGAACTTTCAAGTATGTCAAAATGCCTTTTGGGCTTAAGAATGCAGGGGCCACATTCCAAAGAGAAATGGATATAGCCTTCGCCAAGGAAATCCATGATTTTCTGGTGGTCTACCTGGATGATCTTACTGCCTTTTCAAAGTGAGACCAGGAACATTTAGTACATTTGAGACAGGTTTTCTTAATTTGTAGAAAATATGGCATATATTTGAATCCCAAAAAATCATTGTTTGGCCTAGAGGAAGGTAAGCTCCTAGGGCACATAATTTCAAGAGATGGCATTAGGATTGATCTGGACAGAATTCAAGCTATCCTTCAGGTTCCCCATCCAAGAAATATCAAAGAATTACAAGGTTTTTTAGGAATGATTAACTTCTTGAGAAGGTTCATTCCTAATTTGGCCGAGTTAATAAGACTGTTGAATAATATGTTGAAGAAAGATTCTAAGGTCAAATGGACCATGGAAGATAAATAGGCCTTTGAGGATATCAAAAGACCATTGACAAACACACCAGTCCTAACATGTCCTAGGTTTGATAGAGACTTCATCATTTTCTCCTTTGCATCTAAGCATACAATTGCTACATTCCTATTACAAAAAGATGACCAGGGCTGTGAAAAACCCATTGCATTCTTTAGTAGAGCCCTTAGAGATGCTCCTTTGAAATATCATATTATGGAAAAGCAAGCCTATGCACTGGTAAAAGCCATCAAAGACTTTAGAATCTATATTCTGTACTCACACATAATTGCCTATGTCCCTAATGCAGTGGTTAAGGCCATCTTAACCCAAGAGGGAATTGAAGGTAGGAGGGGGAAATGGATTGCCAATATCTTAGAATACGACATTGAAATCAAGCCTACCAAACTGATAAAAGGACAAGGTCTAGCCAAGCTAATGACTGAAACCAATTTTCAAGCCCTTGAAATTAATGAACTGGACAACGAAGAGGAGATGGCGACTCCACAGATCAACCAAGCCTTTTTGCAATCTCCCTGGTATGCTGATATATGTTTCGTATTGTTAAACCTACAAGATCCTCCAGGGTTATCCAGAACTAAGAAAAGGTTCTTGAAAATGAAAGCATCAAAGTTTTGTATAAGAGATAATGTTTTGTTTTGGAGAAATCATGAAGGAATTTTACTCAAATGTTTAACATATGATGAAATTGACAATGTCCTTAAGGAATTTCATGCAGGTGACTGTGGAGGACATTTATACTAGAAATCCATAGCTGATAAGATCCTAAGGGCTAGTTTTTATTGGCCCTCCTTGTTTACTAATGTGAGAGAATTTGTAATGTCCTGTCACAAATGCCAAATCTTTGAAGGCAAGAGAAAGTTGTTGCCTTTACCACTCAAGCCTATTTCAACGGAGAGACCATTCCAACAATGGGGTTTAGACTTCATTGGTGAAATCCACCCTTCATCCTCTGGTCATCATAGGTGGATTTTGACTGCTACAGACTATTTTACCAAATGGATAGAAGCCATTCCTTGTAGGCAAGCCAATGATTCCATCGCTATACAATTTCTAGAAACCAACATCTTGTCCAGGTTTGGCTGTCCAGATAAAATTATTATAGACAATGTTGTTTCTTTCAAGTCTAAACAAATGATCAACTTTTGCCATAAATATCATATGACCTTGGGTCATTCCACAGCTTATTACCCGCAAGGCAATGGCCTAGCTGAGTCTTCCAATAAAAGCCTCATCAATATCATTAAGAAAGTTTTAGAGGAGAACAAAAAGAATTGGCATAAGAAGTTGGTAAATGCACTATGGGCAGACAGGTTGACCACCAAAATATCCATTGGCAGAAGCTCATATGAACTTGTTGATGGAATGGAAGCAAGATTTCCTTCATCTTTGGGAATCCCTGTAATCAAGTTACTACAAGAAATACAAGCTGAGCCGAATGACATCCAAAGAAGAATCAATCAGACAATTCACCTACATCAAACAAGAGAGGAAGTCTATCACATAACCCAAATACTGCAAGAGAAGCTCAAAAGAATATTTGACAAAAGAACCAAAGCCGAAGACTTCTTCATAGGAAGAAAAGTGCTGAGATGGGATTCCAGGAGGGAGGACAAAGGAAAGCATGGTAAATTTGATTCCTTGTGGAAGGGACCATATGTCATTTATGTTGTACAAGGTAATAACACTTATTTTCTAAAGAGTTTGGATGGCTCAAACACTGAGGAAGGCCCAGTCAATGGGAGGATGCTCAAGCATTATTTTGACCACCATTGAGGAAACACTACAGAACCACACTTTGTATATAAATATTTATATTTTCAGTATGTCTATTTACAGTAGATAGATAAAGGCCAAGTGAACTTGATTTTGAGAAGGACCAAGGTGCTGCACCATTTTTGATATACATTTTGACCCTATCATTGGAAAGCAAGAGAAAACACATGGCAACTATCAAGGTGATGAGCAACACTCAGACAAACAAGTAAAAACAGAGTTGTAACTTCATAGAAAATCAGCTTGCAGGCTATTTCATATAAGCTCCTAAAGATTCAAATGAGTGGTCTTTAACAAAAAGGAGGATTCAGGCTGTAACAAGATGGAGAAAAATGAGGCGATCTGACCTGCTGTCCTTGACTTTTCATCTAGAAAAGTCATCCCCAAGTGGAGCCACTGTTAGCCTCCTATACCAATAGGGTTTCATTTTTCATGATTGATAGTGGAAGTGCCAAAAATGTTCATCTTTGGTGACACAAAGGTTCTATTTTTGTGAAGGAGACAGAGAGTTAAAAAATGTAAAGAGGGTATCCCTTAAAAGAATAATCAAAAGGCAAGAAAAATGAATTGGTCAGAAAAAATAAAAATGATTGAAATGAACCCCAAAGAAAGACAAGGAAAGTGGCCAACCAAAATGCCACTGCTATCTTGATAGATGGCCCAACAGTGCAAGCTGGGCCATGCCATGTTTTAAATTGCCTGTTTTAGACTAGAGAAAGAGAAATCTTTCCAAACAGTTTAAGCTTGGCAGATTGGTAGTTAGGTAGAGAACAAAGGCACCCAACTGCTTAATCTGGGCTCTTGGAAGTGATAAGGGTAGTTTTAGATAGAAAATTATTTGAAAAGAAAAAGAAAAGATCAATTGAGGGTTTGCAAGTCTAAGTGCACCTTCCCTGAAGTAACAAAAAATGTTAGGAACTAAGATGGGTAGGTAGTCAGGGGTTGCCGAAGCCTGATTTCTTTCATGAGTGAGCTTGAAAAAGAAAATTGATATCAGCAAGAACAGAATTGTTACTCAGCATTTTGATAACAAACTATGGAAGCATGTCTAAATTCCCCTTTTTTTTCAGGAAATCGTTTTCTAACATCCCTCTAATAAACCTTGGAATTCACTCAACAAGTCCTAGCATCACTTTACCTTCTGTGAAATACTAAGCCAAGGTGTTAGTTTCTACCACACAAAAAGCCACATTTCTTGTGTAAAATCATTACTTACTCTCATCTGCTCCTAATCTAAGTTTACTCCTCAAAAAACTTAGCTCCCTGTTCCCTTCTCACATCTCCAATTCATATTGACTTCTAACCTTACTATTTAACTCCCTAAGTGTTCCCCTCCCCCTACTATTATCATATTTTATACAAAAAACCAAAAATATGTACATACCCCCCCCCTTGTTGAAGGCTTTCATGTGTATTTCTCCAGGCTATGTTCGGGAATTAAATTAACACCTTGTTAATTTAATAACCCTCACCCGCTATACCCTCCTTAACGTTAAAATCCCTCGTTTCTTCATCACTGGTGTAAATTTTCCATAAACCCACATTTTCCATTTACCCAAAGTTTTGTTTCTTCACACGGTATCAAAAGAAATAATTTTTTAAATAGTTGGGTCCCGCCGCTATCACGCTGGCGGCTTGTCCTCCCGTCCGCCGTCGGATCTGGGCCCTCCCATCTGATGGTCATCGGGCATTTCGAAGCCCCTCTACTATCCATCCGTTAGAGCCCGAAAACTGTCAGAGGATGACGTAGGGCGAGGGACGCGTGCCCAATTGTTAGTGGATCGGGCGGCCTCTGACCATTACTAGGCCCGTACCAAAAGTGGTCCGACAAATACCGTTTACCACCGTCGGCTTCCCGCCCTTACGTCATCGCCTACGTCAGCAGACACACCAACTGTCGTTTCACTGTTATCCGACATGGCCGCCGCGTCATCCCTCCACGTCAGCCCTGTCATACATCACCACGTCATCCCTGCCATACTCAGGCCCGACCAATGATGTCATGCTGACGTCATTTACCAAAATGCGCCAAATCCCTATTTTTTCCATATATTCGCCAAAAATCATCGTTTTTTCGTATTTCTATTTGGACACTTGTCGTGCACCCTTGCATGTCATTTACGTCGTCTGTCCGCCAACCGCAAAACTCCCGCCCTGAGCTACTGGCACTGAGAGTTCATCAATCTCCAACACCATCATCCTCACAGTCCATAGGTATTTACCTATTTCTTCTGCATATCCTGGTCTTCCAAGTTCACTATATTAAAAGAAAAAAGAAAGCATGAGAATTGTTCAAATTCCTGACTACTAAGAACCTCCATCTGCTAGCTTAGCCCCAAGTTCATCTGGAGAAGGTCTCATTGGTCAAATTCCGCTGAATTCTCACAGCTCCCTGCAGATTTGCGACTTAAAACCAGTAGCAGACAAAGTCCACTGAAAAGGCAGCACTCATACCCAACATTGGTTACTTTCACCCTCTCGACAAGCTGTTTCTCCCTGTTAGCCCAATTCACCTTCATTCTCATCTCTGCAAGTCATGCCATCAACCATAATCTACTGTTCACTGCCAATTTCGCCAAACCAAAAGCATAAATTCAACTTCAACTAAGAACTAAGCAATGGAGACCCCAGTGGCATTAAATATTACTCCCCTGAATGCCCCACATAAGAACCTGGAATGGTTGGCCCTTACTGACCAGGATTATCAAATCAAAGAAACAGTTGAGATAAGTAACAAATATCACATACGAACTGTTTGTGAGTTGAAGAAAAAATACATGAGTGGTGCTGATGACATAGGTATCTGGGAGTCTAACTTGCCCATTTATTACCTTCCCCAAGTCAATGTCTTCCCAGACCTCATCCATCAGTGTTGTGAACACTATGAACCCTCTCAAAGAGCAGTTTTGGGTTCATCTGGGACTATTTTATTTCACATCACTCCTCAATCCATAAATCAGATGCTAAACTTTAAGCCAACTAAACCTCTGGTGCCCCTTTCTATGAATTTTCTGCTCAAAAAAGCTGTCAAGCTGCCTAGCTCAGAGGTCACAAGGATTGGCCAGCTATTCATGAAGCTAGAATATCAGCCCCCGCAACCTCCTTATCTACATGTTTGGTTCAATGAAACAGGGAGACTGCTAGTGGATATGATATCCTACATTTTAGGATTCAATACTAGTGAGTTTGTGGATGAAACAACCTTGGTAATGCTATCCATGTTCACTCCAGGGCAGCCCCCTGCTGCCCAGTATGATTATGCCACGTTCATTGCTGACAAAATTCATGAGCAATTCATGAATTGAGAGAGAGAGAGGGTATTCAAGTACACATCCTATATATATCATTTGATATTATACTATCAGCCTGACAGTTTCCCTATTTTCTTAAAAAAGTTGGATGCAAAAGGAAACAGGAGGTCAGTGGTATTTTGGACACCAGTCTGTCACCATATCTCTTGCTTTCCATCCAACTATTGTGAGTTCATTGATCTATTCATCTATCCGACCTTGTCTCTGCTGCAAAGTTCTCCTCTTCCTAGACTCAACGATGAAATGCAGAAGATCCTCCAGCTTTCAAAGAATTATAGCATTGGAGATTGGTACCTCTACCAAGACCACACAGTAATTAGAGTATATGGTTGTGAGCTAGCCCCTTACAGACTGCCAAAGTATGTTCCCATGAGACTTTTTACATTAGAATATTTCCGGCAATTTGGAAATGCAGACATGATCCATTTTCATAGCAAAAATAAAAAATCACAGCTGAAAATTAAACACCAACTGGGTCCATTCATATTTAATAAAAGGGAAGAAGCTTGGGGAGAAGCAGATATGATCCTAAAAAGGCTCCAGTTGAAAACAAGCTTCTATTGGGCACCATATGACCCTAATCATTTCATAAGCCTCAGAAGAATCAAGTATAGGCTTGCTGTCTATGATCACTTTAGCATTCCACAAATTGAAAAATATGTTAACCAACTAGAGTGGAAAGAAGGCACATTAGTGGAGGACTATTCTGAAGAAGAATTAGTAGAAAGAGCAATTAAAAATTTAGAAAAAGCAGTTGACTTAGAATATTTTGGACAGGTTTGGTCTCCAACCACTCAGCATCTTGGAGAAAGTGCCTCATCCTCCACTGTTCCCCAACAGTCTGCCAAAGTAATTGGTCAAGCAGCAAATATAACTAAGGGCAAAGAAGTACAACAAGAGGAGTCACTTCCCAATTTGGAGCAGCAAGCAGAACAACAAGCAGAGCAGCAAGAAGAAATGGCTAAAATGCCTACCTCCACAGAGCAGCAAACCCAAGAGCAGATCCCTCCAAGGCAGGAGGTGACAGTTGAAACTACAGACTTACAGACACCTACAAACGAGGAAAGAACAAGGAAAAGAGATAGACAAGTACAGACTCCTCCTACCACTTCCACAGATCAACAGGGTGAGAAAAGGCAAAGGGTGAATCCCTTTTCTAAGGAGAAATGCCTGAAAGACCAACTGATACTATGCTCCCTCCTAGCATTGAAACATCAGCCAAATCCTTACAACAAGAGCAAGAACTGCAACAAGGAACAGAAGTAAGTTCTTCAAGGCAGCGCACCAAGGCAGATTCTAGCATAAAGAAATAGTTTACAGACATAAACGCAAGAAATGAGCCGGTTAGATTCCAGCTTTATAATCAGCTGCTCAAAATGGCACCAACCAATCAAGAAAGGCTTATGTCGGCCTATGATATCCAAGAAGGAAAAATGACTCTTAGTCATTTTAGGCCTACTATGCAGCAACCTCAATCAGCTGCAGACTGCATCAGAACTAACTTGGAGGTATTTGCCAAAGACATCCACCCCATGGACCAGATCGAGCTACACAAGCAAACAGGGGAGATGCTCTATTCTACATTGGCTGATAAAAATCTATTAGCACACCACTTTCAGAATTCTCCACACAACACTACTGCTCAGTTAGAATTAGAGAAGGCTTCATCTCAAGCCAAGGACAATAGAATCAAGTCCTTAGAAGAAATTATTATAGAGCTAGGACATGACCCAAATGATCCTAAGGGTGTGCAGGCATTGATGAATTAAAAAGATGAGGATATAGCAGCTTTGAGAAAGCAGATTAAATTACCACCTACCCATCACCATCAGACTGAAGGGGTTGCAGAACAAAAGAAAGATCAAGATGTGGTAGTTGTACTCTTGACCCTGCATAAGAGATTGGTGGAAACAGAGGGCGCCTTGGAGGTGGCATTAAAGGAAAAACAAGGAGAATTACCAACTCAGCCAGTGCAGAAATCTATAGCCATTGAAGATGTGCCTCCTGTAACTACTTCAGCAGGTTCTCCCACTGGACAAATGTCAGAGGCATGCCCTTCAGGCTCAGCACCAGCTCTAGAAGCGACAGCACCAACAACAACATCAGAACAGGTACCCAGCCTTGATATGCAAAGTATGAGGAAAGAACTAGAGGCTCTTGAAGCACAGATGGCAGAACTAAAGGTAGCTAAAGAGAAATTGGCTACGCTGGAAGAAAAATATGACAAATCAAAGCAGAATATAGCTGAAAGAACAAGAGAGGTAAGGGCTCTTGAAAAAAGGATAAAGGAGTTAGAAAAAGAGCTCACTCTGGACAAAACTATAAGTGGAATCAAGAAAATTCTATGGGCTAACATTGGTCAATCCATTACAGATCAATGGCGGTCCATTGAAACTATCCATGAGCAAATGGATCTCCTAAATAGGGCAAAAGCAGAAGGTCAAAGAGCTCAGGCATCCTTGGGAAGTATGCCTGAAATAGCCAACAGAATGATCCAAGTGCTTAACAACCGCACCAGCCTTCAGCTAGCAGGAATGGGTATCAAGAGGGTGCTTACCTTGAGGAACTATGTGCAAACATTGGACAGAAGATGTCAAGAAATGCAGACAGAGGTAAACGAATTCATTGCAAAAATCATTGCATTGCATAACAAAGGTCTCCCCAGCTTGGTAACTAGTGCAGGAAGGTTGTTATCAAATGAAAATTATGCCAAGAGGGTTAACAATTATGCAACAAATCAAATAATAGCACCTACTAGCAGTCCAGAGGAAGTAGGGCCCCCATCTGGGCAGACTCTCTATGAGAAATTGGAGAATTTGTTTTTTATTGAGCATGAGATCAAGCACCTTTTTGAAACACCTCCAAATTACTACAAATATATTGAAGCCGATGAGACTCTGATTAAAATACAGAGACACCACTTGCCTACTAAAGATTGGTGGAGAGGCATGATAGAAATATTGCTCTGAGAAATCAAATCCGAAAGAGCAACTGAATGACAAAATGATGACTAGGCACCAATGGATTATTACAGGTGACGCAACCACAATAGCAACATCATGGCAAGGCAGCAAGAAAGCAAAGAATTCCGAAATAAATGCAAATCAGTCGGTAGGCCCAATTGGTTCCAAAGTCAAGGATCTCTGACGAAGATAAACAATTGTTTATTAATCCTTTAAATAGCAATAACTTTTTGTAGCTACTCTTTGTAGAAAGTTGGTGAGAAATTTATGAGTTCATGATTCATCTTTCAGATATTTTATGAAACATTTTTGTATATATACCCCCACGCATAACTTGTTTGGGGTTGTTGATTTTCTTCTGAAGAGCTACACTGTAATTACAGACTTTGAATACAAGAAGCTGATGAAGTTCCTGAAATTTTGCGCTGTTTGATGTGTGATGATGAGATTGTTTGCTACAGCAGGATTCCTGCGTTATTTCGTGATACAATAAGTTTTCTAAACCGTGCCTTTACATTTTCTTCGCTTACAAACCCGTATATGTTGTATGTTTAATGGTCTTAGCATCAGAGAAAGGGAATAGTTCAAGATTTGTTTATTTAAACACCCTAAGCTCAATCTCTGTGGTTAATTGTGTTTTCTTCAGAATTAGTTATGAATGTGAAATTCTTAATTGCTCACATTTACACTGAATATTTCATGGTAAATACTGTTCAGGAATTCTGAGTTTCTCCTAAGCAATATTTCATTTCCCCACCATACCAGCACAGTGAAAGAACCTCAATTGCCTCTCATTGACTGACTATAATCCATATTTTCAAATTTAAAGGTTGTTTCATGAATGCCCATCTGGCTCTGCAGTATCATCATTCTCACCAAGCACCTCAAGCAACACATCATCATTGACTCCAATGCCCAATGGACTAAAACCCTCTGAACATTTCATTGCAGCTGTTAGAAGATATCATTCAACCAAACTTTAAACAAAATTCAGTGCATCATAACTAGCCTACAACTCCCCAAAACAAAGCTAAATCAGAAAGAGAGAGCCCTCTCTGATTGCAGGTGGGCTAGAACCTGTAATCCAAAGATTGATTAGTGGTTACCTCGGCCATATTCCCTTAGGAGTCAAAGGGAACAACCTGAGAGATAATAGGAAGACCTATTTTTGGAGTTGTCGAGCCCATTTTTGATACATGTGTACCCTAAGTATTAACGTTTTATTCCACTACATAAAGAATATAATTGAAGTAATTTCCATTGCATGATAACACTTAGAACAAAATTGTTTAAGTGTGAAGTAGGCATAGTTCGTAAGCTCTATTAGTGGGAAAAAAATAAGTTAGGGTGTGTTGTGTTGTGCTTATGTGTGGTTGGAAGACACCACTAGCACAGGGTCACAAAAAGTATTGTATGGCTTCAAAGCCTGACATAAATAAATAATGTAAAGGCTTATTTGTGGCATCCTCTCACCCCCAATTCCAATAAGTTGAGTGGCAATGAGGGAAAAGGGGTTGCTGAGACATAGTTTGTAATCACTATTTTTCTGAAAATCTAATGAAATTATTTTGATCGACAAAAAAATATTAATACAAATATTAATATTACTTTTAGTATTATTAATATTTATAAATATTAATTTTAATGTTAATTATTAATATTAATATCATTTAGTTAATAATATTAATATTATTAATGACATTAACATTATTATTATATATAATATTAACACTAATATTGATAAATAATATTAAGAACATTTAGTATTAACAATAATATTAATAAATTTTAATTTGCAATATTATTTATTATTATTATTTTATTTGATTAATAAAATTGACATTATTAATATAAATAATATAAACATTAATATTCATCAATAAAATAACATTAGCAACCTTTAGTACTAACAAAAATATCAATAAAATTTAATTTACAATAGCTATTATTATTATTTTAATTTAATAATATTATTAATATTAATTAATATGAATATGAATATTAATATTAATATTATTTCTAATATTATTAATATTTATAAATATTAATTTTAACGTTAATTATTAATATTAATAGCATTAATTAATATTATCATAATTAACCATAGTCAATAATCATGGTCACATTGTGACGAAGATTGTCTCTTAGTCCAATGTCTCATTATGACAACCATGGTCAACCATGGTCCAATGTCACATTATGACAAATATTGTCTCAATATGAAAATCAATCATGTTCAACCATAGTCCAAAGTTGCATTGTGACAAGTATTAGGCTAATACGAAAACAACCATGGTCAACAATGGTCAACCATGTCTACTTTAGGTTTAATAATATTTATTCAAATGTTGCATTGTGACAAATGTTATCTCAAAATGAAAATGAACCGTGGTCAATCATGGTGAATTATGGTGAACCAAGGTCAATCATGGTAAAGCATGGTCCAAAGTCACATTGTGACAAAGATTGTCTCAATATGAAAGTAAAACATGGTCAACCATCGTCTACCATGGTTAACCAATGTCGACCATGGTCAATGATCATTGACCATGGTTAATTGCGATCAATCATGGTCAACCATGGTCCAACGTCGCATTGTGACAAGATTTTCTCAATATGAAAACCAACCATGGTGAATTATGGTCAATCATGGTTAACGATGGTGAATAATCATGGTCGCATTGTAATCAAAATGATCTCTTTGTATAACGTCACATTATGATAACCATGGTCAGCCATGGTCAATAATGGGCCAACATCACATTGTGATAAATATTGTCTCAAGATGAGAATGATCCATGTTAAACTATGGTCCAATGTTGTATTCTAACAAATATTGTCTCGATATTAAGATCAATCATGGTCAACCATGTTCGAACGTGTGATTGTGACAAAGATTATGTCAATATGAAAATAAACTATGATAAACAATGGTCAACCATGTTTATTTTAGCATTTATAATGTTTATCTTAAGGTTTATATATCTCGGTCTATAAGATTAAACCCTTAGGTTTAATATAACTCCCTTGGGTTTTTATTATTAATCCTTTGCTTTGATAATATCAATCCCTTGGTTTATTAATCTAAGTGTCCATATTACGATGGTATAATGTTATTGATATGGTTTATAATAGTCATTAGGTTTAATATAAATCCCTTGGGTTTATAATATTAGTCTTAAGGTTTAATATAGATACCTTAGGTTTATAATCCATTGGATTTATAATATCAACTCCTTGGATTTATAATGTTAATAATAGGTTTCATATGCCTAGGGTTTAATATTAAACAAGGTGTTTATAATATTAATCCCTAAACCTTTGGGCTTTTAATATTAAAAAATGTTCAACCATGGTCCAACATCACATTGTGACAAAGATTCTTAAATATGAAAATCAATCATGGTCAATCATGGTCCAATGTTGAATTGTGACAAATATTGTCTCAATATGAAAATAAAACATGGTAAATCATGTTTGTTTTAGGGTTTATAATATTTATCTTAGGGTTTATGTACCACGGGTTTGCAATATTAATCCTTTGGTATTTTTATTTTTTTAGTATTAATCCCTTGTTTTTGTAAGTGCCTTGGGTTTATAATATCAATCCCTTCAGTTTATTAATGTAAGGCTTCATATTAATAGGGTATAATATTATTGATATGGTTTATAATATTAATCCTAGGGTTTAATATAGATTCCTTAGGTTTACAATCCATATGGTTTATAATATAAATTCCTTGGGTTTATAATATTAATCATAGAGTTTATATTCTGAGAGTTTAATATTAAACCTAGTGTTTACAATATTATCCCTTAGGTTTATTAGTTTTAGGATTTATATTCTTAGAGTTTAATGTTATTCCCTTGGGTTTATAATCCCTTAGGTTTCAATATTAATCCCTTGTGTTTATAATACTAATCGTAAGGTTCATGACATGAATCTTAGGGAATAATGTTTGTTTTAGGGTTTATAATATTTATCTTAGGGTCTATATCCCTTTGGTTTATAACATTAATCCACTGTGTTGTTATTTAATTATTCATTACTATATTGTTGATCTCTATAATGCTTGATAGCAAGGCTTGTGGAATTGATTGCACAACTTAGGTATGCACAAATGAAAATGTATTAGTATTCCATGCACCCGAACAACTTACTTTCATATGTTGTTATTGCATGTTGATGATGTTGTTTATATTGTTACGGAAAAGAAACAGTAAGGTATGCTAGATATGGTTGAATTAAAGTCTTGGTTTTTATGGTTACAAAGAAGGTTGGCATGCTTGGTATGCTTTTTTTGTTTGGGTTCAAGGTATGCTATATATGGTAGAACTATTGACAACATAAAAATGTTGCAACAAAGTTTCATGGCATAGTTGGTGTATGTACAATTGTGTGAACAAGTGAATTGAGTTATGCTTGAGTTGATTCACTTGGCATGAAAATGTAGCTGCTTTAATTGAGCTAATTTGTTATTAGAGATTGTTATGTTGCAAATATTTTTGTGGTGCAAGGAAAAAATCCAAGGAAAAGACATGATGCAAGGAAAAATAAAAGTTACAAGGAAAATACAAAGGAAAAGGCATGAAGAATGATGTTATACTTTTGATGTTGTTATTTTATAGTTGTTGATGTATTTCTAATGTATGTTTCGAAGGATATGGTTTCTATGCTTACCGATTTAATCATTACATGTGTCTAAAAATAATATTTGGTGTAGAATTTACTTTATTTTAATAAGCACTTCTTATTCATAAAGGGAATACCAACAACCATCAAAGGTTGTTTATAAAATGGTGTGAGGTTGCAAGGTAGTTTTTTTAGAATAAAAGAGCTAATTTGAGTTTTTTATTACCTAGAACATATAGGGTGGATATGAATCATATTTGAGGAGGATAAAAAGTAGAGACATAGATGAAGGTATGCATATTTATAGACTAGGTAACTATCGCATTAGTTTCTTTATGTATTGGGGGATTGTAGTCTCATTTCAAGTTGTGGCTTCATAAATAACATGTGGGACCTATTGTGCATTGTAGTCTATAGAAAATTTATGAGAGTTGGAGCTTCATTACAGGTTGAATCTATTAGAATTGAGGTAGGAACGCCATGTAGGTTGGAGCCTACATAGTATCATATATGAATAGGAGATTTCCTTTTTCATAGCAACAACAAACAAATTGTGGTTTTCTCTCTTTATGGTTTTCCCCTTATATGTGATGTCCATGTGTGATGCTTTTATGTCTTGATTTTATGTTGTCAGTTATATGATTTAATATTTTTTGTATTTTAAATAAGTTGATCATAATGTGTATGATTCTCACTTAATAGTCCAGTTAATTAGTTAAAATAAAATATATTAGTGTACATGAACGTACTAAATTTATTCACCCTCCCCCTCTCAGTTTATTTAAATTTTCATCAATTGGTATCAAAGCAGGTTCCTTCTGCGTAATCTTACCAGTTCTATAGTAGTTTTATTTGAGTGATGGACTATCAAATTGTACGTGTACATAGTAGAAAAAAATTTCTTTAATGGAGAGATAAGGTAAAAGCATAATTGCTAGCTTATTGATGAATGGAAGTTTATATCTAAAGGATACATTAAAGACGATTCCCCTTGTACACAAGAACAACAACGAAATTCTTAGATAAAGTGTGCAATGCATAACAATCTTCATAATAAGGATCTTGAAATTGTTATAGAACTTAAATCTGCACTGCAAAAGAAATCTAGGATATATTGCAACTCATGGATGAAGGGGATACTAGTAGAAATAGCAAAAAGAGATGAAAGAGAAGAAGAATGAAAAGGCTTCTTAAAAGGAAATTATTTAGTTATATGAGACCTCTACATGTGTGAATGTACTTGACTTTCATGAAGAATATACAAATGGAGAACAAGCTAGGCTTGACTCAACATTGGTTGAAATAGATGAACGTGCCAATGTAAGAAACTATTGCAAATATGTAGTGAAAGAGAGCATGAGTGCAAGGAAGAATTTTTTAGCCTAAAGATACAACTTCAAGAGGAAAGAATAATATAAGAGCTGATGAACAATTAATTGAAGTAGAAAGAAGTATAGTGTGAAAGATTAGAGGTTGATCATGTCTAAGCTAGAAGTGAGCTATATGAAAAGGATAGATTGTATAGGAGTATACAAGATAATATTGTATCCATGAAGAATTTAGAAGAGAATAGAAGTAGCTGCAAGGTAGTGATGAAGAAAGATAAAAAATCCCATAATACATGTACAAGAATCTAGTAACAACATGATTAAAAACAAATGCAATTAGAATCAAGATAATTTGAGAAAATTTGGAAAATCTCAAAGGAGATTAGTTTCTCTCTTGAAAAACATCGAATTTTTTTCATGCCATGAATTTGGACAAGTAGTAGAAGAATGTAAGAGAAAGAAGATCAAGGCTAATCAATGGAAGATGCGACAAACAAGCAATTTAACTCAAAAAAAAAAATAGAGAAGACAATCGTCTACCAGGTATTAAAATGATTTCTATGGGTATTTTTATTCGTGCAATGGTTTTGGATATAAATATATTGAATGTAAAATGTATGCAAAGAATAGCATGATGAAAATAAGATAGAAATTACTTGCTACATTTCATGGTTAGACAAAGTGTTATAGATGTAACAATAATGGCCACAAAGTTGAATATTACAAGCTTCTCGATACCTTAAATAATTCAAGATAGAAGGTTAAAGCCACTCTAATCAGACCAAACATTGAATGAAAGGGAAATGAAAACAATATATAGCAGCAAACTAAAGTATGAAAGAGGAAGAAGAAGGAGAAACATGTGACTTCAATGATAAAGTGAAGTCAACATGACCTCAAGGGGCACTTCTCGAGAAACAAAAACATCAATTCAACGAATGTTAGAGGAACAATATCTCAAGGGGAGAACAGGCCCAGTAATGCTCATTAGAGACATGGAAATCAAGCTAATGTTAGTAGAAATGATTTATAGAAAATATGAGTAGAGTGAAAGAAATCAAAGGAAGCTAAGGTCATTTTGAAGAAATGTGCAATAAATATGGAGAATAAAGTTAGTTCATAAGTGAAGTGAAACCTCCACTAGTAATATTGCTTTCTATAGAGAGAATTGATTTCAAGATATTGTATTTTTTCATACCCGAGGAGCACACATTGTTAGTATTCAAGCCATATGAAATGGAATGTTTGACACTCATTAACCAAATACATTCAAAAGTTGATAATGCTATCAATCAAAATTGAAAATACTGAACCTTTGAAGCTACTAGATTGTCCATAAATTGTTAATATTCATATAAAATTATGGTACCCGAGGAATGTGTGGTGACACCAATAAACTTGACAATTTTTTTTATATGCATATTGACTAAGAGAAGTTACTATGGTGTAGATTTTGTTTCTTACAATCAATAAACATCTAAATATTTACTTCTGAGGCTTTGAGCATATGAATAAAAAAAATAAACAGTAGGTAGGTGTTTTTTCAATATCAAATTGCTAAAATGGTTGAGAATTTTTATTTTTGGAGGGCCAAAAAAATCACAACTACAGAAATAAAGGATTAATTAGCAACACACATATATCAGCCACTATGTATCTACTCACAAAAAAAATCTAGATGAAGTATCACAACATCTATTATTTTGTTTAATATAGCATAGACTGAAAAGTGTGGTTAAGGGCACTAAGAAGATCAAATGAAAAGAAAAAGAGGAAAATGAAAAAATAAGAAAGGAGGGGTCATAGTTAGGCACTTGAATGAAATGTATTGAGTGCCAAGGGTGTGACATGGAATTATTTATTAGGTAGATGCAGCATGTCTATAGTGATTGCAAGAGACTTAATACTAGATATCATTAGAAATTATCAAATAATTCTATGTGTAGGAAAACAAAAATGACGGGAAACCCCATGAGGACAAAATTAAAACTCGAATTCATAAAAGGTTGATCTTTTAAAAATAATTTTAATTAGAAATAGGTACAAAATGAAGAGGGATTGTCGTGAATGAGACCAAAGGTGAAAATGTTTTTACAGTTTATATTTCAGAATAAGTGAGAAGTTTGAAGATAAAGGGATTTTACAAAGACCTTAAAAGTCATTTAGCACAGATCCTAGAATTATTAGCAAAAGTATCATGCATACAAATTATTGGTTAACTATGTTATCAATGGTGATATATTAATATTATGTTAGTCTAAAAATACTCTAGATACAAGAAGAAACCCTTGAAATCATTGGGAAATGAAGCAACCCTTTTAAATAATTTGCAGTGTAATGGTTGTGTGGCCGGCTGAATGGAGGAGTTATGATTCTCACTATTGATGTAGAGATATGACAAGGGACTTGAGGTAGAAAATATGGAGCAAAATACTTAGTAGTTGCAAAGCTGACACAGTCACAAAGACATTACGAGCCATGTATGTTATTGGTGATGCTTTATCATTGTGCATTATAGGAATTATTGTGCTGAAAAGAATGATGTGTGTTATTAATTTTGTTGCACTTCATGAATTAAGTTTCGTACATTATAATTATTTTTTACTATGGTATCATTATTGCTAAATTATATGGCTACTAGATTAATGATTTATGGTGTCAAATCGTGCTTGATAACTGGAATCACCAACCAAATCTATGCAAAATGACATCAAAACAAAGTACAAAATCAATTGGACAAATTGGAATTTAGAGAAAGCACATTTAATCCAAATTTAAGTGTGAATCATTAAATGGATAGGCTACTAAGTCACCACTAAAGAATGGTACCATGGAAAATACAACCAATGACGCTATGGCTACCTCTAAATTGGATGGAGAAACACAAGCCCTCAACTGGTTTCTCAATGCTTTCTATCAATGTCCATTGAGGAAACTGCATCTACTTATTCTCAAACAAAGTAGAATGCGAATAAAATTGTTGTGTTAGAACAATCTTTGAAAATGTGGAACAATTTTTGTAAATGAAAATTTAGTTTTGAGAGAGCTCCCAATGGAAAAAAAATATTTATGGATATAAATGCTTGAATTTTTGTCATACTTCTAGTATTATTAATAGAAGAAGAAGAAAAATATTTCGTTCGATACATACACTATTTCAAGATTTCATGGAAGTACAAATGCAAGGGTCATTCCTTGTTAGAATAAGGTAGAATGAGGAGTCAATGAATGGAATGATGAAGGAAAGAACCGAAATAAAATTTAGGTTAATGGAACTAGTACACCACAAGACTTTATAGATATGATATTTTTAATGGAACATAGACATATCGAGGATTTCTTGAAATCAATGATGGGAGATGGCTTGAAACTAGGCATGGTTACTATCAAAGATATACTAGGTGAGTGCAGCTATGATGTTCAAAAGTATTACCAATAATTGCATTAATATATGGTGGCTACATTATATTATATTGAGCAAAATTGGCATAAATTAGGGTTTTATAACCTAATTGGACCCATGAGAATTTCCCCCTTCTTTGAGAATGCATTTTAATTTCAATGAAAAAGATATGAAAGTTAAAGGCTATAGAGTAGCAAATGATTAAGCTTTAAATATATCTTTAGAAGTTCTACAAGAAGAAGGCTACATTAATTGAGAGAGTGAAAAATGATGGAAAATGCATAAAAATAATAATAATAAAATAATGTAATTCTTGGGTGCTCTTACAGGTTCTCTTAGTGATGAAAATGCATGGATCATTGATAGTGGAGAATCAAGACACGTGACAAGAGAAAGTAAACATCTTAATACACTATCAAAGGAGCCATCTTCTCATGCATTGGAAATGGGTGACAACAAAAGCTATGTTGTTAGAGGCATGATATCAACATTGTTGAAGCTTGAAAATGGATCAAAATGGCACTTGAACATCATACTATATGTTCTAGGTTTGAAAATAATTTTCTTTCTATTTCTTTTTTAGAAGATAAAGGGGATAATGTTTCTTTTGTTGATGTAAAAGTGTTGGTCTGGGGAAAAGACTCTAGCATTTATAAAGTTAGGGTTATTGGAGTTTGTGAAGGAAGCCTTTATAGATTTATTACACCACCTCCTCCAGATTTGGATCACATGGGGAACAATCCCATTGAGATATTGCATAGGAGGTATGGTCATCTACATTATATGGTAATCCCTACTCTTAAAAAATTGGTTCATGTCATTCCCAATATGAAGTTAGATCATGAAGTTGTGTGCAAGGGATGTTCTTTGGGAAAACATACAAGAAAGCCATTTCTGGATAATGAAACTAGGTCTAAAGAGATATTAGACCTCATTCATTCTCATGTGTGTGGGCCCATGTCTAGAAAATAACTTTGAGGTCATCTCTACTATGTAACATTATTTGATGACCATTATAGAATGGCATGGATATACCTTCTCAAAATAAAAGATGAGGTATTTGAAAAGTTGAAGGAGTTTAGATCTGAAGTGGAAACCCTAACCAAAAGAAAGATAAGAATTCTAATGTGTGGTAATTGTGGAGAATACACTTCTAGCAAATTGATTGCATATTAGAATGAAGAAGGAATTAAGTGGGAGCTCATTGTTGCCTATTATCCTGAAAAAAATGGAGTAGCTGAAAGGAAGAATAGGTCAATTGAAGAAGGCATTTGAACAATGCTCCTTGATCAAGAGCTACAAAAATTCTTATGGGGAGAAGCGACAATGGCAGAAGTGTACATTCCAAAAATAAGTCCTCATAGAATTCTTAATAACATAATACCCAAAGAAGTATTCACAAGAAAGAAACCACGTGTGGATCACCTCTGAATATTTGGAAGTCCAATATACATCCATGCTCCAAAGGATAAGTGAATAAGTTGGATTTCACAAGTATCATGGGAATATTGGCTAGATATAATCTCTCCTCAAAAGCATACAAAATATACATTAAGGAAGGAGACATATTGAAGTAAGAAATAATGTCATATTCGATGAAAATCAAGCCTACAAGAAATTAAAGGATATTCCTATTGATTATGATGAAAAATAAGTTACAATATTTGAAGAAGGAGAAAATCATCGTGAAAAACCAACTACAAATAAAGAAGAAAAAGAAGGACCAAGTGAGCCTATTCAATCTATGGTCATCCCAACAACAAGAGAAAGGCCAAATTGGTTAAAATATAGATTATCAGATGTTGAAGGACATGAAGTTGTGAAAGGAACAATCAGGCAATGTAAAAGACTGATGAGCCCCGAATTGGGTAACTTATTGGGCTCATTTTGCCTAACTGTTCTTGATCAATCCACCATTTTTCATATTTTATGTATGTTTTTTTGAGTATATTTATGTTAGTTGAACGAATGAGGATGGTCACTTTACCAAGAAGGCTAATACATGGTTATTTCAGTTTTTTGGACAAATTTTGGAATAAAGCCAAGGAATTATGAGCCAGATGACAGCCAAGCATGAAGGAACAAGGGTGAGGATTCGTAGGAAGGGTGTCTCTTGCATTAAATGGCCCTTCCTCTAAATCTCCACCCTCAACTCGGAGCTCAGCAGGCCACCAAAATGAATCCTAAGGGCAGCTCAGCAGCTTTGTGAAAAGTGACGGTTTACTGGCAGTTTGAACAACCGAGCCCCTTGAGTCAAGGAGGGCTGCCGAAGACCCTCGTAGTGCATAAATAGGAAGGCTTTCAGCCTTTGTAGGTTACTTTTTTGAACTGTTGTGTTTTGCACTATAGTACTATCATTTTCTCAGCTCATTTTCGTAGCTACTGCTGTATAACTTTCTTGTGACATGGTTATTTTTTAGTAATGAAAATCATCTTTATTTGGCATGAGTTCTGAGTTTTTCTTAGGAGCCTATAGCTCTTGGGGTTGGGCCGAACCCAAATGCCAAGGCATCCTTTGTGTACTGTTATTTTCTTTTTATGTGTTTGGAAAATAATTTCTGTTGAGTAGATTAAAATCTTGTTGGTTACCTAGGTCATTGATGATGATTAGAAAGGATTTTTAAGTTCATATTGAGTTGATAGGTTAATAATAGGGAAGATATTCAAAAAAATGCCATCAAGCACCTGACCTCACCTCTCCCTCAGTCGGATCGTGAGTTGGGACAAAGGTGACCTTGCTGCCAACAAAAACACTGTCTTTTCCTCACCATGTAATCATTAGTGTTAGATTCTCATTTGCAGAAATTGATATCAGTTGTGGTTACATGTTTAGGTTCATGATTGCTTAGTTTGCATATCTATTTCACATTATTTCATTGCAAATAAACTTCTGTTCATTTCCTTTGTTGTTATTTAGGTCAGATTAGAGTAAAGTACCTAGGACATTGGTTTTCCAAGTTGTTGTTTGTTCAGTTTGAGAAATAACTTGCAGAGAACCTGTAATACCTCTCCATCTACCTATACTCCATCAATCCCATCTGATCCATCCCCTAACTCAGATTCTTGCCTCACGTTTTCCACATTCGCTCGCGTAGCACTAATTTTTGTGCAACATTGCTCTACTCCTCCTTGAAAAAATCTAACCATCCTCATCACTCCTCAGCTCCATCCACTAAGTCCTGGACCTCCTTACACCCTTATCCTACCTCCATACTCACTTCTCCACCTTTATCTCTCCATCCACCCTCCAAAATCCCATTTTTGAACATCCTGTAGAAATTACAGAACATCCTGTAGAAAATACAGAACATCCTGTATAACCCCTGTACACTTCCTCTAGAAGCTCACGAAAGTGGTTTCTTGATAGCCAAACTTTGTGAAACTATTTGGAAGGGTGCTAGGTACCCCTTAGGCCCTATTCTAACCTTTCAAACCTCCTACAAGCATTTCCTCTCGCCAATCCACCTCTACACAGTCAAAAACCAATTAAAGCACATGCGTGACAATTCTGACACTTTACTCAAACGTATAAAAAGATGGTTTTTTTTTTCAGATTTTACTGTAGAAGTAGCTTAGACATATTCATTTCACCTTATTAGAAGTCAATGGCATCTCTTTCAGTAGCTTTCATCCTCTTTCTTGCATCAGTAGGATTAGATGGTAAAATTAGGGTTTGCTAGGGTTTGTGTTTCCTTTCATCTTTTCAATTTCTTTCTGCAAGTAGATTAACCTGCTTTGAGTTAGCTTCCATCCATCAGTTAGAAAGCTTCTTCTTAGAGCTCATAGAAGTTGGCTTAAGCTCCTAGTGGACTTGTGCCAGCTGACCAAGTGACAGCTACGACAAGAGTTAGTACTTGTGCATACAACACCATCACTTCCAAGTTTGTTGCGAACTACGAGGTTGATAAAAGTAAAGAAGGGAGTCCCAGAGTTGCAACATTATTGCTGCAATACTAGAACCCACCATCTTTTTGGCATCATTGCTGGGGGAGCATCAGAGTATTTGTGATTGCTACTTTTCTTCTATTTTTCTACTACAACCTTCTCCTAAGTAGTTTATTTCATTTACATTCTGCAATTTCATTTTTGCAAAAGTAGATTAGACATTTCCTTCTTTCATAGATTAGCATTTTAATTCCACAATTTCAATTCTACAAGCGTAGATTAGCATTTCAATTCCACAGTTTCATTTCATCAAAATATATTAGTCCTTTCTTGCTTTCATTTCAATTCCGCATTTTCATTTTCGCAAGATAGATTTTAGTTAGTTGCAATTCCATCTGTTTCAGTTTTGCAGGTACAAGCAGAAAAAAGCAAAACCAACCAAAAACCTTTCATTTCATGCCTTGTAGGAACAAAGACAATACCGGAAAATTCTTTCCCAACACCCCCACCACATCACTGAGTCACCCTTCTCTCTTCTTTGGTGGCAATGATCTAGACGAACCTATAGGTGAACCTCCTGAGATATACGGAGATCCTATAACAGAAGAAGAGCAAGAGAACATTCCTCTTGAGACCATGGTCGAGCACAGAAACCATATAGGAGATGATGAGAGAATAGAAGGTGCCTTCCCCATCTGAGAGACCAATGGGGACATGAAAATTAAAAACATAAGTCCCTTAGCCTTACCTCACTTCCATGGATTAACCACTAAAGACCCTGATACCTTCTTGTTTGAGTTTGCTATCCTTTGTCGAACTTATGACTATGCTGAGTGTTAGCCTCCTATTGCAATAGGTTTCATATTTCATGATTGACTGTTTTACATGCCAAATATGTCATCTTGTCATGCTGCAAGGTTCCATATTTCCAAGAAGTTCCATTTTGAAGAATCATACCATTTTTTGAAGAGTTTTACAGTTAAGGGAAAGCCAAACAGCTTAATCTTGGCTTCCCTAGGTTTAAATTGCTTGTTTTAGAAGATAGAGAATGAATATCTGTCCAAACAGCTTAAGCTTGGTAGATCAGTAGCTAGGTAGAGAAATGAAGGAGCCCAACTACTTAATCTGGGCCCTTGGAAGAGATAGGAATTGATTTTAGATAGGAAGGCAGTTAAAAGAAAAGAAGACAA
Organism: Pinus tabuliformis; assembly: GCA_031772625.1. Taxonomy (NCBI): domain Eukaryota; kingdom Viridiplantae; phylum Streptophyta; class Pinopsida; order Pinales; family Pinaceae; genus Pinus; species Pinus tabuliformis. The sequence continues at coordinate 1,269,822,664 of CM062804.1, forward strand.
TCAGGGTCTGCAAGTCTAAGTGCACCCGTGCAAAAAGAAGAAAAAATGTTAGGTAAGTAGGCTGGGTAAGTATTTTTGTGGTTGCAGAATCAAGCTATGTGATCCATTTCATGTTTTTAAGTGTTATATCTATTCAGATCACAGTTATGAGCCAGTTTTTCATTTGGAGGAGCTCAAGTGAGGCATGTCTAACTCCCCCTTCTTCTTATTCCCCAAATCATTCACTAACCTCCCTAAAGAGGTCAAGATCTGCTTGATATCTCTTAAGTTTCATAATTTGTCATATCATTGGCCTAAGTGAAGGTTTTCTTTGCTTAGGAGTACTCTTACTGACTCTATAAGTCATTTTTCCCTTTTAAGTAGCCTAAGATCTCTAAACTTAGCACTTTCTTGTCATTTTCATATTAACTTCTAACATTATAATGTAAATCCCTATCTATTTCCCCTTACTAAAAAGCACTAAATAGCTCCCGTATGTACATACCCCCATCCCCTGGCACTATAGCCCTATAACATCAGTTTGGGGAAATGCTAAGTTCATTTGGGGATTGGCATTACTCTATCCGCATCCTAACCCTGGAATTAACCTAACCTCTAGTTAGGTTAATAGCCTTTACCTACCCCTCCACCCTTATATTTTTCCCATTTTATCCCTCCCCTTTCATTTTATATAAATGGTGTCTAAAGGCTTTTATAGACATTAAATTATTTTCCTATGTCCACACAGAAACCCACAATTCTGCGTTAACAAAAGTTTGAAAGCCCCCGTCGTGCAATATTAATTTAATATTCGGGCGGGCCCCCGCACATAAACCTGCCATCAGCTCCGCGCTCTATCAGCCCTCCGATCCACCCTCCCAGATCCGAGGGCTCTCGGCGATTTTGGAGCTGCCCCGACATTCGACGGTTAGCCTCCGATAAGCTAGCAGTTTCCCCACCATACAATGGATGCGTGTCCGCCCTTTATTGCATCGGAGCTCCTCTGAAAATTACCGCTCTCGTATAGAAGGCGGTCTGATGAAACCACAAACCGCTTTCTATCTCTCCGCTCCTAATGTCAGCGCCACGTCAGCACTACGTCACCTCTGCATCGACCCCCCACTGCTATGTGTCATTGCCACCGCATCTGTCTCCGTCCCTACCTCACCACCGTGTCCTGTGCCACGTCACCGCACCGTATTGTCATGTCACCCTGCTGTACCGGGACCCATCGCTGACGTCATGCTGACGTCATCACCGAAAAAGGCGCGAAGGGCGAAAATTGCAGCAAAGGATGCCCGGAATAAAAAACTGAGGCAATTTTTGATGCGCGATTAGCACTTAGCACTAATCGCGCATCGCTAAAAAAAATTGATCAAAATGGAGGGCTTATCATGGCTCGGCTACCTGCAAAACCCAAAAATTCGTGAGAGGCAACATGATTTCTTCATGTATGTTCATATTCAATCAGCCAGCGTCGATATCATTATAGAGGCCACAAAAAGCATTTGCAGCAGCTATTTTTGCCTTGAAAGGGTAGAAAATGGGTGATTTGACAGTTTTAAGCACATCAAGGGAGAGAAAGTGGCCTGATTCAACTGTAAAAGAGTATCAGAGGAAAGATAAAGCCCAGATTAAATTAAAGAGTATCAGTGAAGCAACAAAGATTATCAGATTGGCAATATCAAAGCAGGTGAACATTAAAGGCCCCCAAGCAAAGTTAAAGAAAGAGGTGAAGCCATTTAAGGCTCTCAGATCACAGTTAATGCACATCAAAGGCACTCAAGAGTAGAGGATCAAAGCCCAAAGCACAATTATGGCTAAATGAACAACACAGAGCCATAAGGACACCATATTAACTCATTTTGATAGAACTGCCTCCAGCGCAGCTCAAATAAATATCTTCTTGCATTAATTTCAGGACAAGATTAGGTTAAAAAACTCATTTCCCTCACATCTGTTTAAGATCTGCTGTAATAGATATTTTTGGATATTTTGTCTATATAAACCACCCTAATTCATTGTTTAAAGGGTTGGTTGGTTGATAATCCTGATTCTAGACTTGCACTGTATTTTTTGAGAGCTCTGTAATCAAAGACTGTTGAAATTCTTTGGATGAAGAACTGACTGTTGTGTTGTTAGATGGCGAAAGAGTGACTATGGAATTCCTGTGCTACTAGATGGCTCAATAAGTGTTTTCCTACCTCTGTTTACTATTTACATATGTTTATGCACCATTGTGTTACCATCTAAATAGCAAGAAAGAAGAATAGCTTAGGTTTTGCTTGACTACACCCTATGCTCAATTCTTGTTATTTCTATATGTTTTCTTCAGAAATGGTTATGAATATGCATACTTAAATGATCATGTTTACCCTGTTTCTTTCACATATGACTGTTATTTAGGAATTCTTGAGTGCTCCTAGACAAACTTTCATTCACCTTCCCTCTCTGTTAGCTAATGAAAGATTCTTAGTTGCCTTTCATCTCTGACCTTCATCCCATCTTTATTCCAGCCTCATATTGTTCTATGTGTAGCTATCCTGCTCCGTATTCCTCTTGTGACCAAGAAACCTCAATAGCAAGCCCTAATCGATGACTCCATGCCCAATGGTTTGAACTTCTCACACTATGCATCCCAACTTTACTTGAAAACATCATCCTTCCCACCAAAATCAAAACAAAACCCATGTACACCATAACTAGCCTAAAATCAACCCAAAAAAAAATTAAATCATAAAGAGAGAGCCCTCTTTGACTGTAGGTAGGCTAGGACCTGTAGCCCAAAGATCGGCTTGTGGTTACCTCGGTCGTATCCCTTAAGGAGCCAAGGGACAACCTGAGTGATAACACTGAGGATGATAAAAAGTTGAAACTGTTTCCTTCTACCCTCAAGGATGTAGCACTATGCTAGTTCATGGGGTTACCTGGAAATAGTATCACCATTAGGCTCAGATTCAACAAGCCTTTAACAACAAATACAGGGACTACTGTAGGTCCAAGGAAAAAAAGGGAGAAATCTTCCGGATGACCAGGGGAAATGCTGAGTCTTTAGAAGACTACGAGAAATGGTTCCAACTTAGTTATAAATGTTCCAGGTGCACAGTTCACCCTGAATCTCTGAAGCTGGTTCTACTCCAAGGAGTCCCTGAAGACCATCTAGATACCCTTCATTTGCTAGCTGGAGGGGAAATTTACCAACTACCTTATGAGGACATAAAGACTGTGTTTAGAAACCATTCTAGGGCAGCCCGGAAAAGAGGTAGGGAGAATCCACTTTCAGCTAGTGCCACCTTCTCCAAGCTAAGTGTGCTAATCAGATGGAAGACCTCAAAAGTGAGATGAGACAGGCCATTGCCATGCAACTTGATACTTTCCGAATCCAACAAAAGAAAGAGGAAGCTTAGAGGGCTTTGACCATTTTCTATCCCAGATGTACAAGGAAGCACCCTAAGAACGAGTGACCATTGCACTCAGTAGAGGTATGTTTCGTTTGTGAAGAAGACCACCTCACAAACCAATGCCCAACCTTACTTGAATTTAAAGCCATGTACCAAGGAACTGAGGCAACCACTGAACCTCTCTACTTCGTCAACCAAAGGAGGCCGCATGGGCCCAAAACTTACTAGCAGGGGATGCAAGGGACATCCCAAGTTTATTATAGCCCCAACCAATCTGCTCACATACCTTCTTGGGCCCCCCCTGCTCATCCTTCCTGGTCCGCACCTCCTCCATGGTCTTATCCATCTCAATACCATACTCAACCCACTACTCATTCATTTAATTCACATGTCCAACCACAACCTCAGTGGAATGCACCTCAACCGGGGCGGAGGCCCCAATACAACTCTCCTCCTGCCATTCTGCCTCCACCACTGGCTCAACCACAACCATTACCTCCTGCTCCTCCAAGACAACCCCAGATGCCTGCTCAACCAAACCCAAACCCCAACAACGGACATGCCCATCAGGTATACACTGGGGAGACAACATGCCCTACCTATGCTGTGGAGATCCAGGAGATCAACCTGCGATCTGGGAAGGTCCTTCTAGATTACCAACCTCCTCCCCCGGAGGATGACGAAGAGAAACATGAAATTGAACCCAAAGCCACTGCACCCTTTCCTGAGCGACTAACAGTAGCCACACAACCAAACCCAGAGGAGAATGAACTTCTGCGAGAATTTAAACAGTTGTGTGTGAAAATACAACTTCTCCACGCCATAAAAGATGTACCAATATACAACAAATCTATCAAGGAGAAGTTTTCAAGCACCCAGGTAGGCGAAAGAGAGATACCGTGACTATCAGTGTCGTAGGACAACTGTCCTATCTAATGTTGGGGCAAGTAATCTGTCCAAAGTATTTTGACCCTGGGAGTTCTCTAGTTGATGTCCACATCAATGGCACCATAATCCCCCATACCTTGATTGATCTAGGGGTTGCCATTAATGTGATGACCAGGGACACTATGCTTAAACTCAATCTTCAGAGTTCCTTAAGGAAGACCTCGATAGTACTGTAGTTAGCAGACTGCTCCACCGTGACTCCCGAAGGGATTGTGGAAGATGTCCTGGTCTCTGTTTACTGTTGGGAGTACCCTGCGGACTTCTTGGTCCTTCAGCCAAAGGCAAATCTCACTGGATACCACCTCACTTTGGGAAGGCCTTGATTAGCTAATGTGGATGGTTACATCAGTTGTTGAGATGGAAGCATGACCATCAAGAATGGGCCTATGTCCAAATAGCTAGTCCTATACCCTCCTGCCCAACCTCTACTATAACATGACTTACCACTCTCATTTGAAGATGGAGATGAGGATGAGGTCTACTCTGCACCATTGTGCATGGTAGAAACCACCAGGGGAGGCCCTCAAACCGAGGATGACTTGATTGAGAATTTGATTCAAAATCCACCTACCAGTGCACTGTCCTTAGAGGAGTTGGTGGAAGGTACCCAAGACAACGCTTTAGTGGACCTCTGTGTGACTGATCCGACCTCTCCCAGAGTTAAGAATGTGGAATTTGGCCCCGAAAGAACCTTAAAGATCACATCCTCCCTATCTCCCTCCCAAGAGAAGGAGTTGTGTAGATTACTGAACAATCATCTGGATGCTTTCGCTTGGAGCTATAAGGAGATGAAAGGAGTCCACCCTTCAGTCTGTACCCATCACATTTACATTAAAGAAGATTGTAAACCACTCAGGCAGCCTCAGAGGAGAATGAATATAGCCATTAAAGACATCGTCAAAGAAGAATTGCAAAAATTATTGGATGCAGGATTCATCTACCCCATCTCTGACAGTGAGTGGGTCTCACCTCTAGTGCTTGTGCACAAGAAAAATGGGAAATGGAGAATCTATGTAGATTACCGAGAACTTAACAAATCCACCAAGAAAGACCATTTCCCTTTTCCTTTCATAGATCAAGTGTTGGATGGACTGGCAGGGAAGAAGTTCTTCTCTTTCCTAGATGGGTTTAGCGGGTATAATCAGATCCAAATCAGCCCAGAGGACCAAGATAAGACCACGTTCACTTGTCCATGGGGTACCTTTGCCTATTGAGTCCTTCCCTTTGGGCTATACAACGCTCCTGCCACTTTCCAAAGAGCAATATTGAGCATATTTTCTAATTTGGTCCACGATTTAGTAGAAATCTATATGGATGACTCTACTCCTTATGGGTCCAACTTCCAAGAAGCGTTGACTAACCTGGGAAAAGTTTTAACTAAGTGCATTGAGATGAACCTGTCCCTCAGTCCTGAAAAATGTGGATTCCTGATGACTGAAGGGATTGTGCTAGGTCATACAATTTCTCAGCAAGGATTACAGGTGGATCCTAACAAGATTGCTATCATCCAAAAGGTCCCACCTCCTCAAAAGGTAAGAGATGTTCAGAGTCTCCTAGGCTTAGCAGGATACTATAGAAGATTCATTAAAGGTTTCAGTAAGCTAGCCTCGCCATTGTTTGGCCTCTTAGGGAAAGATGTTGAGTTTAAATGGACTGACAACTGCCAAGGGGCTCTGGATGAGTTGAAAGATAAGCTGGTGTCCGCCCCGATCTTGAGAGGTCCAAACTGGGCCCTACCTTTCCACATCCACACCGATGCCTCGAACAAAGCCATAGGGGTAGACTTAGGACAAGTTGAGAAGAAACTACCCTATGCCATATACTTCGTCAGAAAAAACCTGTCCAAGGCATAGATGAGCTATACTGTAACCGAGAAAGAGTTCCTGGCTGTAGTCCATTCCCTAAACAAATTCAGACACTACATCATTGGTTATCAAACATTCATACACACTGATCATGCTACTATTAGATATTTAATGAATAAGCCTGATGTAAATGCTTGTATCATTAGATGGTTACTTTTGTTGCAGTAATTTGATTTGACTATTGTCGATAAGCTAGGTAAGGAAAATTTTGTTGCTGACTTCCTATCTATATTGGATTTTCCTGCAGGTGAAGAAGGGATAGTGGATGACCAGATGCCAGATGAACACCTGTTTGATATATCAGTACTCTCTCCATGGTTTGTTGATATAGCAAATTACTTGGTCTCATCAAAGTTCCCTCTGCATCTATCCTCAAAGGAGAAGAGAAAAATTGTGAGGAAGAGTGTCCCATTCACTTGGATCGAGGGCAACCTGTTTAAACTTGGCTAAGATCAGATCTCGAGGCATTGTGTTAGGGACGAGGAAGTCTTTGAAATCCTCCAAACCTGTCACGACGGGCCCAATGGAGGCCACTTTGTAGCAAAAAGGACTGCCTTCAAAATTCTACAGGTAGGCTACTATTGGCCTACTCTTCATCAAGATGTCAAAAGATAAATCAGCCAGTGTGACCCGATGTCAGAGGATGGCGAAACCGACTCCAAGGGATGAAATGCCTCTGTAGCCTCAAGTGACCTTCAAGCCATTTGAGAAGTGCGGCATATATTTTGTGGGTCCTATCAACCCTCCTTCAAAGCAAAGGTCTTACATCATTGTGTGCACCGACTACCTGACAAAGTGGGCAGAAACAAAGGCAATCAAAGTAGCGACAGAAGAAAAGGTGGCTGAGTTCTTAAGCGAAAATATCTTCTACAAGTTTGGCTACCCAAGAGAGTTAGTCACCGATCAAGGAAGCCAGTTCACCTCTAACCAGATTGAATAATTTGTTGCTTATCACAAGATCAAGCACAGGACTTCCACCCCATATCATCCACAAGCAAATGGGAAGGTGGAAGTCGCTAATAGAGAATTGGAAGGGATTTTGATTAAGGTGGTGAGCAGCAGCAGAAAGGATTGGGAAGATTGCCTAGTTGAGGCCACCTAGGCCTACAACACCACTTGGAAGACTACAATAGGTTTCTCACCGTATGAGCTGGTCTATGGGAAGAAATCTTTGTTGTCCATAGAGTTCGAGTACAACACATTGAGGGTGGCAGGTCAGCTGGACTTAGATCTTAGCCATGCTCAACGTGAAATATTACTGCAGCTGAATGGATTAGATGAACAGAGAATGCAGGCCCTCCTCCACTCAGAAGTGGTTCAACTCTAGAAGAAGATATGGCATGACCGACACCTTAATGAAAAGCAATTCCAGCAAGGAGATTTGGAGCTGTTGTATGACTCAAGATACAAGGATTTCAAAGGGAAGTTGAGGACATGATGGTTAGGACCATATACAGTGGAGAAATTCAATGACAATGGTTCAATCCTTATCAGGACCATTGATGAAGAAGCCATCCCCATGCTTGTCAATCGACATCGATTGAAAATGTACATGCAACCCCTTTCGAGGTAGTAGATCATTGAAATTTTGGACAAATCAGTGTTGGTAGTGGAGTAGGGCTCTACCTCTATTCCACCCATACCTTGATCATCAAAAAAAAAATTAGGAATAAAAATATCCTTGGGCGAAAACCTCTCTGAGGCGCCCAGGGCGGACAGTGAGGGTGAAAACCTCATGGAGGCACCCTGACTATCTCTTAAAAAAAATAAAGAAATGGAATAAAAAAGATCCTTGGGTGAAAATATCTTCGAGGTGCCCAGGGCAGATAGTGGGGGTGAAAACCTCATGTAGGCACCCCATCTGTCTCTCTCAAAAACAAAAAAAAAGAGAAAAAAAGAGAAAAGAAAAAAGAAAAAAAGAAGCAGGCCTAGTCTCTGTAAAATAATTGTAGGTTGCAGGGAATATGTTGCAGGTAAAGAGGGTCAGGAAAAATGAGGACAGGGGTCCGTACTAGGCTACACGACATCCTTACAGACACTCCCTCCATGGCCACTCACCTTTCCTAGGATTTTATCACATTCACGTCGAGATTCCACCTCCTACAGGAAGTTCTGGGCTTTCTACAGGATGTTTTGTATTTCTATAGGAAACATCCTGTAGAACCTTCGGGCGGGCCAAATTCGATTTTGGAAGGGGATCTGAAGCTTGGAATATGTTGGTTAGGCTTGCAGCCACCCATCTATTCCATCCATCACTGTATGTCACCCCTATTTCATCTCTTTCCACCTCCATTGCACCCACCTGGTTATGTGTTCCTGCACAGTCATACAAGAAACCTTGTTTTCTTCAGATGGACAATTTTTTTTTCAAGTGAAAAGTCAAGCAGCGAAGGCTCATACACTCTACCTGTTTAAGCTCCATCTAGACTCTTCATCAACAGACATAGCCCTGCTCGTTTAACCTGCATCCTAGGAGGAGAACCAACTACAGTTAATCCTACAGGAATCCTGTAGCGGCGGATCCCTCTGGAAGACATACTCTAGAGGCAGGGGCAGCCCAAACCAACAAAAATGAAACATGTAAAAAGGCTCCTCCTGGACATGAAAACATCCTCGACAGCTGAAACCAAATAGAACCTGTGCATGCGGCGTTGCCAACTGAAGGATCGGGTTCCAAATTCGTGCATACAACATCAACAAATGAAAGAATGGGTTCTAGCACCTGTGCACGAGGCAACAGCAAGTGAAGCAGTGGTTCCAAGTCCCAAAGTCTACATAACACGTCCACGGCCATGCAGGTAAGTGTCTAACCTCATTCGTCAATTGCATAAACTATATTTCGAAAACTACATGTCTGTGAAAATGGTTCGGATTGAACGAATTCGGTGGCTAGTCAACTGGCCACCCACAACCAGTCACATAGCTTCGCGGGATCCGAACAAGCTTAGTTACGTTCAAAATTTCCAAGGAGACATGCAACCGACACGTGTTGAGTGTCTAGTCGGGGAAAATCAGTGGGACTGGCAGTGGTGGCGGTGGTTAATGGCAGAGGAGAGGTAATGGCGGTCAGGGACACAAAAAGAAATGATGGCCATGATATTAGCTAATGGTTCGGTCTGGCCACCTCACCCCCTCGCCACGAATTGCGCCGTAGTTCAAAAATGCTCGGCTGAAGGCTCACATTACCCACTATTCATTTTCACTTGCAAACATCCTCGGCCGAAGTACATGTCCTCTGCTTCCACAATCTGTTAACCCGTCGTCCTCCACCGAGCTTTTCGGCCTGTTTCAAAATTCTCCCACATGCTAGGCTCGTTCAGAAGCGTAGTGACATCCTACAGAAGCTGGCAAGAGTTCTATAGGAAGAAGCTCTACAGGAAGTATGGCATAGCCTTCCAGAGAAGAGAAGCCTAGACTTTTCTTCATCAAATTTGGATTTCCGAGAGAGGTAGGCTCAAAAACACTCTTCCATGCATGGTATATTTCGAAAAAGTGGTGAATTGAGCTGTCTTGAATTGAAGGGTTAGAGACAAGTCTTCTTGTGGGTCAAAAATAGTAGTTTACCAGTGTGTTGCACGAAATTTCTCAGTTGGTTCTGCATCAAAATTCTCCTCCACCGTTCTTGTTAAGATAATTCCTCCTGTAGAAAAGATAAAGCACTATGAGGGCTAACCACTGTATGAAGAATGTGAATTTTACATGGTTGTATATATGCTGGGGATGAAAAATTGAGCTCTACACTCTGTCTGTGGAAACCTAATTCTTCCTTTTATACATAGACATCCGAGTTCTGGGTAGCAAAAGCATTAGAACTAGGGAATTGGTGCAAGTTAAAAATAAACACCTGAGAGATCCTGTCCTGAGGTTCAAAGGTGGAAACCATAAAACAACAGTCCCTCTCTGATCAGAGCATAAAACAAAGCACTCTCACTATGCCAGGGGAGTTTATCAAGAAGGAACCCTCAGATTCTAGAAAATTGCGTGAACATCCCGAGGTGGTGAACCTCTTCACCTATGCCAATTAGATGACCTTTTGTGACAAAATTTAGGGTCATGATGATGAGATAACAGAGGAATTCTTAATTTCCATGCAACCTAAATCAAAGACACTGGCCACTGTGAATTTCAGAGGGTTAACTCTAAAGCTTACCCCTGAACTCATTAGTCAAGTTATTGATCTGCCATTGGGGATACCCTGGAGCAAAGAGGAGAGGGAATTGGGCCAAAAAGCCAAGAAAGAATTCTTCCTACCCGAGGAATAGTTTGCAGAAGATAAGAATGGGGTCTGGAGAGCCAGCTTACATCCTTTTTGGAGCGAATTCAGTTTCCAAATCATGAAATACATTACCTGTGAGGGGCGGTTCAGTATTGTCTACAACTATCATTTCCGGTTGCTGAGTGAACTCAGACATGGGATGGATTTACCTCCAGAATAGAATTTAAGCATCCCCTATTTTCTTCTGCAAAAATTAATTGAGTGTGGCACAAAATTGAAGGAAGGGACACCAGATCAGCTAGCCCATCATGGGCTCATCAAGCTTTTAGTGGAAGATGGCCTTCACACCTACACTGTCCCGCTCTCTTGGGATATTTTCTGCAACATGTCCAGAGATGACGATATTCAAATTTTGGCCGAGGAACTCACCTCATCTAGAAATGAAGAAAGGGAACACATTGAGGCAGGAGAGAAAGCCAGTGGTAAAGAAATGCGGGAGATACCACCACAGAAAGAACAAGAAGAGAAACGAGGGAAAGGCCAAGCTGCTGAGCCTAAAACTGTGGGAGGAACAATGGCACAAACACCTAGGGAGAAACGATTGCAGAGTAGAGTAGAGAGGGCTAAAAAAGTCCAAACAGAGGAGGGCACAAGCAAGGCAACCAAATAGGAATTAAAAGGAAAGACACATCCAACCAAGCAGACCGAAATAGCTGGAACAATTTCTACAGGAAGCATGAAAACAGTCGACACGGGACTTTCTACAGGAAGCATGGAAACAGAGAAGCAAAAGGAGAAATCACCTAAGATTTTGGCCAGGGAGGCATCAGCTGTGCTGGCTGCCTTAAGCACATCTCCAAAGTAAAAAGGGAAGCGAAAAAGGGAGCCTTCCATGTATTTTAAGGCAAGAAGGAGCATGTGGATAAAAACTGGCAGACCCCAGCCACAGTCAAAGGAGCCAATTACGATTGTTGACACCACAGCTAAACAAAAGGAAAGGTCTTCTTCAAAGGCATCCATCACCTATGAATGGGGAATCCCGAAGACATCCACCTGGAGAGAAAGGATTAAAATGTTGGACACAAAGACCTCTCTACAGGATGTTGAGACTGTTCTACAGGAAACGCTGGCTAGGATAAAGGAGACCGAGGAATTGGAAGGAAAGGCAGCTAAATCATCACAGGAGGAAGAAAAGACTGAGAACATTGTGGAACAAAGCCCTCAGCCCAACTTGGGCTTGTACTATAACTTGTTAGAGGCCGGAAAGATCATTCCCCAAAAATTTGTAGTACCACCTTTCCTTGCACTAGAAGAAGAGAGAGTGAGGACCCACACTTGGATGAAGATCGCCAAGTCCAAGGGTGTGGCAGATATAGGTCCGCTGGAGGAACAACTCAAACAGTTGAGAAAGGAATTGGCTATGGTACGACATGTGGAAAGCAGCCAGCAGGCCAACCTACAGGAAGAAAATGAGCTACTTAAACAGCAGCTACAGCTAACGGGACAATATAAGGAAGACAAGCCCCACATCTTGGGAGAACAACAACAACGGGAGGAGCCCACAACAGACAAAGAAAACCGTGATGAAAAGCAGAGAAGAGATGGGTTGCAGGCTGAAATTGAGACACTAACTAGATAACTACAGGAGAAGGACTTGCAAGCAGCACAGGAGATAGAGTCTCTAAAACATCAGGTGCAAGAAAAGGAGGCCCAACTGGCCTGCATGGCCTGCTGGGCAATGGAAGCTTTGCAGTGTAGGCAACCTACCAAATCATACACCCTATACCTTAAGGATCAGTGGTTGCAATTTCATATTAACACCTTGGCCCAAAGGGGCATCACTCCATTTCAAAATTACCATCAATTCATGGCTTTATGTGACAACAACTCATCAGAGGACAAGGCCAAACTATCAGAGTTCTACCTCCACAATTTGGCCCTTCCCAACATGAATTTGTGGGACCCCAATGTTGCGGTAGGAGACGTGCAACTTATGGCCATGGCCTCGTGGATAAATCATGAAGAAAAGAGAGCAGCAGAGGTCCGAAATGTTATGGACAGGGAACTAAAGGAACCACTATTGATCAGAGCAGAGCCGAAGGATCCCTCAGCATTAATATCCACCCACCAGCACTTGGCCAATGACTCTCAGGCCCTACCAGATTACATGGAATAACAAGCTCAGGCCATAGCCCATTTTGAGGACATGGAGAGACTGTTGGGGGATAACTTTGTTCATGCTTGCACATGAAGGTGGAACACACTGTCCCACAACCTAAAGATAAGAGAATACCACTCCCAAACAAGGATTAGGGAGGCCTTGGCAAGAGTACCCCTCTACAAACAGTCCATGCAGAATCTTCAGGCCAACTGGATCAGCCTCAAGTTCAGTCCTCCCTTGCTTTTGGGGCCGTTGGAAGGAGGCAAAGAAGAGGAGGAACACAGGCAGTGGGAAGAAGTGGAAAGAAAGGTCATATTTCATGACTGTGAAGAAGATACCACCTCAGAGGCCTGGGATGTGAGGAGAGGCAGTCATGGCAATAAAGGATGAAGAGCTGGATTAGTTGCTTAGAGGATGAGCAACCCATTTAGCAGGGGGGTGATGATGAGCCCCGAATTGAGTAACTTATTGGGCTCATTTTGCCTAACTGTTCTTGATCAATCCACCATTTTTCATAGTTTATGCATTTTTCTTAGTACATTTATGTTAGTTGAACGAATGAGGATGGTCACTTTACCAAGAATGCTAATACGTGATTATTTTAGGTTTTTGGACAAATTTTGGAACAAAGCGAAGCAATTATGAGCCAGATGATAGCCAAGAATGAAGGAACAAGGGTGAGGTTTCGTAGGAAGGGTGTCTCTTACATTAAATGGCCCTTCCTCGAAATCTCCACCCTCAACTCGGATCTCAGCAGGCCACCAAAACGAATCCTAAAGGCAGTCGAGCAGCTTTGTGAAAAGTGACTGTTTACTGGCAGTTTGAACAGCTGAGCCCCTTGAGTTAAGCAGGGCTATTGAAGACCCTCGTAGTGCATAAATAGGAAGGCTTTCAGCCTTTGTAGGTTACTTTTTTGAACTGTTGTGTTTTTCACTATAGTGCTGTCATTTTCTCAGCTCATTTTCGTAGCTACTGCTGTATAACTTTCTTGTGACATGGTTATTTTTTAGTAAGGAAAAGTGGCTTTATTTGGCATCAGTTTTGAGTTTTTCTTAGGAGCCTATAGCTCTTGGGTTGGGCCCAACCCAAGTTCCAAGGCTTCCTTTGTGTATTGTTATTTGCTTTTTATGTCTTTGCAAAATAATTTCTATTGAGTAGATTAAAATATTGCTGGTTATCTAGGTCATTGTTGATGATTAGAAAGGATTTTTATGTTCAGATTCAGTTGATAGGTTAATAACAGGGAAGATCTTCAGAAAAAGGCCCTCAAGCACCTTTGATCTCACCCCTCCCTCAGTGGGATCATGAGCTGGGACAAAAGTGACCTTGCTACCAACAAAAACACTATCTTTGCCTCACCATGCAATCATTAGTGTTAGATTCTCGTTTGCAGAAATTGATACCAGTTGTGGTTACATGTTCAGGTTCATGATTACTTAGTTTTCATAGCTATTTCATGTGATTTCATTGCAAGTAAACTTCTGTTCATTTCCTTTGTTGTTACTTAGGTCAGATTAGAGTAAAGTAGCTAGGACATTGGTTTTCCAAGTCGTTGTTTGTTCAGTTTGAGAAATAACTTGCAGAGCATCTGTAATACCTCTCCATCTACCTATACTCCATCAATCCCATCTGCTCCATCCCCTAACTCGGATTCTTGCCTCACGTTTTCCACATTTGCTCACGTAGCCCTAATTTTTGTGCAACATTGCTCTACTCCTCCTTGAACAAATCCAACCATCCTCAGCACTCCTCAGCTCCATCCACCAAGTCCTGGACCTCATCAAACCCTTAATCTACCCCCATACTCACTTATCCACCTTTCTTTCTCCATCCACCCTCCAAAATCCCATTTTTGAACATCTTGTAGAAATTACAGAACATCCTGTAGAAAATACAGAACATCCTGTAGGACCCATGCAAACTTCCTGTAGAAGCTCATGAAAGCAGTTTCTTGATAGCCAAACTCTACAAAACTCTCTATAAGGGAACTAGGGACCCCTTAGGCCCTCTTATAACCTTCCAGACCTCCTGCAATCATTTCCTCTCACCAATCCACCTCCGCACAGTCAAAAACTAGTGAAAGCACATGCATGACAATTCTGACACTTTACTCAAACATACAAAAAGATGTTTTTTTTCTTTCATATTTTACTATAGAAGTAGCTTAGACACATGCATTTCATCCTCTTTCTTGCATCAGTAGTATTAGCTGGTAAAATTAGGGTTTGCTAGGGTTTGCATTTCCTTTCAGATTTTCAGTTTCTTTCTGCAAGTAGATTAGCCTCCTTTGAGTTAGCTTCCATCCATCAGTTAGAAAGCTTCTTCTCAGAGCTCATAGAAATTGGCTTAAGCTCCTATTAGACTTGTGCCAGCTGACCAAGTGACAGTTGTGGCAAGAGCTAGTACTTGTGCATACAACACCATCGCTTCCAAGTTTGTTATGAACTACCAGGTTGATAAAAGTAAAGAAGGGAGTCCCAAGAGTTGCAGCATTGTTGCTGCAATACTGGAGCCCACCAAGGACTAAAGAGATATTCTGGTTATGTTGTATATATGACAAAGTTAATTGAAGTAGAACCATCTACATTCAATGAATTTGCTCATCAAGATGTTTAAAAGAAAGTGATGCAGGAAGAATATCAATCCACTATGAAGAATGGGGTTTCAGAAATCGTTCCTATACCTAGTGACAAATCGGTTGTCACTTCCAAATGGATCGATAAGATCAAACATGTTGTTGATGGAAATATAGACAAGTACAAAGCTATATTCATTTCAAGGGGTTTCTCTCAAAAGGAAGGCATTGATTATGAAGAAACCTTTACACCCACATCAAGGTACACTACCATTAGATGATTGGTTTCATTAGCTACTACAATGGGTTGGAATATCCATCAAATGGATATGAA
Source organism: Pinus tabuliformis (assembly GCA_031772625.1). Taxonomy (NCBI): domain Eukaryota; kingdom Viridiplantae; phylum Streptophyta; class Pinopsida; order Pinales; family Pinaceae; genus Pinus; species Pinus tabuliformis. Next base: position 1,269,838,143 of record CM062804.1, read on the forward strand.
AACCAAATTTCTGAATGGAACCATTGATCAGGAAGTGTCTATTGAAAAACAGAAAGGCTTTGAATTTAATAGCAAGGAATCTCATTTTTTTAGATTCAAGAAGGCCCTATATGGTTTGAAGCAAGCACCTATGTCATGATATGAAAGAATTGATGCATATATTCTTAGAATTGGGTTTGTAAAGAGGTATGTTGATCCAATTTATCTGTATGATAAGGTCATGAATAATGAGCCTATCATTATTCTACTACATGTGGATAATCTATTCATCACTGGTGTGGAGAAAATAATTCTAGACTTCAAGAAGATGTTGGTAGATGAATTTGAGATGAAGGATCTAGGAATCATACACTATTACCTCGGTCTAGAAGTATGACATAAACTTGGCGAGATATATTTTGGGGCAAGGAAAATACATAATCAAGTTGTTACAGAAATTTGGGATGATGGATTCTAAGCCTATGATTACTCCTATGATGACTAATCTCAAGAAATTTATATGAGTCAAGTCTCATAGATCCTACCTCCTATCATTAGTTGGTGGGCTCCCTAATGTGTCTGGTAAATACTAGGCAAGATATACATTTTGCAATAAACATTCTTAGTTAGTTTTAGTTGGATCCTAGTTATGATCACATGATCAATGCCAAACACATATTAACATATCTTCATGGCACTATACATCACAACATAAAGCATGATAATAAGGAAGTCAAGATAATTGGCTTCACAGATTCTGATTGGGGTGGAAGTGAGACTGATGGAAGGACTAATACCAGAGGATGTTTTAGTCTGGGAGTTGTTATGGTCTCATGGATGAGTAGAAATAAATATCACATTGCTTTAAGTAGCGTTGAGGTTGAATATGTGGCTGCATGTGATGCAGGAAAGGAGGTTGTTTGATTAATGAAGCTTATGATAGATTTGTTCAAGAAGTCTCTAGGCCCTACTATAATCAATTGTGACAATCAAAGTTGTATTAAAATGTATGGAGATACCATGTTTCATGATAGAAAAAAGCATATGAACAATAAGTTCCACTTTATTAGGAACTTGGTGCAAGATGGGATCGTGAATTTATATTATGTCCCAATAAATGAACATGTAGAATACATACTAACAAAGTCTCTTCCTAATAGGAAGTTTGAATATCTAAGAAACATGATTGGTTTAGTAGAGATTGTTAATTGTATTGATGATAAGAGATTGTAAGAGATTTGTTGAAGCTTTTCAAATGAAGCATTTCCTAGGAGGACATCTCACTGAAACTTTGTATTGAGTCTCGGTACCAAAGTAGGGAGGGTGGAATTTGTCATAGAGACCTGACCTCAGATACACACCTAGGTCCCTAGGTTTATGTTTAGCAAGAAAGAATGATGGTACCTAGAAAGGTTGAAATCTTGAGTAAACCTTAGTCCCACTTCGATAGACTAACCTGGTGAGGAATCTAGTCCATGGAATTAGAGTTCCTAAAATGTTGAGAGACTAATGTATAGATTTCCCTGGTCAGGAATCTAGTCCATGGCATTGTAGAATTTCTCATTGTAGATCACCGGATAATGCAATATACTAAAGAAAAATACTTGATCTACTTCTACAAACAAACTTGCGGAAGCTTAATCGATTTCGAGCAAGATTAAATCGAGCACATATAATAGAGAATGAGAAATCAATCACACATGAACACATAAGAACACTCTACAGAAAACCTCAGCTAAAAACCACACTATATTGTATTATCATACAAGTGGAAATATCTCCAGATTACACAAAGATTTAGCTCACAAGCTATACAGCTCACAGTACAATCTCTCAATGCTACTCATAGACTGAATAGACACAACATATGCCTCTACTCAGTCCTCCAAACTCTTATTTCCTTGCGCAATTTCTCCTGGGTCTTCTAGAAACAACTTGTGTGAATTCACCTCTCACACAACTCACAAAACTAAGAAGTAACTACACAATCTCCAAGGAACGAATTCCTTCTGCACGCAAGAGATATCCTCAATGGAATATTCCTATAACTGATAGTACACTGTCCCATCCTCTGATCTCAATTGGATCTCTAACTAAACTGACATGCATGAGTTATTTATGAGAGAATATCAAGTTATCTGAAGTAAACTAGTTACGTGCATGCATGCATTAACTAACTGAACTCACAATCAGTTCCACAAACTATTGGAGCTAGTCTAACTAGACTTAACTCAGTTAACTGAGCTAAATAATTACAACTCAAAGTACAACTCATCATGATCTCCTTAATTAAGGGATAATTGTTGCATGTCTTCACATAGACTTCATGTTTTATTTTCTCCAACTAATTAACTGAAGATGAATTAATTAAGTATTTCAAACAGCTGCTAAGATCAAATTCGAATTTTAATTCTCAATTTTAGTTTAGGGACTAACTAAAATTGGAACGTATCCCGAAATTATATTTATAACAATGCTATTTTTAGCACTTCTATATTTAGCAGTTCTTGTTACTATTTTCAACAATCCCTCTTGACAAGAAAGGGATTATATCTCACCCCAATCATGTCTCTGTGGAACTCAAATTTGCATTTTGACAATGCCTTAGTCAAAATATCTGCATCTTGCTCCTTGGTCGAAACATACAGCGACAACATGATCCTTTTCACTACACAGTCTTGAAGATGATGATACCAGATATCGATGTGCTTGGACCTGTCATGAAATATTGGATTCTTAGAGGGCTTGATACAGCTATGATTATTGCAATATATCATAGTTGGATCCATCCTCTAATCAAACAATCTAACTAGAATTTCTGCATCCAAATGGCCTCACATGTTGCCTGATTAGCAGCCATGTATTCAGCCTCTGTTGAGCTAAGTGCAATTGACTTCTGTTTCTTGTTGTAACAAGAAATTGCAGTTGAACCAAGGTTGAAAATTCCTCCTGAAGTGCTCTTCTGGTCTGATGGAATCCCTGCTCAATCTTCATCTATGAAGCCCTGAATATTCACTCTCTCTGTCTATATGTACCATAATCCATACTAAGATGTGCCTCTGAGGTATCTCATCACATGCTTCACTGCCTTCCAAAACATCTCGGTAGGCAGAACCATAGCTTGACTTAGCTGGTTCACCACAAAGCACAAATCTGGTCATGTGTTCATTAAATACATCAATGAACCCACAAATTGGCGATAAATAGTAGCAGCTACTACCTCACCTGAAGTAGCATCCTCCTTCCTCCAGTTACCTAATAGAGGAGTCTGCATGGGCTTGCACTTTTATATGTGGAATCTCATGAGTATCTCATTAGAATACTTGCCTTGAGACACAAACACTTCCCCATCTTTCTACCACACTTCCATGCCTAGAAAGTAGTGCATGAGACCCATGTCTTACATCTCGAACTCTCTTGCAAGGTCCTCCTTGCAAGACTTGATCAACTGATCATCACCTATCAATATCAGATCATCAACATAAATAAAAATGATCAATGTCTTACCTTCTACCATAATGTGGTAAAGGTTTGCATCCGCTTCACTCTTTGTGAAACCCAACCCAGTGAAATAGCTGTTGATCCTCGTGTACCAAGCATGAGTTGCATGCTTTAGCCTGTACAAAGCTCTCTTGAGTAAACACACATGTGACTCATGATTGAAGGCCTCAAATCCTTCTGGATGCTCTATGTACACCTCTTCCTCAATCTTTCCATTGAGGAACATAGTCTTGACATACATCTGATGGATCTTCAAACCCATCTGAGCTGATAGTGCCAACATTGATATGATAGTTGAGTACCTTGCCACAGGAGGAAAAGTATCATCATAGTTAATCCCCTCGACATTTGAGAAACCATGGGAAACAAATCTTTCCTTATATTTCTCCACACTGCCATCAGCTGCTTGCTTTACCTTGTAAAGCCATCAGGAACTCACCATTGACATGTCCTCCGATCTTGGGACAACATCCCAAACATTGTTCCGAACTATGGAGTCATACTCCTCCGCCATAGAATCAACCCAGAGTGGCTACTGCACTACTTCCTTGAAGGAAGATGGTTCGGTCTCTATACATTCCCCAATTAGGGCCATGTAACTAGTGTACCGCTCAGGTGACCTCCTTTGTCTGCGCTAAGAAGATGGATGCCCCACATCCTCTCTCACATCCAACATCAATCTATCAACTTCCCTTGAGCATTTCCGCCCATCTATAGAAGACTCTGCATGAGTGGATGTCTCCACTCTTGGATCCTCTGCATGTCGTTGCTTTGCATCAGTCTGAGGCTCATCCTTCTTAGGATTGAAAAGTTCCTCCTCTGCATGTAACTTGAGCTCCCTGTCAAGGGAAACTCACATGGATTTTTACTCATAGAACTTCATATCTCTATGTAACATTGTCCTCTAACTGGTTAGCAAGAACACCTGATAGTTGTGGGATGTATCAGTGTATCCCACAAGTATCCCCAACTCAGCTGTTGGCTCTAGCTTCTTCCGGATGGTGATAAATCAATGATCCAAAGATCCTGAAGTGACTCACATCTTGTATCTTCTTGGAAAAAGCCTCCACTAGTGTCTTCATCTCCAATATATGACGTGAGTTTCTATTCTGGAAGTATACTGCTGTATTGCATGCCTCAGCCCACAAATGAAGTGGTATGTCTTGGTCATGCAGTATCGCTCGAGCTACTCCCACAATTGTTTGGTTCTTCCTTTCGACCACCCCATTATGTTGTGGGTTACGGGGTGCTGTCAACTCTCGTTTAATTCCTTCTATTGCACATAAGTCCTTAAACTATTGGGAGACATACTCTCCACCATTGTCACTTCGCAAGGCCCTTATTTTCTTTCCAGATTCTTTCTCAACCAAGGCTTTGAACTTATAAAGCCTTGAGAAGGTTTGATCCTTCTTTTGCATGAAGTAGATCCAACATCTATGAGAAAAATCATCAATAAAAATAACATAGTACCCTTGTTTAGTGGTGGAGGCTATCGAGAATGGTCCACACACATCTATATGAACTCGCTCTAGGATTGTTCTTGCTTGATTGTCTCGATCCTGAAAGGAATATTTTGCATACTTACCCAAGGTACAACCTTTGCATGTATCCACTTGCTCCAGTTTACCCTCGGGAAGTCTAGTAGAAATTTGTTGCATGATCTTCAAAGCCCCATGGTACAAGTGGCCCAATCTTCTATGCCATAGCTCGCCAACATCTTGGCTTTGCACCAACTTTGCTTTGGAACTCAATGCAACATAGTCATCTACCTCCAGCTTGTAGATATTATTTACTCGAATCCAAATCCTCTTGGTTTGTCCAGTGCCAATGCGCCTCAGGAATGCCTTTCCTTTACTAAAGCTACATCATAGCCTTTGTCTCCCAACATTGTGATGGACAACAGGTTCTTCTTCAGACCAGGCACATACTTTACATCAGTCAGCGTGAGAGGAGCTCCATGCTCCCTTTGGAACACAACCATGCCTTCACTTGAAACATGGTAATTTCCATCATCGCCCATCTCTATGCGCATCTGGAGGTCCTTCTCCTCCAAGATACTAAATAGACTCTTATCGCCAGCCATGTGGAATGAGGCTCCACTGTCTAGGTACCAAACACAACCCACCATCGACGAAACCATGCATGCAATGAGGGTGAAATCCAATTTGAACTGTGAGGCTAGTGCCTCACCATCTGATCCTTTCGAGGATCCCTTCTTGGATTTCTTTTGTGGACAATTTGTTTCATAATGGGCCACTTCATGACAATGAAAGCATCACACTTTTGATTTGTCAATCTTCTTCCCACCATGGGAAGAACATGATTTGGAATGGGATGCCTTCCCTTTCCATTTCCTCACCTTACTCGCTAAGGTTATATTTTCTTCATCATCATGCTTTGATGAAGATCCATCTTTGGTGCTTCTCCTTATCTCCTCCTGCATCAGATCTGACCATAGTGATTCCCAATTTGGAAGTTTCTCTCTTCCATTTACTGAGTCTTGCTAGCTATACCAGCTCTTAGGAATATCGAGGAGAGCAAGACTCACCATGTCATCATCGGATGTCATGATTCCTACACTTCCAAGCTCATCCCTACAGGTGGTGAGCTTTCTTAGATATGTAGATATCGTGTTGCCCTTTTCGCACTTCATTTTCTGAAGTTTGTCTTTTAGTGCCAGCTTCCTCTAGCTGTTGTTGTTTTGATATAGATCCTTCAATGTTTTCCACATTGAAAATGGTGTCTCCTTCCCATGGAGACCTGAGACAATGTGGTCTTGAGCTCCCTCCAAAAGAATCCTCCTCGCTCTAGCGACACATTTCTTCCATTCCGCCAATTCTTGGGCATTATTAGCTGTTGGCTTGGGGACTTCTTGATCAATGAAGTCCTTCAAACCATTGTCCTCTAATAACACTTCCATGCGATCCTTCCAGGATATATAATTCAAGTTGTCATCCAGGGCATACTCGAGTCTCAAACCGTTGAACACCATTGGTGAAATTTGAGATGTGACAAGAATTCGATTTCTATAATTAGGAACTTCAAACTTTGAACTTCTCCCTTCTTTTTATAATGTTCTATGCTTTGATCACCTTTGCTCTAATTTCATGTAGAATTTCTCACTATAGATCACCAAATAATGCAATATACTAAAGCAAAATACTTGATCTACTTCTACAAAAAAAACTTGTGGAAGCTTAATCAATTTTGAGCAATATCAAACAGAACACATATAATAGAGAATGAGAAATCAAACAAACATTAACACAGAAGAATACTTTGGGGAAAGCCTCAGCTAAAAACCCCACTATCTATATTATGATACAAGTGGAAATATATCCATATTACACAACGCTTTAGTTCAAAAGCTATACAGCTTTCAGTACAACCCCTCAATGTTGCTCATGGATTGAATAGACACAACATATGACTTCCCTTAGTCCTCCAAGCCTCCAATTTCCTTGTGCAATTTCTCCTAGGTCCTCTGGCTGCCATCTCCGTTAATTCACCTCTCACACAACTCACCAAACTCGTAAGTAACTGCACAATCTCCAAGGAATGAATTCCTTATGCATGCAAGAGATATCCTCAATGGAATATTCTTGCAACTGATAGTCCATTGTCCCATCCTCTGATCTCAATTGGGTCTCTGACTGAATTGACATGCATGAGTTATTTATGAGAGAATATTCAGTTATCAGTAGTACACTAGTTACATGCATGCATGCATTAACTAACTGAACTCACAATTAGTTCCACAAACTGTTGGAACTAATCTAACTAGACTTAACTGAGTTAACTAAGCTAACTAATTACAACTCAAAGTACAACTCATCTTGATCTCCTTAATTAATGGATAACTTCCTCAATCAAAGGGATAAGTGTTGCATGTCTTCACATAGACTTCATGTTTGATTTTCTCCTACTAATTAACTCAAGATGAATTAATTAGTTATTTTTCAAATATCTGCTAAGATCAAATTCGAATTTTAATTCTCAATTTTAGTTCGGGGACTAACTAAAATTGGAGTGTATCCTGAAATTCTATTTATAGCAATGCTATTTTTATCACTTCTATATTTATAATTTCTTGTTTCTATTTTCAACAGGCATTGTGGTGCCTAAACTCTTCATTGATCATATAGTTTGAGATGTTCCATTATATTTGTATATTATGAATACCTCCCTATTTAAGAGGGAGTGTTGGGAAATGTAACTAGGTTCAATATTTATTAATTTATTTGAGTCATCATGTAATATACTTGTGAAAAGAATATTTTATTATTATTATTATTGTATCGATGACTTATTAAAGCATGGGTTTCATGCTTGGGTCATCCTTATATTACTAAAAGTCCCCATTATGGGCTCCTATGATTAATATTGAGTCCATAGAATCATTGTACATTCAAAGAAAGTCTTCATTGGCTTTGGAATCATGTAAAAAAGTTTATTATTGAGTCAAATTTGATTTATGTAACCTTCAATCCAAGTCGGCGTAAAGGAGATCAAGTTAGCCTAAGGGACACCAATTCGACCTCACTTTGAGCCTATAAATAGAAGGAGATCAAATTCATTGGGAATATTTCATCCCAAGGAAGTTTGACATCTTTAGTGAAGATGGAAAAAGTATGAAATGGTTCAAGGAATTCAAAGAAAGTGTGAGTTGGGTCAAGGCTAAGGAAAAGGATGAAACGAAATTTTTGGAGCTACTCTCTCTCTCTCTTTCATTCCCTAGTTTGGGAGATTGAACTCTTCTAGTTGTTTCCATTTCCCGTTGCTTCCTAACACCATAAGTCATTGCATAGTCGAATTTCCTCGGGTAGAAGTGTTGTTGCAAAGGGGTCGAAGATCTAGAAGTGTTGACTTGGTGTGGAAGGAAGGTTTGGTTGATGTATAGGTTGAAGGGTCTCAAAGAAAGCTCTTTAAGGAAGAGGATTTTTTTGACTTGGTTTACCCCTCGAGGTGGGTTTTTCCCTAGATAGTGCCTATATCTTGTGTCTTTTTTTTTTGATCTTCATAAATACATAATATGGTAATTTCTTGATGAAATATAAGATAACAAAGAAGTAAAATAAGCCAACATAACTCAGTCAAGTAATTATGAAGAAAGAGGAATCAAACCCTAATCTACTTGCATTGATTTCTCAACATCAGGGTATTCTAAAATCATACATTGAAAAGTAAGGAGTGAGGATACAATTATTTTTATCATTTGAGAATTCCCTTGAATATTCCTATTGGGAAATTAAAAAGTAGTGATTAAACTTCCTTCTATGGGATTTTTTTGAAAATTTAGAGCATTTGTTACATATGGTTTTCCTATAGAAGTAGATTGTCCTTCTTTTGGTGATGGAGACTGCTTGGGTTGCTCAAACTTCTTACACTATACACTTGGCTCTGATGATTCTAACAAATAATTTTTATGATGGCTCATATTCCCATATATTTCCATCCCCAAACTGATGGCAAGATAGAGGTCGTCAATAGGATGATCATACACATTCTTCGCATGTACAACTCAAAGCATCCATGCACATGGTATGAGAGTATCCTCTATGTCTAGCACAACTATAATAAGTCTCTCCACAGCTCGACTAGCCACATCCCTTTTCAAGTGGGCTTGGGATTCCAACCACTATTTCTCAATAATGTGGCCATACAATTTGGAGCTACTCAAGCATATTCGCCTCATGTCCACTCCGAAGCCGATAAAGAAAACAAATTCATTGAGCACATCCAACACATCTGCGAGAAACTCCATGACATTCTTGAGAAATAAAATTCGAAGTACAATCAGTGGCATGATCAACATCGAGTGCCACATAAGTTTCAGGTGGGTAACAAAGTCTCATTGCATTTGTGGAAGGAGCGCCTTACGGGAGCCTATCGAAAAATGAGAGCACCCTGATATGGTCCTTACACAATTACAAGGATGTGGGAGACAATCCATTTGGGCTAAGAATTCTCCCATTCATTTTCTTGCACCCAGTGTACAATGTGGACAACCTTCGACCATACTTCCCACCATTGTTGGACACATGAGACATTGCAGAACAAATCACACCTATAGAGTTAAATTGAGACTGCATGGAACAAGCCATAACTGGTCAAATCATGGACATGTAGATCAATAACACCTGAAAGCAAAGGATCCAACTATATTGAATCGTCAAAGCAGGTGAATTCCTTCACTAGGGCAAGTGGCTCACCAGGGGCAAAGTTCAAGAGAAGTTTTCTCATCTCATGGAGGAACTCAACGTAATGGGGACCATTTCTTCTTAAGGGGGAAGGAATGTTCCATGTTCATATTAGTGGTAACCTGCCTATTCCACTTGGATCCCCTTGATTCTTTCTTTTAGTTTTTTTATTTCCTTATTTCTAGCACAATTTACTATTTTTGGTGGTTTTTCATGTCGTGAACTTCCCGAGCCATTTTGAGGCCCTAAATGACATTTTTCAGGAAAAAGGGGGGCAACATGGGCATTGTTAGTTGTTAGCCACTCAAAAGTTATATTCCTTGAATAGATATTTCTAACAAGGTATTGTGTGTGTCAAATGGAGATTGTATGCCAAAGTTATTACCCAGGGAAGTTGATGTACCAATTTACCTAAACGTGTTCCCTAGTTTGGCACTTCATCTCCTAGGGTTAGGTTTTTTGATGTTTAGGGTTTTCCATTGTTTCTCTATAATAAATAGGTCTTTGAGCCTCATTGTAACACAATTTAGAGGCATGCAGCTCCCACATCTCTTCTTGGAGATAAGCTACCATTTCCCGAGGTAGTCTTATTTCCATTCTGTTTGTAACCATACTTTAGTATTTGATATTAATGAAATGAAGTGTTATTTCTGCTGCATCTCTGTATTTATGGTTATATCTATAATATTTTTTGTGTTCTTTCCTAAATTTGGATAAATTATGTAGATCATATAAATCAAATTCACATTGATTTTCTGCTATCTTATAGTGTGTGTCAACTAAAGGAATGGCATTTAAATTAGAAACACAGGGTAAGAGAGGACCCTTGACCACCATTTTTACTTTTCCCTTATGTGACTACATTTCATATTTTCGAGAGGCCTAAGGGAAATTAATCGATTTTTAGTTGATTGATACTAGAGGAGGATGGCAACTAGAGAGGGAACTAGCACACTAAACAATCTTTGAGCGTAAATGTGCACTGATACAATAAAATGGAAAAGAGAGAAATGCTCAAAAAAGTGGGATTTTTAAATCGAGAAGGGGATGAAAATCAAGGGAAAATTACCATTTTTGGAGAATCACAATTAATGGTTTAAACATTGGTATGATTTACACATGGGCTTGGGATTCCAACCACTATGTCACATTGATGTGGCCATACAATTTGTAGCTACTCATGAAGATTCAACTCATGTTGAGTCCGAAGCCGACAAGGAAAACAACTTCATTGAGCACATCCAACACATCTACAAGAATGTCCATGGCATTATCGAGAAGTAAAATTCCAAGTACCATCAGCAACATGATCAACATCTAGTGCCACACAAGTTTCATGTGGGCAAAAAAGTCTCCTTGCATTTCGAGAAGGAACTCCTTACCTGAGCTTATCAAAAACTCAGACTACTCTGATATGGTCTTTACACAATTTTGAAGGTTGTGGGAGAAAACGCATTTGAGGTGAGAATTCCCCTATTCCGCAAGCTGCACCCAGTGCAGAATGTGAACCGCCTTCTACAATACTTCCTACCATTGTTGGACACACCATACATTAAAAAACAACTCACACCGACAGAGTTAAATTGAGATTGTATGGAACAAGACAACACTCATCAAATCATGGACATGCACATCGAGAACACCCATAGAAAAAGATCCAACTAGATCGGATCATGAAAGTAGGCCAGCTCCTTCACAAGGGCAAGTGTCTCACCAGGGACCAAGTTTAGGAGAATTTTTCTCATCTTATGAAGGAACTCAACGCAGAGGGGACCATTGATTCCTAAGGGGAGAGGAATGATCCACATGAATATTGGTAGCTACCCGCCTATTCCACTTACACCTCCATCATTGTTTCTTTCAGTTTTTCAGTTTCCTTACTTCTATCACAATTTACTATTTTTGGGGGTTTTTGGGGTCATGAACTTTCAGAGCCATTTTGAGACCCTAAACAACATTTTTCAAGAAAAGGGCAAGAAATATGGGTTGTAAATAGCTTATTTCCACTTAAAAGTTATAGTCCTCGGATAGATATTTATAATGAGGTAATGTGCACGTCAAACGAAGATCGTATCCCCAAGTTATGACCTGGGGAAATCGATGTACAAATTTACCCAAACAAGTTTCATAGTTTGGTGCTTCATCTCCTAGGGTTAGGTTTTTGGATACTTAGGGTTTTCCATTGTTTATGAATAATAAATAGGTCTTTGAGTCTCATTGTAACATAGTTGAGAGGCATGTAGCTCCAACATATCTTCTCAGAGATAAGCTACCATTGCCCGAGGTAGTCTTATTTCCATTGTGTTTGTAAGCATATGTCACTATTTGATATTAAAGAAGCGAAGTGTTATTTCTCCTACATTTTTGTATTTATGGTTATATCTGTAATTTGTTGCATTCTTGTTTAAATTCAGGTCAATTATGTAGATCATATAAATCAAATTCACATTGGGTTTTCACTAAAGTTTGTGTCAACTAAAGGCATTGCATTCAAATTGGAAACACATGGTAAGAGAGGACTCTTGACCAGCATTTTCACTTTTCCATTATGTGACGACATTTCATATTGTCGAGAGGCCTAAGGGAAGTTAATAGATTTTTACTTCATTAATACTGGAAGAGGATCGAAATTGGAGAGGGAACTAGTGCACTAAACAATCTTTGAGCATCAACGTGCACTGATACAATGAAATGGCAAAGGGAGAAGTGCTCGACAATGCAGTTTTTCTAAAATGAGAAGGGGGTTCAAGAAAATCAAGCGGAAATTACCGTTTCTGGTGTGTCGCAATTAATGGTTTAAACATTGGGAGGATTTAATGACCAATGTCAACATCACTCTTGGAAGGAGATTTGGCCAAAGGATCATGTAACATAACAGGGTGAGGTGATGTGGAGGATGTGCTGGCATGGCATGGATGGGTGTGATGGCATGGTGTGCTGTGGTGGCATGGTATGAGTCGAGTCGGAGCTAGTGAGAGTGGGGGCAAGTAAAGGTGGGGATTGTTTTCAAGGGGGGATGGTTCGATGGTAAGTGCTAAGGGATGAAAGGCCCCCAAAATGCATGCGGGGTCACCACGTGGTTGAAGTTGTTTTCAAACAAGCCCCTTTTCATACCCCCCTCCACATTAACTTTCAGGAGGTTCGATGGCCAAATATCTCATCATCCAAAGGTGCCAATTGGTTATTACAAAATGATTGGCTTTTATTCATGTTTTAAATCATACTTTTGCTAATTTTAATAAAATTTTAAGGATGATAAACAAAATAACTTAGGGGGCATTTTGGCTCCCCCACCCTTTTGAGCATTTTTATTTCATTTATTTTTCTTCAAATAACTTTTCCCTTATTCATCTTTTCATTTTTGTCTACTTCTTTATTTTTTTCCCAATTTTCTATTTTCTCTTTCTATCTTTCTATTTTTCTTTTTAAGAGCTAAACAACTTCAAATAAAAAATAATTTACAACATCCCACTAGGATAAATGACTAGATAATCATACATTGATCACTATATTTATATGAGCCTAATAGAGTAAATATGTTTAAAATTTTACCTAATTTGGAATTTTAATGTTTGGAAAATATTTGTTGAAGGTAAATTTATCACTATAGCCCACATTAGCCAAAATTGTTTTTATTATTATTTTTTTGTATTTGTTCTAGACTTGAAATACTTACACATCACCATCATAATGGGTTTTAGAATGCTCCTCTAGAGGAAATTATTATTATTATTATTATTATTATTATTACTACTACTAATACTATTTAAATATATATAACTTCATTTAATTAATATATATATTTTTAATTTTATATAAATAATGTTTTACCAAATGGGGCTCCTATACCAGAATGTGTGAGGTCTAATTGGGACTTCATATTGGGGAGACCCACTATACATCGTTGGCATGATCCAACACCATCAATGCATCCAAAGGGGAAATTAGTAGGAGAGACACCCCCAAAGGTGTGTGGTCTTGAAAGAAATATTTTTTTTTCCTCAAACTTGGTCTTCATACATCGAGATAGTTCATTCATATTATATAATTCATTTCTATAGGATTCATGCTAAAACAAGGTCTATGAATAGCTATATCCAAATCATGAATCTTTACATCATTTTAATTTCTTATACATTTATTCTCTAAAAGGTAGATATTTCTTGAATTTTTTGGCTTCAAATAGACCAACAACTTTAACATTTGGTGCTTCCTCACCATATGTAGGTCTTTCACTGTATTTTTGAATCAAATATATTATATTAGGTGTCACAATTTATTCTATAATTCAAAGCTCTAATAATGTGATTATTATGATTAATATCCAATTTTAAGGTCACTACCAAGGGAGACACCACATTGGTGTATGAGATTCCGTTTGTTAGAGCATAATAGTGTAGAGTGGAAAATAAGAGACAAATATAGTATAAAAACCATACACAAATGACACAGTGATTTAACGTGGTTCACCCAACCAATCTGGGCTACGTCCACCAAACAGAGGCATCGACAATGTTAATATTAATCAGGAGATTACAAATAATTATTTCCTTATACTCTCTACTACCACACCCCAATATCTGTATGGGCATATATTTTATAGCTAAGAGAATCCAACTGACTCATAAATCCTCTCAAAACCAATATAGGATGCATTAACTTTTTCCCAACAAAATAGAGCTAATTTAGCAACAAATCCTATTTTAGTCACATACATGAGATTTTTCCCAATTTGTTAAAATCGAAAATCTCAACAATCTCCACCTTGACAACAACTAGCCTGATACCCTGTTTCTTTATTATTTTTATTTTTTCTGGAAGCCAAGAGAAGCCAAACACCAACGTAGCTTCTCTAACAAAACTAGTTTTGTGAACATGTCTACACAATTCTCCTTTGTATGCACCTTTTCAAGAGTGACTCCCCTTTCAGTGATATCATGTCTTACAAAATGGTACTTGATTGGTATATGCTTTAATTTACTATGATAGGCCAGATTCTTAGCTAGATATATTGCACTTTGACTATCACAAAATAACTTGATGTTGTCCTGCAACCTACCAAACTCACCAAACAAACCTTTCAACCAAACCACTTCTTTGCAAGCATGAGAAGCATCAATGTATTCTACTTCAGTAGTGGATAAAGAAACAATGTTCTGTAGCTTTGACATCCAACTAATAGCTCCACCCGCAAGAGTAAAGGCATACCGTGATGTTGACCTTCTCTTATCCAAATCACCTGCAAAATTGGAATCAACATATCCACAAACAAATTCACTACTTTTATTATAAGTGATACAATCATCACTTGTGCCTATCAAATAACGAAGCACCCATTTCACTCCTGACCAGTGTTTTTTACCTGGATTTGCCATATACCTGCTGACAACCCCAACTACATGTGAAATATCTGGTCGAGTACAAACCATTGCATACATCAAACATCCTACTACATTGGCATACAGAATTTGAGACATATATTCCTTTTCTTCATCTGTATTAGGACATAAATGGGAAGCTAAAGGGACTGACACAGGTTTCACATTGTTCATACCAAACCTCAAGAGTATTTTCTCAATATACTTCTATTGTGATAGCCACAGCTTACCATTGCTCCTGTCTCTGAAAATCTCCATGCCCAAAATTTGTCTTGATGCTCCCAGATCTTTCATATAAAACGTCCCTGCCATCTGAGCCTTTAACCTGTTGATCTCCACTATGCTTTTGCTTGCTAAAAGCATATCGTCAACATATAACACTAAGATAATGAACATGCCATCATTTAATTTCTTAAAATAAACACAATGATCATATTCACTTCTTATATATTTCGGACTCAACATGAAAGAATCAAACTTCTTGTACCATTGTCGAGGTGACTGCTTCAGGCCATACAATGATTTCTTGAGCCTGAAGACAAATTTCTTATTGCGATGCTGAACAAACCCTTCCGGTTGTTCCATATAAATTTCCTCATCTAAGTCTCCATGTAAAAATGCAATCTTAACATCTAGTTGCTGCAATTCTAAACCAAGCAAAGTGACTAATGCTAACACAATTCTAATTGAAACTATTTTAACAACTGGTGAAAAAATCTCATGAAAGTCAATGCCTATTTTCTGAGAAAAACCTTTTGCGACCAACCTCACTTTGTACATGTCCTCAGTATCATTCAAACCCCATTTCAACTTCAAAACCCATTTACATCCCACAGTTTTCCTGTCTTTCGGAAGTTCAACCAGATCCCATGTGCCATTCTTACCTAAGGCCATCATTTCGTCCTTCATGGCTGCTTTCCACTTGTCACTTTTCGAACCTTCTACAGCTTCCTGATAGCACAGAGGTTCATCGTCATTAACGGTAAATGCAACTTAAGTAACATAATCATCATACCTTTTAGGAGGGTGTTTGATTCTTGTAGACCTCCTTAAGGATGTTTCTAGTGCTTCCACAATTGGCTGACTACCATCTGTAGGAACTTCTTCATGATCAGCATTTGAGACTTGTTCATGATCTACATCTGAACCCTGTTCATGATCTGATTCTAAAACCTGTTCATGACTAGTATCTAAACTATGGTCATCATGACTATCATTAGAAGTGCTTTGAAACTGAATGTGCTGAAAATCAGATACATCATTCTGTTTCAATCTATTATCTACATCTAACTGTACAAGAGAGGATTCATTAAACTTTACATCTTTGTTGATGATGATCTTGCGGGTAGTAGGATCCCACAATATATATCCCTTTGTTCCATCACCATATCCAACAAAGATATACCTTTTTAACTTTGGATCTAATTTAGTTCATTGATGTTTAGGCACTAGAGCATATGCATCACAACCAAACACTCTAAGTTTAGAATAATCACAAGGGTGACCTTTCCATACCTCTTGAGGAATCTTGCAACCTATCGCCATGGATGGTGATCTATTTATCACATAACAAGTTGTAGCCACCGCTTCTGTCCACAATTCCTTCTGTAAACCAGCGTTACTCACGATACTCCTTGATCTCTCTAAAAGAGTCCTATTCATGCGTTCAACAACTCCATTTTTCCGAGGAGTATAAACAGTGGTCTTATGTCTCTCGATCCCTGCATCCTTGCAATATTTTTCAAACTCCTTGGAAGTAAACTCACCACCATTGTCAGTTCTTAAAAATTTTATAGTTCTACCAGTGATGTTTTCTACCAATGCTCTAAACTGCTTGAAAATTGTAAAAACATCAGACTTCCTTTTCAACAGGTAGACCCACACTTTCCTAGAAAAGTCATCAATAAACGATACAAAATATGATGAGCCACCATATGAGGTTGTAGGGGCTGGACCCCAAACATCTGAATGGATATAATCAAGTATTCCTTTACTAGTCTGTTTGCCTATTTTAAACTTTTGCTTACTTTGTTTTCCAAACAGACAATGTTTACAAAAATCTAACTTTCCAGACTTTATATTAGGAAGTAACTTGCGATCAGCCAAAATTTTTAACCCTCTTTCGTTCATATGGCCCAACCTTTGATGCCATAAGTGAATGGAACTATTGTCATGTTTAGACACCGTAGACACATGATCTGACCTTGTTCCTCCTTCTAACTGAAATAGATTTCCTACCTTCTTAGTTTTCATTACTAGTAAAATACCTTTGTAAATTTTCATTACTCCACCTTGAATTACAATTTTATATCCATTTGTGTCAAGTGCTCCTAGTGAAATTATATTTTTCCTTAAATTTGGTATATTTCTTACATCAGTTAACATTTTGGTTGTCCCATCAAACATTTGCAGCTGTATACTCCCTATTCCCACAATATTACATGTGACATCATTACCCATGTACATGACTCCATCATTAATTGATCTATATGTCTTAAACCATTCTTTATGAATACACATGTCGTTTGATGCACCGGAATCTAACAACCAATGTTGATCATGATTTGACAAATTAACTGATAACACTTCATCACTCATACCTGAACCAGATGCCGAACCTGTATCTGTCGTGTTTGCTTCCTTCTTCTCTGTCGAAGAATCTTCTTTAGAAGTTTGTTGTCGCTTCCAATAGTCCTTCTTCAAATGCCCCGATTTGCCACAAAACCAACACTTTACCTTACTCTTCTTCCCTTTCGACTTTGACCGTGAGTCACTTTGCCTGCTGAAGCATTGTTCTTTAGAACGACCTCTGACCATCATTGCTTCTCATGTAGAGATATCTAAATTTGATCTTATCCTTGTTTCTTCAGATAATAAAGATGCAACTACATCATCAAACTCAAGGGTTTCTGATGAACTAAGACTTATAGAAGTAACAAAATGATCCCATGACTCGGGAAATGAGCACAATAAATTAATAGTTTTATCCTCTGCTTCAAATTTTACTTCTATACTTTCTAATTGCACCAGGAGAGTATTAAAAACATTCAAATGATCAGTAATCGATGTACCTTCCTTCATTCGCAAACTGTACAACTGTCGCTTTAGGAGAATCCTATTGGTTAAGGATTTTTTCATGTACATCTTCTCAAGCTTCGTCCACAAACCAACAGTTTTTTTCTCTGACACGATATTAAAAAAAACATCATCCGCCAAACATAGCCGAATAGCACTCACTGCTCTTTCATCCATCTCGGTCCACTCATCATCTATCATGTTGTAAGGTTGTTTGGACTTTCCCATCAACGCCTTCGCCACGCTTTGATGCACAAGCAGATCGTACATCTTCACCTTCCGGTTCTCAAAGTTGTTTTTTCCATTAAACTTCTCGATTTCAAAATGAGCACTCTGAGTTTTTTCCATATTGTATCAACCAAAAAACAATCTCCAATTCCAACTTGTTAATCAATCAAATTAATATCTAACAAAAAATTGCCTTCGCCTTCTATTGTACTGCCTTTACATTATCAAAAAATCGCCCTACCTGTACAGACTGCAAATTATAAATAAAAAACAAATAAAAATTGCAGTTTTACCAACACAGTCCTCGGTTGGTGTGCTTAAGGGGTTTTGGCGTGTCCTCAATAGCAGATGATCCGCGCTAGAAGAAAAATCGATTAGAGTATGGAAATTGGCGCGACTAAACCCATCGGATCCGTGCCAATCGGGATATTGGGCTCTGGAGCGATTATCAAGCTCGGATCCACGCCAATTGGCGCTCCTATTCCTTAATTACCTGTGCCAATCCGTTCACTGCCTAATATTGGCGCGACTGTTTCGCCCGAAACCACGCCAATCACCAAATCTCAGAAAAAAACTCCACCTGCCGCTCTGTCACACGCACGCACTCGCTCCTCAACACGCTCTGATACCAATTGTTAGAGCATAATAGTGCACAGCGGAAAATAAAAGACAAATACAATATAAAAACCATACACAAATGACACAGTGATTTAACGTGGTTCACCCAACCAATCTGGGCTACGTCCACCAAACAGAGGCATCAACAATCTTATTATTAATTAGGAGATTACAAATAATTATTTCCTTATACTCTCTACTACCACACCCCAATATCTGTACGGGCATATATTTTATAGCTAAGAGAATCCAACTAACTCATAAATCCTCTCACAACCAATATAGGATGCATTAATGTTTTCCCAACAAAATAGAGCTAATTTAGCAACAAATCCTATTGTTGTCACATACATGATATTTTGCCCAATTTGTTAAAACCGAAAATCTCAACACCCTTTTTTGTGGGGCAAGGGAACTACTTTGGCACATTATATCTACGAAGGCATACATACTCTACCCCCTCTCGTTTTGAACCGGTGACCTCTTCCGAGAAAAGACATTCTCTTAACCATTAGGCGCACTCAATATGTATTGTTCTAACACACCCCCTTACCCGAGTAGTCTGTACTAAGGCTATAAGGAATAATCTATTATATTGGCCTAGCTCTTAATATTTTGTCATAGAAATGGGGTCTAAATTTTTATGCTTTTCAAAATTCTCGAAACCTGGAATAATGAACTTTGTTGTGTTCATCTCGTCAAGACCTTTTTGAGGATATTCAACTTACGTTAACCTAAATTACAAATCAATAACTATTACCATTTTAAATTAGGTGAGTTTAATCCTCCCACATAGACATTAGCTCCCATGTGGCATGCACATGATGCTTTGCATGATCCCTATTTTCTAGCTTTTCCAAAGTGGAAGAATCCATGTATAATACACACATCATATGCATAGTTAGACCCCAACCTGCATGGGAGAAACCACAAAACATCAACTCAACGAGAGTCACCCTAATGTGATTGGCCCAAGCCCACTACACTACATTCCTAACTCACCCACTAGCCTCAGCTACTAGTGGGGTGTGTTGATGAAAGTTGAGTATTAGGGCATTGTGCCCCTATTATTGTTATATAATGAAACACAACTTTGTTTAGTTCTATATATTTTTAAATTTTTATTATATTTCATTTATTACCAAATTATTCTAGAAGGGGTTGATTTTCTTTAAATTTTTGGAAAATATACATTTCAAGGTTGTTTCATGCATTAAAGGAGTTAGTTAGTGGGGTATTTATGTGTTTGACTAGATTTGAGGTTATCACTTATCCATAATATTTGTTAGCTAAAAAAATGAAAGGTTCTGTTATAAGTTAGTTTCTCACTAGTCTACCATTTAGAGGGTGGACCCTATTGAATTAGTTGTAACAGGGTAATAATTTTCAATAACTTGACCTTGACACGTGTTTTTTTCCCATACTTTCAAAATAACCCATGGGATGAGCTCATGGTTTCACTATAGGTCATTGTATCACAATGGTGGTTTAAGAGGCATTTATTTCTATCAAATTGTTTTTAGCATAGTTGTGGCTAGAGGTGCTATCCACCCTAGTATAGTCAAGATGTTGTAAAAGTAATTTTTGGAAATGTAAACATTTTTAAAGGGTCAAAAAAATATAGATCTTAAAAATATCCTTCCTCAAACATTTTTTTCTGATTCAAACTAAAAAGAATAAAAAATTAAGGCTATATTAAAATAAATTAATTTTAAACAAAAATAATTATGTAAACTTGGCTTGATCAAGACATGCGTGGTTTTTGACCTAGATGTTTATGAGAACCCATGGTATTTCCCCATGGAATTCATGTGAACTATAGCCTATTTAAATGAGGAAATTAAAGGAGCCTAAAACCATGTTAACTCTTGATCTACCAATGGCTGAGAGGACCAAATCTTGTTTCACTCAGGAAACATCTCAAGAGATTTGACCCCTCTTGGTAAATCATGAGTTAAGATGATGTAGGATAGCTTTTACCAAAAAGAATGATATATTTTTTTTGTTTTCATTCCAAGTATTGATTTCCAAGCTTGAATTTGTTAATTTTGGTGAATGATATATTTGTATCGCAGTTAAATGTGGAATGCCCTCTATAAATTATGTTTCATATGAGTTGTAAAATTAGATTAGGAATTTTCATGAACCTTAGAGGGTCTTTGTTTTTTTCTCGATCAATGATGCCCAATGCTCACACTCGTGAGATTTTGTTTTTTCTTTCTTTTCTTAAACTCCTTTGTGATATATCTACAAAATATGCTTAGTGTGCTTCATTATGTTTCAAATATAGTGTCATTAGATTGAGAGTAAAGCATAGAACAAGAGGAAAAGGGAGTATGGTAATATGAACTTAATTATGAGAAGGGAGAATTATGTAACATTTAACACATTAATGGATGAGACTTAATTATAAATTTCTTATAAAGATTATTGAAAATATCATAGGTACAAATGAGGAATTTATACCTATTTAATAAAGATTACTGCTACATGTCCTAGCAAAATGCTTTTGAACAAAAATGTCGTTAAACTAACGACGAAGTTTGACATGGGCTCGTATGGACATATTGACCCTTTGAGGCAAAGGAACCAGTGGCCGCGAGCTCAGCATAGCAATACATCAATTGTAATAAACCTTGCAATTGAAAATTGTAAGTGTAAGTGGTTTCGTGTTGGCACGAAACCTTCGTGCTCGAATAGAAACGTCAATCAAAATTCGCAAATTAGAATGGAATTATAAAAGATATAAATAATGATGAAATTTGTAATTTTTTGTATTTATAATTCATAATGGTCAAATTAATAAAAAGTATTTAACATTTTAGATGGTAATTGATGAAAAAGAAAACTAAAATTTACAATGCAAGAGAAATACTCCTATCTGTTTCGATGATCATCTATAATTGGGATCTGCATGCCTCCCTCCCTCATGAAGATTAAGCTTGGTGAGTTCATATGTAATTGGGATTTGCATTTGCATCTGCATGTGTGCCCGATTTATATTAAGCTCACAAGCACATTTGGAAGTGAGGAAATTTCAGTTTCCTTATTTCTAGCACAATTTACTATTTTTTGGGGCTTTTCGGGTTGTGAACTTGTGAAGCCGTTTTGAGGCCCTAAACAACATTTTTCAGGAAAAAGGAGGGGGGGAACGTCATAAATAAATAATTGCTAGCCACTCAAAAGTTATAATCCTCGGATATATATTTCTAACAAGGTATTGTGTGTGCCAAACGAGGATCGTATGTGAAAGTTATGACCCGGTGAAGTTGATATACCAATTCACCCAAACGGGTTCCATAGTTTTATGCTTCATCTCCTAGGGTTAGGTTTTTAAATTTTTAGGGTTTTTCATTGTTTCTCAAGAATAAATAGGTCTTTGAGTCTCATTGTAACATAGTGGAGAGGAATGTATCTCGCACATCTCTTCTTAGAGATAAGCTACCATTGCCTGAGGTAGTCTTATTTCCATTGTGTTTGTAAGCATACTTCAATATTTGATATTAATGAAACGAAGTGTTATTTCTGTTGCATCTCCTTATTTATGGTTATATCTATAATTTGGTGTGTTTTTATTTAAATTCAAATAAATTATGTAGATCATATAAATCAAATTGACATTGAGTTTCCACTATATTATAGTGTGTGTCAACTAAAGGAATCACATTTAAATTGGAAACAGAGTGTAATATAGGACCCTCGACCACCATTTCCGCTCTTCCCTTATGTGGCGACATTTCATATTGTTGAGAACCCTATGATTTGCAGTTGATTGATACTGGAAGAGGATGGAATTTTGAGAGGGAACTAGTACACTCAACAATCTTTGAGCATCAACGTGAACTCATACAATGAAATGAAAAAGGGAGAAATTCTCGGCAATGCAGGATTTTTAAATTGAGAAGGGGAATAAAATCAAGGGAAAATTACCATTTTTGGAGTGTTGCAATTAATGGTTTAAGAATTGGCAGGATTTAAACATGTGCTTAGGATTACAACAACTATGTCTCATTGATGTGGCCATATAATTTGCAGCTACTGAGGGAGATTTAGCTCATGTCGAGTCTAAATTTGACAAGCCAAACAACTTCACTAAGCACATCTAATACATCCGTGAGAAATTCCACAAACATTCTCAAGAAATCAAATGCCAAGTACAAGCAACAACATGATCAACATGAGGTGCCACACAAGTTTCAGGTGGGCAACAAAGTCTCATTGCATTTGCATAAGGAACACCTTACTCGAGCCTATCAGAAACTCAGACCAATATGATATGGTCCTTACACGATTACCAAGGCTATGGGAGATAATGCATTTGAGCTAATAATTCCCCCATTCCTTGGTGTGCACCTAGTTTACAATGTGGACCACAATCGACCATACTTCCCACCATTGTTGGACACATTAGACATTGCAGAAACACCTCACACCTATAGATTTAAATTGATATTGTAGGGAACAAACCACAATTTATCGAACCATGGACATGCAGATCAAGAACACCCATAACAAAGGATCCAAATATATAGATTCGTTAAAGCAGGCCAACTCCTTCACGATGGAAAGTGTCTCACGAGGGACCAAGTTGAGGAGAAGTTTTCTCATCTCATGGAGGAACTCAACACAATGGGGACCATTGCTTCCTAAGGGGGAAGGAATGATCCAAGTGAATATTGTTGGCCACCTGCCTATTCCACTTGGACCTCCACCATTATTTCTTTAAGTTTTTTATTTTCCTTATTTCTAGCACAATTTACTATTTTTGGGGGGGTTTTCGGGTCATGAACTTCCAGAGCTGTTTTGAGGCGCTAAATGGAATCTTTCGGGCAAAAGGAGGGGAAACATGGGTTAAAGATAGTTTTTAGCCATTCTAAAGTTGTATTCTTGCCATATATATTTCTAATGAGGTATTGTGCGCATCAAACGAAGATCATATGCCAAAGCTACAACTCAAGGAAGTTGATGTACCAATTTACCCAAATTAGAATGGAATTATAAAAAATATAAATAATGATCAAAATTTGTAATGTTTTGTATTTATAATTCATAATGGTCTGAAAATTAATAAAAAGTATTTAACATTTTAGACGGTAATTGATGAAAAGGAAAACTAAAATTTACAATGTAATAGAAATACTCCTATCTCTTTTGATGATCATCTATAATTGGGATCTGCATGCCTCCCTCCCTCGTGAAGATTAAGCTCGGCCAGTTCATTTGTAATTGGGATCTGCATTTGCATCTGCATGTGTGCCCGATTTATATTAAGCTCACAAGCACATTTAGAAGGGAGGAAATTTCAGTTTCCTTATTTCTAGCACAATTTACTATTTTTTGGGGTTTTTCGGGTTGTGAACTTGTGGAGCCATTTTGAGGCCCTAAGCAAAATTTTTCAGGAGAAAGGAGGGGGGGGGGGGGTGGGTGGGGGGAACATCATAAATAAATAGTTTCTAGCCACTCAAGAGTTATAGTCCTCGGATAGATATTTCTAACGAGGTATTGTGTGTGTCAAACGAGGATCGTATGTGAAAGCTATGACCCGGTGAAGTTGATATACCAATTCACCCAAACGGGTTCCATAGTTTGGTGCTTCATCTCCTAGGGTTAGGTTTTTAAATGTTTAGGGTTTTCCATTGTTTCTCAAGAATAAATAGGTCTTTGAGTTTCATTGTAACATAGTGGAGAGGAATGTAGCTCGCACATCTCTTCTTAGAGATAAGCTAACATTACCCGAGGTAGTCTTATTTCCATTATGTTTGTAAGCATACTTCAATATTTGATATTAATGAAACAAAGTTTTATTTCTATTGCATCTCTTTATTTATGGTTATATCTGTAATTTGGTGTGTTTTTATTTAAATTCAAATCAATTATGCAGATCATATAAATCAAATTCACATTGAGTTTCCACTACATTATAGTGTGTGTCAACTAAAGGCATCGCTTTTAAATTGGAAATAGAGGGTAATAGAGGACTCTCGACCACCATTTTTGCTTTTCTATTATGTGATGATATTTCATATTGTCGAGAGCCCTACGATTTGTAGTTGATTGATACTAGAAGAGGATGGAAATTTGAGAGGGAACTAGTACACTGAACAATCTTTGAGCATCAACGTGCACCCATACAATGAAATGACAAAGGGAGAAATGCTCGGCAATGCAGGATTTTTAAATCGAGAAGGGGAATAAAATCAAGGTCAAATTACCATTTTTGGAGTGTTGCAATTAATGGTTTAAGAATTGGTAGGATTTAAACATGTACTTGGATTTCCAACGACTATGTCTCATTGATGTGGCCATACAATTTGCAACTGCTGAGGGACATTTAGCTCATGTCGAGTCTAAAGTCGACAAGCCAAACAACTTCATTCCGCACATCCAACACATTTGTGAGAAATTCCACAACATTATTGAGACATCAAATGCCAAGTACAAGCAAAAACATGATCAACATCAGGTGCCACACAAGTTTCAGGTGGGCGACAAAGTCTCGTTGCATTTTCAGAAGGAACACCTTACTCGAGCCTATTGGAAACTCAGGCCAATCTGATATGGTCCTTACACAATTACCAAGGTTGTGGGAGATAATGCATTTGAGCTAATAATTCCCCCATTCCTTGGTGTGCACCAACTGTACAATGTGGACCGCATTCAACCATACTTCCCACCATTGTTGGACACATTAGACATTGCAGAACACCTCACACCTATAGATTTAAATTGATACTACACGGAACAAACCACAATTCATCGAACCTTGGACATGCACATCAAGAACACCCATAAAAAAGGATCCAAATATTTAGATTCGTTAAAGCAGGCCAACTCCTTCAATATGGAAAGTGGCTCACCAGGGACCAAGTTGAGGAGAATTTTTCTCATCTCATGGAGGAACTCAACACAATGCTCGACCATTGCTTCCTAAGGGAGAAGGAATGATTCAGGTGAATATTGTTGGCCACCTGCCTATTCCACTTGGACCTCCACCATTATTTCTTTCAGTTTTTTATTTTCCTTATTTCTAGCACAATTTACTATTTTTGGGGGGTTTTCGGGTCATGAACTTCCAGAGCTGTTTTGAGGCCCTAAATGGAATTTTTCAGGCAAAAGGAGGGGAAACATGGGTTAAAGATAGTTTTTAGCCATTCTAAAGTTGTAGTCTTGGGATAGATATTTCTAACGAGGTATTGTGTGCATCAAAGAGAGATCGTATGCCAAAGCTACGACTCGAGGAAGTTGATGTACCAATTTACCCAAACAGGTTCCATAGTTTGGCGCTTCATCTCCTAGGGTTAGGTTTTTGGATGTTTAAGGTTTTCCATATTTTCTCAATAATAAATAGGTCTTTGAGTCTCATTATAACAGAGTTGAGAGGCATGTAGCTCCCACATCTCTTCTTATAGATAAGCTACCATTGCGTGACGTAGTTTTACTTCCATTGTGTTTGTAGGCATACTTAAGTATTTGATATTAACAAAATGAAGTGTTATTTCTACTCCATGTGTGTACATATGGTTAGATCTGTAATTTGTTGCATTCTTGTTTAATTAAGATCAATTATGTACATCATATAAATCAAATTCAGATTGAGTTTTCAGTATCTTATAGTGTATGTCAACTAAATGCATCGCATTTGAATTGGAAGCACGGACTCTAGACCACCATTTTCGCTTTTGCCTTATGTCACAGCATTTGAGATTGTCTAGAGGCCTAATGGAAATTAATAGTTTTGTACTTGATTAATACTCGAAGAGGATGGAAATTGGAGAGGGAACTAGTGCACTGAACAATATTTGAGTGTCAATGTGCACTAATACAATGAAATGGAAAAGGAAGAAATGCTCGGTAATTAAGGATTTTCAAAGGGAGAAGGTGCAAAAAATCAAGGGCAAATTAGGTTCTCAATTAATGGTTTAAACATTGGCACGATTTAATGACCAAAGTCGACATGAATCTTTGGTGGGAGATTTGGCCAAAGGGTCATGTAACATAAGGAGGTGAGGTGATGTGGAGGATGTGGTGACATGGCATGGATGGGTGTGGTGGCTTGGCATGATGTGGTGGCATGGTATGAGTGAGTCCGAAGTGGGGGCAAGTGGAGGTGGGGATGGTTTTTATGGGAGGTTGGATGGTAAGTGATAAGGGACTGAAGACCCCTTAAATGTTTTCCCGTGAATAAAGCTTTAAGGATAATAAAGAAAAAAACATAGGGGTAATTTTGGCTCCCCACTCATTCTGAGCATTTTTATTTCATTTATTTTTCTTTAAATACTTTTTTTTTATCCATCTTTTCATTTTTGTCTATTTTTTTTTTTTTGGATTTTTCTATTTGTTTTAGAACTTTTTATTTTTCTTTTTAAGAGCTAAACAACTTAAAATAAAAAATAATTTACAACATCCCAGTAGGATAAATGACTAGATACTCATACATTGATCACTATATTTATATGAGCCTAACATAGTAAACATGTTTAAAATTTTACCTAATTTGGAATTTTAATGTTGGGCAAATTTTTGTTGAAGGTAAATTTATCACTATAGTCCACGTTTTGCCAAAATTGTTTTTATTAATATCTTTTTTTATCTATTCTTGACTTGAAACACTTACACACCACCATCGTGGTGGATTTTAGACTGCCCCTCTAGAGGAAATTATTATTATTATTATTATTATTTAAATATATATAACAACCTCTAGGAGCAATTATTATTATTAGTTTATTTAATATATATATATATATATATATATATATATATATATATAATTTTGTTATAAATGTTGTTTTACCAAATCACTGTGAGGGGTCAATTCTCTTTCTCCTAACCCATTCTCATGACTTCTAGAAACTTCTAGAAAATACTATTCATAATATTTGTTAGTTAAAAACGCAATGGTTCAAGTTTTTTCTTTCAGCTTGGATAAGTAAGTTGTGAGTTAGTTGATGACTGTGTCTAGGGGGCTCCTTGATTAATGGATTTGGTGTAACAATAAACTAATTTTCAATAATTTGAATTTTGGATTTTTCCTTATACCATATAACTGTAGTGATGGTTTAAGAGACATATTTTCTTGAAAGACAATTTTTTCTCATAGTTTTAAAGTATCTCATGGTATGAGCTCATAGTTTCACTATTACTCAGGGTATTTTAATGGTGGTTTATAACACCTTTATTTGTTAGGAGAGGATTATGCCAGAGATGTTGTAATGTAGAAAGGTTTTGACTAGGTCAAAATGAAATACAAAATAAAAATTAAAAATAAATAAATATAACTTCAAATTAATATAATAAAATTAAAAATTATGGGTTGTTATTATTAGTATTATTATTAGGGTAAACTTGACTTGGCCAAGTTATTAGTGGATTCTAGGTTTATGAGAACCCCTTGTATTGACCCATGGTATTGAAGTGGAGGATAGCTTATTTAAAGGTGTAAATTAAACTGAGCTAGATACATAAGTCTGAATCTACTGTGTTGAGAGGGATCAAATGCGTGAGATTTGTTCCTCTCAGCCCTTGGTAGATATAGACCTAGTCTCTCATGATGTTGCTACCAATTGTGAGTGATTGGTAATAGAGGCTTATATTAAATGTTGTGGCCTTAGAATGTCCAAGAAATGTTTGGATGCAACTCTTGGCATTCTTCACTACAATATTAGGTATGATGGCAGGGTGCACTAGGAAGGTTGGAGGCCATTATGTTGATCCCTCTTTGTGTGAGGATGAAGGTTTCACTTGTTTCTCATTTTTAAGTAATGATATGTGATAGATGAATAATAGTTTATATTTTGGTTATATATGAGTGAGAATCTTATTTTTTAAGGGTATCTAGAATTGTAGTATTATAAATGTTGTTTGTTAAGGTTCTACAAATAATTTCAGTAAAAACCAAATGTGTTGTACCTCCTCATATTTTTCTTTCTGGTAACTCGTACCAAATTTCAGGTATTCAAGAGCAGAGCAGGAGGGCTGGAAAACAGGCCATCACAGACATCTCTTTGTGGTCAAATTCCTTTAGTTTTACCATCATACAAGTTGGTATCTCATCTCTAACCTGCGACGGGAATTTCAATTCTTTAAAAATCATATACAGTCGTCAAATTTTAGGTAGATATGAGGTACCAATCTGCGGCGGGGCGCGGTGTATGATAGTAGAAATGAAAGAATGTGAATACAGAGATGTGGCTGCGATGGCATGTTGCTTCAGAGTCCTCGTATTTCTCTGCTATGCCGTGTTTGCTGTGATGGCATGTTTGCTCTTGAACATCTGAAATTCTGTTCTAGTTACCAAAGAGAGACAGAAATATCAGGAGGCACTCAACATCATCATCTCGCGGGTTTAGGGTAATATTCATAAAATGTATATTCTTTTATTTTTTTTATTTTTTGTTTTTTGTTTTTTATTTCAATCTTCCTAACTATGATCAAAAGCCAAACAATTTTTCTGTGCACAACTTAGGAACTGATGGCTCATGCTCTGTAGAAAGGCAAATGAATTACAGATAAAAAGAAACTAGTGTATTCCATCCTGAGAAACTTAGGAACTGATGGCTCATGCTCTGTAGAAAGGCAAATGAAGTGCAGATAAAAAGTATAAACTTAATTCTCTGTAGAAAGTAGTGCATTTCATCCTGAGAAACTTGCAAGCCCCGCATGAGGCACAGTTGTGTACACTTTCCTCCTCCAATTTCCCATTCCACTCACAAGGGATGGCTAAATGGCAAATTGGAGCAAGAACGTGTAGAAAATTGTGTCCCCTGTGGGGTCTGTAAATTTCTAAGGAAGAAGTGTGCTCGTGTCTTTTTGAACAAAATCTTCTGTCTGGTGGCACCTCATTTTACTTCTACGTTCTAACCACGTAGGATTAGGGTGTCTTGAACAAAATCTTCTGCGCGTCCAAAATCATCTGTTATTTTGATTTTTAAAAAATGTAAAATCTTATGCGCGTCCAATGTCTCTAAGCTCCTGTTGCTTATTCAATATCGTAATATTTTTTAAAAATATCATTTTTTATTTTGATTTTGAAAAATGCAGAAGTGAGAAATCATTTAAAAAAAACACACACCATATAAAAATGTAATGTTACGTGTCTGTATATGTATATGTTGTAGGTGTATATATGTTTATATATGTAGATAGCCACCCAGTATATATACCCAGGTTGTAATGTCACGTGTCTGTATAGGTATATGTTATATATATATATATATATATATATATATATTTTGCCACCCAGTATATATAACCAGGTTTTGGATATATGCTCTTTCTTCCGGCACTCCGCTTCGTCCGAAGACGACATCGTAGGATTCCACATTGTTGTGAGGATTCACAAGTATAACGTGAGGGAATGTTATTTGCTTTATTCAGTTTCTAAATCCAAAGAGAAAATGACATTAAGTGATACAGAAAACGAAGTTTTGGACTCAATTCCATGTAACACGAAAACGAAGTCTTTAACAAGCGAATTTTTATTTTTATTTTAAATTATTTAAAAACATAGAGCTAATTTAAATTATAGATGTATTTTTTAATTATAAGATTAATAATGTTTTGCAAATTTTTGAAGTCAAGTCAAAGTAAAACTGAGTTTTTAATAATCATTATTTTTTTTTTTCCATTTAATTAAAAAAACATAATTTAAATTAATTGAAAGTATAAAGTTAGTTTCAATTATAATTATATTTTTAAAATTATAAAATTAATAATATTTTGGAAATTTATATTTTATAATTTTTAAAATATTTGATAATATTATTTTGAATAAGATTATTATGAATAAATTTAAAATCATAAAATTAAAACCATCTTGTTAGGAGGTTCGAGCTAATCATGATGGAGTCTATGCCCTAACACTCCTTAAGTCTTAACACTCCTTTGTAAAGTTTGTGCCTATTGATTGCTTCATCCTCTCCCTCTATCTATGCCTATTGATTGCTTCTTCCTTTCTATGGACAAAATGTCGTCTAGAGGAGGACTCATGCAAGGATGGTCTATTAATATTAATCTTTAATATGGTTATGATTGTTTTAAATTTTAAATTAAACAAAAAAGATTAATTTAAAAAAAAAATTAATAAGTTTTATATGTTGATAAAGAATTGTTTATATAGATTTGGAATGTTCATGAGACAAAATAGAAAGTTATAATAATACAGTTTTGTATTTTACTAAAAACATCCACATTATAGGAGATACTAGCCTATGAAAAATATGGTTCACATGAGATATTTAGAGATAAACTAAAATAGTTTTTATCTCGATCGGGGAGCTAGGCTCATGCAATGCTCCATCAAAATCAGCCTTACATAAAACAATGTTGTGCCATCACAACAACAAATTCATCTCATCAAAGTTTACAAGTTAGATCAAAACTATTATCAAGTCTATCAACATCACATTATCAATTATTTTAATCGCTACACATGTCGAGCTCACATCAAACTCCATTTCCATATTCTTTAATCATGCTTATCACAAGCATTATCACCATACTCATGTATAGGAGTCAATGATATATTCTGCTATATGAAATACATCATGACAAGTATCAAGAGTATCATTTACTAGATTCAAGGTCCAAGCCTTCTTTATAAGATCAATATGTCCAACTAATGGATGTTAGCCAATGATCAAGTATATCAATGTTATATCATCATTAGATAGCCTCATACAATTCAAGAAGACCAAAATGTTCAACACTAGGTCCATCATTTCATCAAGCTAAACATAGATCCAATTCACTTTGATATGCATGTATGAGCCAACAAGGAAAGATACATTCTCATCATACCTTAGGGCTTACTCAACCATCCAATGTTACAGCTGAAATACAACAAACCATGCATACCTTGTGGTATTCAAATACCTATGCACCTTTTCATTAGACTTAATCTTCTTGAAGCACTTTGTCATATTTTTGTACAGTTCCTTTTTAACCCTTTCTAGTTCTAGGCATCCTTCATGCATCTGAAATGATCTTCAAGATAGATCCACTTACCACATGTCATCAAGGAGGTTAGAAAAATCCATATACTCAAATACATATGTAGGAAGTATAAGTAATGAACATAATCATTAGATCCTTAGGTCTAAAGAAAAATAAGAGGCATCATAAGTCAAGAAATACATATCTTTAATGAGAGGTGATCATCTCTCTATTAGACCAATCTTCAAGAGCCATCTCTTGGGAAATTTAATTGCTTAAATTGCTTTCATTAAATTATTAGCCAGGGATACTCATAAGCTTGTGATGATGCAAGCAAAATATATGAAGGAGTAGGCAACTAACTCTGTCTAACTACATGATTTATGATTCAATATAATATGCAAGGAAAGAGGCTCCTAATTGAGGAGGTCCTAGTTGTCCTTCCCTACAGTATTATAGATTGAAAAGAAATCATTAATTACATAAAACCAGAAACTTGAAATAAAGACAAGAGAATGAATTCTGATTGTTGTTTAGATTCAAATAGAGAGAGACTAACTTAGTCCCTTGATTGTCCCCTCGTATACTATCCAAACTAAACTAAGATTCATTCATAAGCATAATAAATGAAATAAATTGAATCTTAAAAGCAAAAGAATGAATTTCAATTATCATGCAAATAAAATAGAGAGAGAACCTAACTTAGACCCTTGGTTGTCCCCTCATATGCTCATAAGATTTTAATTTACAACTCATTCATCATTCACAAACAAATCCTCAAACATCTAAGCATGAATTTTGTGGAAATTTTTTTGCTCTTTTTTCTTTCTTCTTTTTCTTTTTTAATTGTTTTGATTTTTTATTTTATTTGTTTTGTTTTTTTTTTTCTAAAATTTGTTTTGTATTGTTATTAAAAATATAATAAAAATAATAAAATCACAAAAAAAAGTTGTTTTGTGTTGTTTTGATTTTTTATTAGTATTTTATTTTTTAACAATAAATAAAAATCTAAATAATATATTAAAGGAAAAATAATATTGAAAAGATAAGTGATATATAAGAATAAAAATAAAATATCATATGCTTGGGATTTTATTCTTATTAAGATTAGTCTTCCCTCTCATAGACAAAAAGGGTCAAGTGAGTGTGCAAAAATGGTAGCAACCAACCCATCAGAAGTGACGCGCCTTTTAAGGTTCATGACTATCCTCATGTGACCCTGTCTTGCGGAGACTTCATCAGAAAGCAGGTAATCTAGTCTATGAGAAAACAAATTGATAGTTCTAGTTTCATTTGCTAACATAGAGAAGAGGACTTATCGAAATTGTTGTCAAGATCTCGACCAACTATTGAGGATTTTTATGAAAATCTTTGAAAACCTATTTTCACAACGTACAATGCCAGGTGCATCATGGTAGAAAGTGCGAGTGTTTTCGCGCCACGTAGTCACTGGCGAACTCCTAGGCAATCTCATTCATGTCTTACACTTGTAGGGGATTGAGGGATGATGGGTGAGATCTATTGCATTTAATAAAGTATCGAGGCATTCGAGATCCTCAAGAGAGATCACATGAAATTCGAGAGGCATAAAAGGTGGACATTTATGCGGGATTTAGTAGGATTATCTCCAATCATCGATGTGGAGAGATTTTTGTTGCAAGGTCGTTGCATTCATTTGTAGATTTTTTCATTTCTCCACTTCAAAAATGAGATTTTCTTTTTTTGGAATCATCTACTCCATTGTCACCTCGTGTTTTTTTTCAGAGAGAAAAAGGCTTAATATATTATATGAGGAATATAAAGTCCAAAATTTGGTGAAATACATCATCTTGGTTGAATTCAGATCTGTATGCCACAAATAGTCTCAAAAATATCCTATGATCTATAGAAGAAAACATAATGTCTATGAAGCCATCTAAACTATCTGCTATCAAAATCTTTGTAAATGGTGTGGCTAACTTCCGAAACATAGCACTAAAAGTCTGGTAAATTAAAATCTTTGATCTGATAAGTGGATTCATCCGAAACTATCTCGAGATGCCAGAATCTAGGTGAGAAAGAAATACCCATTTTAGAAAGTGCATCAGCTGTTGAGTTTTTGTCCCTGTTGACGTGCTGAATAGTGCAATTCACCATGCGGCTCTAGTAGAAGTTGATCCTGTCTCTCCAACACGTTAGGTGCTACGCCAAAATGGTATTTTTCCTGTTTACCGAATCTACCAATAGCTTCGAATCTCCATAGATAGCCACCTGTTGAATGTCTAGGGAGATACAAAATTTTAAAAGACCTGTGAGGGCTAAGGCTTCAGCCAAATTGTTGGAACCATGACCACTGTGCCAGAAAGAAGAAAAATGAGAATTTTTGGATATCTTGATGTGGAATCCAGATCCACATTGACCCTTTTGAGCAGCCCTGTCAAAGAATGGTGTCAGATGAGAAAGCTGAATAGAAGAAGACCTGTCTAGGAAATTGTTTTGGTACTTGATTTTCTTCTGAGGAATCGATTCCAAACAAACAGAGATAGAATCAAAAGCTTTGGCAAATGAAAATTTTGAGTTGTTGAAGATACAGTGCTTGCACCATTTCCAGATATACCACATGGTTAAAATACAAATTCTACGCCATAGGATATGGCACTTACTGCATTTTATGAACCATTCCTCAATCGAATCATGCATTTCCAACTTAAACCATAGACTCTATCTAATTCCTGCCAAATTAGATATGACTGCTTGCATTAAAGAAATATATGCAAGTTTGACTCCTCGTCCTCTCTGCATAAAGAACAGATGTTAGGTCTATTCCATCCCCTCTTCAATAAGTTCTCCGAGGTAAGGTTTTGATTGTGAAATGCGAGCCATGAGAAGAGAATCATCTTCATAGGGCAGCCATCTTTCCAGAAGATTTGTGGGAAAATAGGGGATCCAGAAGTATGTTGTCCGATCAACTGTTGATAAATTCCCTTTACTCATATAGTCTCCGCCGCATTCGGGATGTTCCAAGTTAAGAAATCCGAATCTCTTATTCTGTAGAGACCTCCATTCTGTAGCCTCAACCTTATGCTATTCCACTACTGCACAATCTCTTAGGGGATGTTCAAATCGGCTGCATCTTTCCATTGTGGAATGGGACCATTCCATTCTGCTATCAATTTATCCCAATAAAAGATTCTGCTTTTGTGGAAGGGATGAAGAAGGGATTCTAGAATATCAATATCATCAGCTCCGCATTTGAAATGGTCTCTGCCTATAATGATGTTATTCCCCGATTGAAAGCGCCATATTAGATGCTTCAAGCAGAGCGCCTCAATCCTTCTAAAACTAAGCCATATGCGGGATCCATATGCTGCACCAATAGAGCCTCTACGGTACCATAAGTGGAAATTCTTTTTAGAAAGACATTTCGATCGTATCATATGACTCCACGGGCCTACACCTTGTATAGTTCTCCAAAAAGACTTGCACAGGAGAGCTCTACCAAAGATTCTTAAATTTGTTAATCCCCAGCCACCCATCAACTTAGGAAGAGAGATACCAGACAGTTTAATAAGATGAAATTTACTCCTATGAGCATGACCCCCCCATATGAAATTTGCAGAAAGTCTGTTCATATTGTTGATAATACTCACCGGAAGATGGTATAGGTGCGCCCAATAAACAGAGAGTTGATTCAAAATGGATTGTACTAATATAATTCTCCCAGTGAAAGAAAGGCATCGATACTCCCATCTTGAGATTCTCCTATAGAATTTGTCCACTAACTAGTTCCAATCGGCTCTCGAGTATCCATTCGCTTTGATTTGGAAACCCAAATACTTTATGCCACTACTGATATGACGGCCTTTTATAGCTCAGATAGCCAATGAACATCTTCCTGCTTGAGATCAGAATGGTATATAAAAGATTTATCCAGGTTAACCTGAAGTCCCGTAGCCCTTTGGAATTTTTCCATTACCATTTGAAAGCGCGTCCAAGTGGTCCTGCAAAACATAGCGAATAATAATATGTCGTCTACAAAAAAATTATGAGTCAGAGATATGTTCCTGCATATTTTGAGGGGCCGCCATGCTTGCTCTTTCACAGCCTTATGAATATGTAAGCTGAGAGAGTCTATAGCCAGAATAAATAATAAAGGGGAGAGAGAACATCCTTGGTGCAGGCCCCTCTCTGCACTGAAAAAGGAAGTAGGAATGTCGTTTATGATAATAGCATAATCCACCGGATCGACAAAAGCCATGATCCAGTTGATCATGTTGCTCGTCAAACCAATTCTTTCCAATAAACACCTGATATGTCCCCAATCAATACAATCGTATGCCTTCCTGAGGTCTACTTTGAGTAATACCGCCACTCTATTCTTTGAGTGTATAGAAAATAATGCCTCTTGTGTACCAGCTACAGCGTCATGGATGCTTCACCCTTTAAGGAAACCATATTGTTCTTTTGATATTGACTCAGATAACACTCCTTTCAGCCTTTCTGCAATGATCTTTGATAAAATTTTGAAGGTGGTATTACATAATGAAATCAGCCGATAGTCCATAAAAGTCTGTGCTTCCTTTTTTTTGGGAATGAGTGCTATATATGTGGAACTTAATTGCCTGCTCATATTCCCCTTTATTCTGATCTCTTCCAGCATCTCTAATAGATCGTCCTTAATATATTCATAGAAATGTATAAAAAATTCTATAAACCATTTGTCTGGTCCAAGGCTCTTGTCCCGGCTGAAAGATTTTATGGTCACCTTCAATTCTTCCTGTGAAACAGGCTGGAAAAGCTGGTCATTATCTTCGTTATCAAACATCACTGGATAAACTTCTATACCCCACAATATATCCTGAATGCTTCTATGTTCCATCCTTTGATATTGCTTTTTGAAATGAGATATTGCTTCCTTTGAAATGTCTTACCGAGAGTATATATATCCTCCATTCTCGTCCTTAATTTTCCATATAGCATTTTTGAGTCTTATGGCATTGGCGAACCTATGGAAAAACTTTGAATTTTTATCGCCTTCTTTCATCCATATGGCCCTGCTTTTCAGGCGCCAAAATATTTCTTCCTTCTTCAGTATAAGCAGTTTCTTTTTATGGAGATTCTTGATGAGATGTCTCCTTTCCAAGGATAAAGAATTATAATCCGAATAATATGCAGTATTATCTAATTCCTTTTGGATGTCTTGAAGTTCTTTTCTATTCGATCTTCTTTTCTGATGCTGCCATTCTTTAACAACTTTCTAGATTTTGATCATATTGTTCATATAATTCTCCTGATGTGATACAGATCTGCTATCTGCAAATTTTCGCCATGCTTTTACAACTATATCATTAAAATCAGGTTCCTCTAGGCATTATCTATTGAATTTAAATGGGATTCCTTTCCTGATGCCCAAGGACTTCCATCCGAGAACTATTGGTCGGTGGTCTGATATGAAGGAGTTTTCTACCACAGAGAAAGGCATGCCGAGGATATCTACCAGGGAGGCATGAATAAGGAATCTACCTATCCGCTTAGCAATGTAAGCCTCATCGCACCTTCCATTGTCTGAGGTGGGCAGAATAGTGGGGGGAAGAATGTCAATGAAGTTTCTCATAAGAAATTCATTTCTTATCATAGATGCATTTGGATCCATTCTCTTACTCTTCCCCCATATTTCATCTGAGCTGAAAGTAATATTAAGGTCACCTGCAACCAACAGAGAGTCAATATCAAATACTTCCGATGCGAATAGGCCTTCCGAATATGCAGATCTGTTCCAGTATGGAGCATATATGTTTAGAATGTTGATGTGGCATCTAAGACCTCTAACATGTGCAGAGATGAGAATGCCAACTAAGCAACTGTATGCCTTCGCACATATCCACTGAGGATCCCACTAAACACCTAGACCGCCACATAATCCTACGGTATCAATTGCAGAGATATGCCAATTAGGAAGCATTTTCCGAAAATATGATATAGTGACAGGAACCGGATGCATAGTATCTTGGATTAAAATAATTTTAGGACTGATTGACAAAAAAAGGTTTCTTAAGGCCAAGAACTTTAGGTCTACTCCTAGGCCTCGAATATTTACTGAAAGGATAAAATTCATTTTGAAGGAAGATCGGCCTTTCCAGCTCTAAGAGGCCTATCAACTGAGACATCTGTGATGGGAACATCCACCAGTGATAAATTCCTGAAACAGCAATCGGATACAACACCCCTCCCCCTGAAATGCCTACTACCCCTTTTGTTCTTCCTTCTAATAATGATATTCATAGCAGAAGAAGGGTTGATCCTTGGAGAAATAGGAGATGGCGACTTATGAACAGTGAGAGGAACAAGATCCAAAGATTTCTTGGATAACAAAAAGTCTAAATCGCTACCAATCGAATTGATAGGCGATTTGGACGGAGAGTTAGCAGGTGTGGGAGTAATCAATGGTTCGGCGCCTTTTTCCTCAGGAGAGGAAACAATAATAAGAGGAGATTGTGGACTGTGATGGGTGCAGTGATCAATTATGACAGAAGAGAGTGGGATAGGAGGCAATATAGGGACATTTTGATCTCCGATTAGTTCCGCAGGATGATTCGAAGGAAGGGGCAACTCATACTCAGAGGCTGTCTCCAATTTCGGCATCGACGGCAATACCCGGAGTAATGGGTCAGGAACAATAGGCCGATAGGGAGTTTTCTCAGGACATCCAATCGAAGAATCTGAACTGAGGGGGCGAGGAGAGATATTGGGGGAAAGAGATTTCTCAGGTATCTTAATAGGATCTTTAGAGATTAAAGGATATTCAAAAAATTTAGTAAGGCGATGATGTTTTCAACCCAATGCTCGCCTTCTCGGGCAATGCACAATGAGGTGTCCAATATGATGACACGCAGCGCACAAAAATGTCACACCCCAGAAATCCAATCTCTGTTTGATCGACAAATCTCTCCAGCAGATGTCGATATGCTCCGGGAAACCTCCTCTAAAGGATCTTTCAATCAGAATCCAGGCAATACATTTGTCTTTCTCTCCCCGACACTAGGGATCAACATAAACACATCTACCAACAACATTAACAATCTCAGAAAGAGTCTCAGAAGACCATAATTCGAGAGGAAGTCCCGGAAGTTTCATCCAAATAAGATTATTAGAAGGAGTGTTGCTTAGGGGATTGAATCCCAGATACCACTTATGCAGAGAAAGAAAACTGTGGCCATATACCCATTGGTGTTTTAAGATGGCTTCCCGATCCCCTGCGTTTAGAAAATGGAAACAAAACCATTCTTTCAAGAGCTTTGCAATAATCGGGGTATACCTGATTATGGGTTTCCACTGAGCTTCGAGCCAATCTCTCATTTGATCCTTGTGTTGCCAGGTATAATTTTTGCAGTTTCTATTTTACTCGCGCCACTTTCACCACTTATTATAATAACTTGATTAGATCCCTCATTTCTCATTACTTCAAATACAATATTTGCCATTTTGTATACGTGTGGAATGTTTCTCGGAGTTTTTCATCAAGCTCTCTGCTCAAATTTCCACACTACCACAAACAAAACCAATGAACTCCACCGCTCCATTGTAACATGAAATGTGGAGAAGATCAATGCAGTTTTGTGATTGTTTTCTTGGCTACGACGAGATTATCTTTTCTATTCCCCTGTTTGTTATTCCAGAGGAAGAAGGGCTGCATAATCTAGACGGCCAGTGTTGCATCATTGTTGTTAGGGCAGTTTGCAACAATAGATCCTGAATGCAAGGTTCACATTGTCCAACGTGGTGTTCTTCGTCCTCTTTCTAAAATGATCCAATTGCTAGATGCCCTACTGAAGGAGATGGTAGCATTTGCTCTTGGTAGATTAGCACAAAATTCACACAACCAAGCCGACATTGTCCACGAAGGGGGACTATTACCGCTTCTTGACCTTCTCAAGGATAAGGCTTAAAGATCGGATCTATGGTCGGTGAGGATGGGGCGGATGTCACAGCCGGATCAACGCAGGATTAACCTTGCAGAGTTGTTCCAGAAACGCTTCTCGGGCATCCAAGAAGCTGAAGGCCAGTAACAACAGGGTTTTAGGGGGATCATGTAAGAGGAAACGTGTAGAGGATGGTTTTGTGAAGCCCTCTCAGTGAGAAACTAAGAAGAACAGATGGAAAAAAAAATGAAATTGAACCTATCTCTAAAAACAAATGGTTAGTTTTGAAAAATAATTTTTTAATAATAATAATATATATATGATATATATTATTATTATGTGGGAAATTTGTTTATTTTTATTTAAACCAAAACTAAAACTAAATTTTATTTAAACTTTTTAAGTTGATTTTTTTTCTCATTCACAAAATTCTTTATTGTCATATTGCAGATCAATTTTCCAGTGAGAGTATTTTTATTTGAAATAAATCAATAGATTTTCTGATCTTCCTGATCACGTGAAGTGCAGGAGGAGAGCATACTAATCGCTTGATTTTTTTATTTATGCAGGGGGTTTTAAAAAGACTAAATTTAAAACTAGCTAAACACTAAAACATTAAAAAAATCAAACTTAAACTCCTTTATGAAGATCCTGTTGTCACCACGTTTCACAAGTTAGTTTTTCTAAAGAAAAATACTAGTACTGAATTAAATTCCTAATGCCTAATTCCTTAGCACCATCCCCGACAACGGCACCAAAATGTTGGGAAATTTAATTGCTTAAATTACTTTCATTAAATTATCAACCAAGGATACTCGTAATCTTGTGATGATGCCAGAAAAATATATGTAGGAGTAGGCAGCTAACTCTATGTCTAACTAAATGATTTATGATTCAATATAATATGTAAGGGAAGAGGCTCCTAATTGAGGAGGTCCTGGTTGTCCTTCCCTACAGTATTATAGATTGAAAATAAATCATTGATTACATAAAACCAGAAACTTGAAATAAAGACAAGAGAATGAATTTTGATTGTTCTTTAGATTCAAATAGAGAGAGAGACTAACTTAGTCCCTTGATTGTCCCCTCGTATATTGATCGAAACTAAACTAAGATTCATTCATAAGTATAAGAAATGAAATAGCTTGAATCTTAAAAGCAAAAGAATGAATTTCAATTATCATGCAAATAAAATAGAGAGAGAGCCTAACTTAGACCCTTGGTTGTCCCGTCATATGCTGATAAGATTTTAATTTAAAACTCAGTCATCAATCATAAACAAATCCTCAAACATCTAAGCAATTAAATGAAATAAGATCTATTATGAAATAAAATGTTTCTTTGATCCTTTTAGAGTGAGCTCAATTTTCTTAAGAATAGAGTGACAAACTATTCCATATACTACATTAAGAAAAATTATTTCTAAAACTATAGAATGGAAATTTATGTAAAATGAAGCTTTGTTCTATTCCATCATAAGTTGGATACATGCTCCAAGAGTCCTCCCATTTGGAATGGAGGAGGTACTCCCATTTATATAATGGGATGAGATAAAAAACTCATAATGATGATCCACTAATCTCTCTTTAGTTCCATACATCTCTCAACCATCTAGACACATAACCCCCTTTTTCCCTTGATCTTCTCCATGAGATCATGATCTTTTCCATGAGGCT
The DNA here is from genome assembly GCA_031772625.1 of Pinus tabuliformis. Lineage (NCBI taxonomy): Eukaryota > Viridiplantae > Streptophyta > Pinopsida > Pinales > Pinaceae > Pinus > Pinus tabuliformis. Next base: position 1,269,879,629 of record CM062804.1, read on the forward strand.
TATCTTATCAAATTCGAATTTGATCATTCAAGGCCACATAAAGATGCCTTGGAAGCTTCCTTTGTACCTACACATGTCAACAAACTCATTCTGATTGTTAGGTATAAGTATAAGCATATTATTTTCTAAAGTTTAACCATATATCCACTTTAAAATGTTAAGAATTAATAAACTTTGGAAAAGCATAGTTATAACCCAATAATGAGGTAAATGTAGTGATGTGGAGGTGGAATGGAGGTGACATGAAGGTAATATGGAAGTAATGTGAAGGTATTGGTGAATAATGGGGTGAGAATAAGGACTATTTTGAGGCCCAACACCATCAATGTTCATGGTCCATATAAAAATTGTTGCTTTCAATTATCCAACCACGTCTGTTAAGGATTGTCCCATCTAGGGCTAATCTTCACATTGACGAGATATGTTCCCTATCTCATATTGTTTCCATAGACCATATTTTTCTCTCCAACCGTATTCTCATAAAATCCATCAAACCGTAATAATAAATTTTCCTTGGGTTTTCTTCAAACCCTATAATTATTTTAAGTCTCCAAGATCCTCTTCTTGCTTCTGTGTAAGGTGTCATCATGAGGGTGATCTCCATGGCTTTTCTTTAGCCCAACTCTCATACCATGTTAATTCTTCATAGTGCTACATTGTTCTTTGCTTTTATAATTTCATTTCTTCATTAATAATTTAAGTTCACCCCATATCATCATTACATTATTCATATGTACACCATTATTCATGAGCATATGCAATTATATAGAAAGAAAATCATCATCATCATCGGCATCATCAATTCAATGGAACATAAAGGAATAATAGAAGAAAAGTAGGCACACACATAGAGACACGAGGATTGGTCCGAGACCAGGTTAAAGCCCACTATGGGGAAAACCCTTGAAAATATTCTTGTTCATAGATCGTCATCAAATGATTCAATAAAAGAGAGTACAATGATCCATAACTTTATCTATGCAACAAAACAACTATAATATCCACAAAATAGATCTAATAATGGTTATAATCGAAACTCTCATTCTGAGGACTGTAAAATGTTGTCACTATTTTTCATCAACTGTTGGATAATGCTCAACATTTCTGTCACTCAGTGGAATCTTCGAAATACAGAAATATCATCTCAGAGACCTAGACATAGGGGGTGGAGTTGTGCAACCATCTATAGCACTTTGTCATGCTCTCCGCATAATTTCATGACTGCGTGGAGGACAGATCTAGACGCTCCTAGGAGAAATCGATGAGGGCATATGTGGTCAAACATACCCAGATCTTCTTCAAACCCTTGATGCTCTCATAAGCCTTTTCTAAAAGAATCTATCATAGCCCGAACACTCTCATGACCGCTCTTTGCGATCATCCCATGACTAATACAACCTAATCTATCTTTGAAACCCTCGACACTCCCATAACACATTGTGCTAGTCTCGAAAGCACCTTGAATATCATGAGGATAACTTTGTGCCAGCGTCTACGAACTAAAATACATAGTTTTGAGCTAGTGTCCAAGATACAAAAAACCCTATATGAGTGTGAGATTCAACCTTGGGATTTCATATCATTGTGCAAACTTTCCTCCAACAAACTTATGTGAACGAAGACAATAAGAGACGATAATATGGCTTGATCATTATGTCTAAAGAAGATTGAGCTCTCTTCTATTTATGGGATTTCATGAAGGTGCACTTGGGTTTGAGGCCAACCTAAGCAGTTGCACATGTGGTTAGGGCCGACCCATTCCATAATACATGTATGAATAAAATAATTCAAAACTCAACTTTCGCTTTTCCAAATAAGGTGATCTTTAGGTCGATTTGGGTTCTCTCGAAAAGAGGAATCTAATGCAATCATCGTCTCAGTCTTTTGAGCCATACAAGGTGGAATTTGTCCATTCTTGCATAATTTAACACCTGTGTCACTATTAGCCCTATTACTCTTGGAATTCATAATGTAGTCCAGTTAGGTCCTATGAAAATTCAAGAGCAACCAACTCACTAAAACCCTGCACCTTCATTAACGGATTCCAGCTCATGCCTTACTGTTGCTCCTCCCATTGTTCCCCAAGAATCTAACTACACAATGTTTCCAAATACATGCTATAGAGTTGCCTATGTACACATAGGCACGTTCTAAGGAGAGAATGTTGAGACACAACAATTACTCCCTTGTTACCAAATTGGGTGTTTTGGACTTACGAGAAGTGACTTTGCACAATCACATCAATTTCCAAAAATTATAGTACGAATAATGATGATAAAGGTAATGATGGTAAAAACAATGACTATTAACATGGTATAATCATGTGTGATGGTATAATCATGTCTTACTGGTATGATGACATAGGGTTGTATAGGTCAAATAATGCTCTCAAAGTTTAAACATGTATGATGAGATGAAAGGACTACTCCAATGAAAAACATGCAATGTATCACCCCTGAGACCGTATTGTTAACTATGAACATGTCAATAAAATGTCTTCACGTTGAGGAAAAACAATTGTTCTTCAAAAGGGTCTTCAACTGTATCAGCATAAAGAATTATCCAAAGTATTCTAAGGCTGTAGCAACGAAAAAAAGTGTCCAAGTGAGTCTTGAACTATAGAAACAATGTCAACATGAATATACAGACATAAATCATGCTAACAACTATTCATACACTCAATTGTTTCTAAAAAATATTAATCAAAGTTGAACTATGTGAATGAGCTTATGATGAGTCCCAAGTTGAATCTTTAACAAAAAAAATTGAATGATATATCCATGATTAGAAAGAAATATGATAGTTTATTTATAGAGAAATAAAATATGTTGAGCACTACCAAGCTCGGTTGAGGTCACCATAGTCATCGAATAGAGCACCAAAGGGGGTTTCAGCATTGAACATTTATTTTTTCCTTATATTTTTATTTATTTTTCTTAATATATATTATTTGTTTTTCTTATTCATTTTTTATTTTTTATTTTTTATTAATAATTAAATAGTTGGCAGTGCATGAAAAATCTCATCATCCTCGACAACTTCAAGGTATGAAAATGAAATTGACACGATGTTCACAAATGAATCCTTAGAAGTAGGTCTATGATACAATATAAGATGATGTCCATTAACAACGAATGATATTTGGAAATTATCAATGGTTGTCAATGTTACATTTGCATTTTCAAACATTGTTTCTACCTCATGATGACCTAACCATATGGTACACATATTTCCCTTAAAATCCTTAAGGTAGGAATCATAGAGCAAGGCACAATCGCCCTTCTTAAAAAACTTATTCTTAATAAACTTGTCATGCCATTTGGCATGCTGCCACTGAAAGATACATGTTCATTGCAGTAGCTCCTGAAGGACAAAGTTGGTAGCCCAGGAATTGCAACATCCTTGCTGTAATACTGATGCTCATCACTTTTTGGTGTCGTTTCCGGGGAGGTGTCGGAGTAGAATGTGATTACTGCTTTCCTTTCTTCTATTTCTAGTCTACTTTCTCTTCTTTTATTTCTAGTCTTCAAATTTCCTCCATTATTTTATATTCTGTAAAAGTAATCTAGTAGCATCCTTTCTTTAATTTGTCATTATTTGCTTCCCTTTCCATTCCGCAGGTAGAATTTCATTTTAGCAAGTAGTTTTTTTCTATTGGTAGTTTTCATTCAATCAACAATTTCATTTCTGAAAAGTACTTTATTGGTAAAAAAATATTCCAAAAACCAACCCAAAAACATTTCCTTTCATGCCTCGTAGGAGAAGGGACAATTTAGGAAAAATCTTTCCAAATACCCCCATTGCATCCAATAACCAACCTTCTCTCTTCCTCGGTGCATGTGAACTGGAGGAACCCACAGGTGAGCAACCTCACATATTTGAAGAACCTTTAGGGGAAGAAGAAGGGGAACCCATTCCCACTGAAGCAATGGCTGAAACTCGAAATGGCAGAGGAAATAGAGAGAGAATTGAGGGTGCCTTCCCCATCAAGGAAACCAATGGGGACACTAAGATGAAGAATATAAGCCCCTGTGCTCTATCTCATTTCCATGGCATGAATACACAGGACCCTTGCACTTTCATATTTGAGTTTTTTTTTATATGCCGAACCTATGACTCTACAAATGATAAGAAAAAGTTAAAATTGTTTCCATCTACCCTCAAAGATGGAGCATTGCACTGGTTCATGGCTTTACCCGGAGATAGCACCATAACATGGGATAAGATGCAGCAGGCTTTTAACAACAAATATAGGGACTACTATAGGTCAAAGGATACCAATGGAGAGATTTTTAGGATGACCATGGGCTAGGATGGATCCTTAAAATACTATGAAGAAATATTCCAACTTAGTTACAAAAGGGCTAGGTGCACACTTGACCCAAAGTCACTGATGTCCTGCTTAGAGGAGTAAGGGAAGATCTTCTAGATACCTTACATTTGTTAGTAGGAGGAGATATCTACCAATTACCCTCTGAGGATATCAAGACTGTCTTTAGAAACCATTCTAGGTCACACATGAAAAGGGGTAGGAGTTGTCAACCTATGGCTAGTACATCATCCTCCAACTCATCCATCAAGGGTGATATTGGAAATATGTTGGAAGATTTCAAGAGTGAGATGTTGTAAACCCTTACCTTGCAATTGGACACCATGAATATAAAAAGGAAGCAAGAGGAAGCAGAGAGATCCTTGGCCATTATTTGTCCTAGACGCATGAGGAGGCATCCCACGAATGAATATCCATTGAACTGCATTGATATTTGCTCGGTTTGTGTAGAAAACCACTCCACAGAAAAGTGCCCTTCTTTACCTAGACTCGAAGCTATATATCAAGGAGCTGAAGGAGTCACTGACCAGCTTTGCTACATAAACCAAAGGAGACCTCCTAGGCATAGACAATGTGAGCAAGGTATGTAAGGGTCATCCCATGCATATTACAACCAAAACCAAACCACATCTATACCTTCTTGGGGACCCCCTACTCATCCTTCTTTGTCTACACCACCCCCTTGGTATTATGCATCTCAGTATCATTCATAGCCAACCAACCAATCATTTCACCCTTATGTTATACCAAAACCTCAGTGGAATACCCCACAACATGGGTGGAGGCCCTAATACAACAATGCTCCAGCTTTATTCTATCCACCGCCTACCCAACCACAACTCCTACACTCTACTCCACCCAAGCAACACTCGATGCCTACCCAACCATCTCCAAAACTGAAAAATAGGCAGGCTCAACAAGTATATAGTGGAGACACATCATACCCAGCTTATGTTGTATAAATCCAAGAGATCAACCTAACATCTAAGAGAATTCTCCGAGATAACCAACCCCCATCTCCACATAGGGAGGTTGAGAAAGAAAGAGAGGAAAGTAAACTTAAAGTAAATCCACCCTTTCCTCAGAGATTAGCCCAACCACTCCAACTTACCCTTCGAGAACTTGAACTTCTGGGAGAATTGAAAAATATATGTGTAATATCCCTCTTCTCCAAGCAATAAAAAATGTTCCCATTTACAATAAGTTGATTAAGGAGAAATGCTTCAAGCATCCAGGAAGAAGAAAAGGGCATGCCCCTACCATTAATCTCATTGGGCATCTATCAGACTTAATGCTGGGGCAGGTAATATGTCTAAAATATTTGGAGCCTGGAAGCCCTGTAGTAGATGTTCACATCAATGGCACCATTTTCCCACACACTCTGATTTATATCGGGGCTGCCATTAATGTGATGATCAGGGACACCATGCTCAAACTTAATTGCCAAGGGTCATTGAGGAAGACCACAATAGTTCTGCAACTTGCAGACCATTCCACAGTTACCCCTGAGGGAATTGTGGAGGATGTGATGGTCTCTGTTGACTCTTGGGAATACCCTACAGATTTCCTAGTTCTCCAACCTATGGTTAAGCTTATGGGTTACAATCTCATCCTTGGTTGGCCATGGTTGACAACATATGATGCTTACATTAGCTACAAAGATAGGAATATGACCATCATGAATGGGCATATGTCCAAACAGTTAGTCATATACCCTCCTCCTCAACCTTCTCTAGAGCATGATTTACCTTTATGGTTGGAGGAGGAGGAAGAAGATGAGATTTATTCAACCCAAATTTATGCTTTAGAAGCAACCATAGGAGGATGACAATAAGATGAGGATGACTTAATTGAACACCTACTCCAAAGTCCAACTCCTATTTCATTACCATTAGAAGAGGAAGTAAGAGAAACCCAGAATAGTCATCCAATTGACTTATGCTTGGCCAATTCCAACCCACTCCATGTCAAAACCATAGAATTTGGCCCAGAGAAAACTTTGAAAATTAATCCATCTCTTTCTTCTCTTGAAGAGTAAAATCTATGCAACATGTTGAGAGAAAACCTAGAAGCCTTCGCTTGGAGTTACAAGGAAATGAAGGTGGTACACCCTTAAGCGTGTACTCACCACATATACACCAAAGAAGGTTGCAAGCCAGTCTGGTAACCACAAAGGAGGATGAATCCAGCTATTAAAGATATAGTCAAAGTAGAACTACAAAAACTGCTAGATGCAGGATTCATTGACCCCATCTCTGACGGTGAGTGGGTCTCGCCTTTGGTGTTAGCTCTCAAGAAAAATGGTAAGTGGAGGATTTGTGTTAATTACATGGAGTTGAGCAAAGCCACAAAGAAGGATCATTTTCCCCTACCCTTCATTGACCAAGTGCTAGATGACCTGGTAGGGAAGAAGTTCTTTTCTTTCGTATATGGATTCAGTGTGTACAACGAAATACAAATATCCCCAAAAGACTAGGATAAGACCATATTCACCTATCATTGGGGTACTTTTGCCTATAGGGTCCTTACTTTTGGCCTATGCAATGCCCTTGCCACTTTCTAGAGGGTAGTCTTGAGAATTTTTACTGAATTAGTACATGATGCAGTGGAAATTTATATGGATGACTTTACACCTTATGGTTGTGAGTTTCGAGAATCCCTGACTAACCTAGGCAAGGTATCGCATAAATGCATTGAAATGAACTTGTCTCTAAGTCTAGAAAAATGTGAATTCTTAATGAGTGAAGGGACCGTGCTAGGTAATTCAATATCTCAGCAAGGACTGTAGGTCGGGGTCCCACCTCGTCAAAAGCAGAGGGATGTTAGGAGTTTCATGGGGTTAGCTTGATACTACCGAAGGTTCATAAAGGACTTCAACAAGTTGGCCTCTCCCTTATTTGGGTTGTTGGCCAAAGATTCAGAGTTGATATGGTGAAACAGTTTCCAAGAGTTCTTAGACATTTTAAAGGGTAAGTTAACCACTGCACCAATTATTCGAGGCCCAAACTAGGCCCTCCCTTTCCATTTTCATGTTGATTCCTCACACAAATCCATATGAGCAGCCTTAGGTCAAGTAGAGGAGAAAATGCCCTATGTCATCTATTTTATCTTTAAGAACCTGTCAAATGTTGAGCTAAATTATACCGTGACCGAAAAGGAACTCCTGGATATTGTGCATTCATTAAACAAATATAGGCATTACATTACAGGCTACCAAACATTTGTGCATACTAACCATGCTGCAATCAAATATTTAATGAACAAACCAGATGTGAATGCTATAATGGTAAAATGGTTACTTTTATTACAACATTTTGATCTAACTATTATTGATAAGCCTGGTAAGGAAAATGTTATTGCAAACTTTCTATCTAGCATGAATTTGGTTGTAGGTGAGGAAGGAATGGTGGATGACTAGTTACCAGAGGAGCATTTGTTTGTTGTTTCAGTTATCTCCCGATAGTTTGCTGATATCGCAAACTATTTGGTATCAAAACAGTTCCCTCCAAACTTTCCCTCCAAAGAAGAGAGAAAGATAGTGAGGAAAATTGCCCCCTTCACCTGGATTGGGGGCAATTTTTTCAAACTTGGCCTAGATCAAATCTTTAGAAGGTCTGTAAGGGAAGAGGAAGTTTTTGACATCCGTCTAACCTATCATGATGGGCCTTGTGGAGGTCACTTTGCAGCAAAGAGGACAACATTCAAAGTGTTACAAGTGGGCTATTGTTGTCCCACTTTTCATCAGGATGTGAAAAAGTACATTAGTAAGTGTGATCGGTGCCAAAGGATGGGAAAGCCTACTCCAAGAGATGAAATGCCCCTACAACATCAAGTGACTTTTGAGCCATTTGATAAGTGGGGCATGGACTTCATTGGGCCTATCAACCCTCCTTCAAAGAAAAAACATTACATTATTGTGTGCACTAATTATTTGACTAAGTGAGCTGAAACTAAGGCGACTAAGGTAGCAACAGAAGAGAAGGTGGTCGAGTTCCTAACAAATAATTTATTCTACAAACTTGGGTACCATAGAGAGATATTCATAGACCAAGGTAGCTAGTTTACCTCCAACATGATGAAGAACTGCTCAGCCATCACAAAATTAAGCATAGGACCTCCACTCCTTATCATCCACATACTAATAGGTAAGTGGAGGTGATGCACAGGGCACTGGAGAGAATCTTAACCAAGGTAGTGAGGGCAACAAAAAGGATTGGGCAGAGAGACTAGTTGAGGCCACCTGGGCCTATAATACAACATGGAAGAAAACCACTGGATTTACATCCTAAGAGATGATCTATGGGAAAAATGCTATGTTGTCCATTGAGTTTGAATATAACACATTGAGGATGGTAGCCCAAATAGATTTGGATCTCAATCATGCACATAAATAATTTGTTCCATTTGAATGGCTTGGATGAATTCAAAATGCAGGCCTCATACATACATAGATAGTTTAGCTTTAGAGGAAGATCTGGCGTGATAGACATATTAAGGAGAAGCAATTTCAAGAGGGCGCTTGGGCATTTTTATATGTTTCTAGGTATAAAGACTTCAAGGGAAAGCTAAGGACAAGATGGCTTAGACCTTATGTGGTGGAAAGATGCCATGATAATGGTTCAGTGCAAATCAGAACTATATATGAACAAGCCATTCCATTGATTGTTAATGGACACCAATTGAAAATGTATGAGAGGCCTTTATCAAAACAAGCGTTCATTGACAACATCAATAAAGCAATGATGATGGTGGTGCAAGTTCCAGTTGCTCCCTCATCAGGTCACTTAATCATCCACTCCTTACCATGCATCACTCCATTTCTATGATTTTCCACTCCATTACTTCTATTTTTTTGAAGACTGTGTTTCCTACAGGATCCCCGGAAAACCTACAAGAAGCAATCTGAGGGTGAATGGTAGGTTGGTTAGGTCATGTAGCAGCCTATCACACACCATATCAATCATAAGCTACAGGTCTTCACTAGGATGATCCAGTAGCTCCAAACAGTATACAACAGACAATAGACAATAGAGGAGAAAGAAGACTGACCATGTAACAAATAAACAATGCAACACCTCTGATATTTGAAAACTATAGCATGTGATCAAGGCCATAGGTAAGTATCCTGCTCACTCGCTCATATACATAATTTTATCAAAAGTTGTAAAGGTTACAATGTAGCTGGTTTATAAGTGAAAAGGTGGTTAGTTGACTTGGCCACTTTCGTTCAGTCATCACATACAAAATCAGTGGTCCTCTCACACATGGCCGTAGTCAACTCAAAGATAGAGGAGGAGTAGGACAAAAAGTGCTTAATTATGGATCTATGAGGTGTGAGCTGATTACGAGGAGTGGGAAACAAAACATCATTTAAATGCATTCATGCATTCAACCTCCTCGAAACTCCCTCACTCAAGTCACGCTTACAACTCTGGCCACCCAACCAGAAGCAAGGATCCATCGTTCTGCAAGAGAATTTCTACAGGAGCATGCACAGGAATTCCTACAAGAATAGTCTACAGGAGTAGTCTATAGGATACGCAGAGGCATTATGTGAGATAGGAAGAGAGGGGTTCAGGAGGGAATATCATGATGAATATCCACTACTACAATTCTAAAGAGGTAGGACCTTAAAATCCATCCCCATTTACAAGCAAATGAAATAGAAATGCTCTAAAAGCTAGTGGATATAACAAGTATGGGAGGTGAATTACATACCTAGGAAACTTTGTTTTCTCTTGAATTTAAAATTCTTGTGTCAAACCTCTCATTTCCTCCTCAAGACTCACAAGAAATATGACAATAGGGTTTAATAAGAGAGAACCCACAAACACCGTGAGGATACAAAAACACCCCCAAGTGCTTGAAATCTTTATAACACACCAATGGATGGGTTTTTTTGAAAACTTCATAGGGTATGATGATGAGGTGGCTAAAGAATTTTCTCATTCCCTCACTCCACATAGCATAATACATGCCACTATTATAGTCAAAGGGCTCACTATATATCCCACCCCATGGCGCATCAGTAGGGTCATCGCACTTCCCTTAGGAATTCCACGAAAAAAAGAAGATAAAGAAAACAATTAGGTGGCAAAAAGGAAATTCTTTTTAGAAGGTGAAGAACCCACAGAGGATAAAAAAGAAGAAAGGAGAGACAATCTTCCATACCCATAGAGTGAGGTAGGCTACCAACTCATCAAATATATCTCATGTGAGGGTTACTAGATACAATGTTGTTTATGGCTACCATTTTAGGATTCTTGAAGAATTAAGATTTGAGGTAGAAACACTAGCTCACCAAAGACTCAACATACCCTATTTTTTATGCAATCACTCATAGACTCCAGCAGCAAAGTAAAGGAGGGGAATTCCCAACAATTGGCTCACCATGGGTTGATCAGGATCGTCATTGAGAATGCTCTCCAAAACCTCAAGATCCCTATAACATGGTTAGTCTTCATAGACTTACCAGCACAGGATGACATCAAAACCCTCACCTATGATGTTAGTCCTTTTACCAGTGAGGAGGAGGAAAAACAAAAAAAATAAGGTACAAAGATAGATGGGGATGAGATGGATGAAGAAGGAACTAATATAGAGGAACATGATGAAACATAAGAGAAGGAGGATGCTGCTAAAATAGAGGAGGAAATGAAGGAAGAAACTGATGGAGATGAGAAAGAAGAACAAGAGGAAGAAGATCCCTTCCAGAGGCCCCTGAGAGGAAGGGAACAATTGCCTTAACTACTTTCAGCACCCCAATCAAGAAAAAACGGAAAAGGAGGAAAACCCCTCTATGTTTTACAACAAGAAAGAGCACAAGAATAAAACAAGGGAAGCCACAAATATCAACAAAAATCCTTATTGAGATTGAAGATTCCCATACAAGAAGGGACAGAGAACCAATAGTGAGATATCAACATGAAAGGGAAAATGCATGGCTAAGAGGATAGTTGTAGGAAAGGGAAAACCAACTAGCATGTATGGCTAGCCTCTCCTTGGTGGCCATGCAGTGTAGGATTCCAGCTAAATCCTATGCTCTTTACCTCAGAGAACAATGGCTGCAATTTCAAATTAAAGCACTAGCATAAAGGGGCACCATGCCATTTCAAGACTACAAGCAGTTTATTAATCTTTGTGATCAAAGTACAGTAGAGGATAGGGCCAAAATGGCTAAGCTTTACTTACACAACATAGCCCTCACATACATGAATGTTTGGGATCCTAATGCCGAGCTATAAGATCTACAATAAATGGCTTTGGCATCATGGATGAACCATGAGGAGTCAAGGGATGCAGAGGTGAAAGAATATTGGCCAGAGAGTAGAATGAACCTCTTTTCATAAGAGGTGAACAATCAAATCCCAAGGCCATAATCAACACCCATAATCTAATTTCAAATGATACTCCTATGGCACCTAGACATCTTGTTACTGAAGAGCAAGCAATTTCAAATTTTGAGGATATGTTTAGGCTGTTAGGAGATGATAGTATACATGCCTACTTCAAGAAATGGAACACACTACCACACAGTTTGAAGATCAGAGAATATCACTTCCCTCACAGCTTGACCCATCTTGTCCTTAGCTTTCCCTTGAAGTCTTTATACCTAGAAACATATAACAATGCCCAATCACCCTTGAAGACCAGAGGCACTCAACAGGACACCTATGTATAAACAATTAATGCAAAGGTTGAAGGTCAATGGGATAGGCCTAAAACTTAGCCCACCACTACTCCTAGGGATGCTAGAAGGGAGAAAAGAAGAAGAGTAAAAGAGGCAGTGGGAAGAAGTTGAAAGGAAAGCAAGCTTTTATGAACAAGAAGAAGAGACCACAGCAGAAGCATGGGATGTCAGAGAGGCTACCAGAGCCCTGAAGGACATGGACGTTGACTAAGTGACTAAGAGGATGACAAACACTTTCAGTAGTGGAGTGATGACGCATTAAAATTGGAAACTAGGGCCAAACTCCATGAGGATCACCTTATTCATGGCTGATAATATTTTATATAGATTCCTCTCATCAAGAGGTGTAGGATTGATCTAAAGATCATTCGATTCTGATAAGTATTTATGGAGATATGAATTTATTTTGACTGTGGACAAATTGTCAAAGTTGGCCAGCAAATTAAGTAGGCTCAGAAGCTCAACAGACACATCTATTCATCATCAACGTTTGCATATAAATACAAGATGTCTCCTCCTCATTTGGACACACACTTCTCATCCATATCTCTCTCTCTCTCTTCTGCGTATAAAAGAGTCTCTCTCTCTCTCTCCTGCACAAATAGGTCTCTCTCTCACATGTGGGAAGGAAGGACACAGTCTTCTAAGGGTCTACAAACTGCGGATTGGAACATTGACTAGTGTTCACGAACATCCTCTCTCTCTTGACTACGCAGTATGTGAAGATGACTCTCCTTGGAAATCCACAATTTTTGGCATAGGAATCGAGGTGATCTAACCTTCGGTTTGGAAGATATTGATTGTCCTATTTTAGTGCTAACTTCGCTAATGCCGATGATATTGATGCCACTAATGTTGATGGTGTTGATGTCGATGATGCTAATGCCATTGATGCCAACGATATTGATGTCACTAATGCCGAAGAGGCTGATGCTGATGCCACTGATATAGGGTTTGCTACTGCTGATATAAATCAGATTTTTGTACTATTTCTCTTTGCTGAATTACTAAAGATCAAAGAAGATTTGATCAAAGGGTTTCCCCATATTGGGGTTTATCCGTAGCTAGTCATCACATCTTGTGTCTCTTGTCTTGGCTTGTTTTCTGTTGATCGTTTAATGTTCTTTCTGCACTTTACTTATGTACATGTGATTGCTAATATGTGGATAATAATAAGAAAGATAAGTAAACCGCTCTAAGCATAGAACATACCATAATTTAACATGATGAGCATCATCATTACGTAATATTATGGGCCTTAATTCACCTCCTATATTAGTCAAACCAACTATTCTCACAACTTATTGCATACTATTGATTATATTTTTCTTATGAGATGAATTAGAGTTGGATATTTTTCTTTGTTGTATAATGTGCATGTAATACAGGATTAAAGGATAAAAGAAAGGATTTTTAGCAAAGACCTTGGTCAAAACACGAATGGGACAAGGGAGAGAAATTATAAGAGGTAAATAGTCCTCATTTACTACCCCTCCATTCAAATATTCCTTCATCAGCTCGGAGTACATCCATCCAAATCATGAGTACTAGAAGGCATCTAAGCAAGTGAAAGTCAAAGCACCAGTTATCTTGCGTTTGGGAGCCGAACCTCCCTAATTTTAACGAATTCATTGGAGACTTTGATAGTATAAGTATAGAGGCCTAGGACCTTAGTAGGATTCATATTTTTTATTTTAAAAATTTACTTTATTTTTGAGCTGAAAGACTTTGACAGTTGTGGATGTAATCCATTATTTTGATAATAAGAATGAGTTTTTTGTTGAGCGAGCACAAAGTTAACTCAGAGGGCTAAAGCTCTTGGGGTTAGGGCCCAACCCTAGTAGCTAAGGCTCCCATTTATTGAACATGTATGCTAGTGTAGATTCATCGTTTAATAATTCATTTTCTTAAGTAGCTTCATTTCCATTACAGCAAGGTAGCACATAGATTCACGGTTTAACTGTTGATTTGCTTAGGTAGATGAATTTCCACTACAGCAGTGTAGTGCATAGATTCATGGTTTAATTGTTCATTTTATTAAGTAGTTGCATTTCCATTGCAATAGTGTAGTGTAGATTGGTTGTGTTTTAGTTTTCTTTTGTTTGTGCCTTTTTCTTCAATTAGTAGGTTAGCAAGGATTATACATGTAGATTTCATTTCATAACAACCCTGACCAAACACCATCAACCATGTGTCACATAGCTTCTTCATATTCATTTCAACACTTCACTCTATGCACTCCAAATCTCCACTGTCGATCTGTCTAGCTTGATCCAATGCCTTTCGCATCGTCTCAATACTTTATGTCCTTCAAATATCCACCATCGATCTGTCTAGCTTGATCCAATGGATATCACGTCGTCTTAATAGTTTATGCACTCCAAATCTCCATTGTTGATTTGTCTAGCTTGATTCAATGGCTATCGCGCAATCTCGCACAGATTCTTGCATGACTGATATCCCCCTAAGAGAATGTGAGAAAATTACTTTTCTCATGCTATGTGTCACCTGTCACCTAGTTGGGCTAATCACGTAAAATTTTGGAATTCCTCTTACATCCTTGAGGGTGCGTGAGAAACTACTTACAGCCTATGGAAACTTGTTCCATCATTCCGCATGTTTTTTTACCCTTCTGTCGCCACGAGACATGATGTGATCCACCCATCTATTTAATTCATCTCTGTGATAAGATCTCTGCCATTCATCTCCTGTCTAACCCTGTCTGTCCATCTATTCACTTAACCTACGCGATAAGATCTTCGCTGCTTATCTTCTGTTATTCCTATTCGTTCATCTATTTACTAAATCGCTCGCAATAAGATCTTCGCAACTCATATTTAGTTAACTCGATTCGTTCATCTATTCACTAAATCGCTTGCAATAAGATCTCTACCAATCATCTTCTGATTAGTCCTATTCATCCATCTCTTGAATTAACCTCCTGCGATAAGATCTCTGACATTCATCTTTCATTAGTCCTGTTCATTCATCTATTCACTTAGCCTCCCATGCTAAGATCTCCGCCATTCATCTTTCATCAGTCTTATTTATCCATCAATTCACGTAATCTTCTGCTATAAGATCTACATCGCTCATCTCCCACTAATACTATTCCTGATCAATCCAAGAGTTCTTATGAACTTCTGCTTCATTATATCCTCCCTTCATTCATTTGGATCTTTGCTTTCTCTTCTGCTTGACTCCTTACATGCTTGATTTTACCAAAACACCAAAAAATGTGAAATCAGACTTAGTTTAGTTTCCTTGCTTACAAATTAGTTTGGTTTGATGCCCTTTACTTCTTTAACTTAGATAAAAACATTAGGTTAGTATTGATTTAACAATTCTAGGTTTATCTATTTAAATGGTTAATTAGGATGTGGTGTGATTTAGCACTACATGTTGTTTTCTTCATTACCTTAGCACAGTAGCTCTCTTAGAATATATTTTCTCTTCTTCCACCAAATAATCAAGCTTCTTCTAATTCTATAAATGTTTGGCTTGGAAGCCTTGGGGTCCCTTACTAGATGAATAAGTGATGATAGGTAGGACCTTCACTTCTACTTGTGCATATAGCATTGTCACCTCCAAGTTTGTACAAACTCTGGGTTGATAAGTAAAGTTGGTAGCCCAGGAGTTGTAACATCCTTGCTACAATACTGGTGCTCATTGTCATACAACACTT
This sequence comes from Pinus tabuliformis, assembly GCA_031772625.1. Classification (NCBI taxonomy): domain Eukaryota; kingdom Viridiplantae; phylum Streptophyta; class Pinopsida; order Pinales; family Pinaceae; genus Pinus; species Pinus tabuliformis. The sequence continues at coordinate 1,269,895,334 of CM062804.1, forward strand.
ACAACAAACCAGAATTGGTCTGGGTCCTCATTACCCAAGCCCTTGAACAAACGAAACTTCACTGTGTTCACCATACTGAATCGTGGTGGTGGTCGAGGTGGTATGAGTGAAGTTGGAGGCGATGGAGGTGAAGCCGATGGTGGTGTGGGAAGAGGTTTAATGTAGGGAAATCCTTATCTTATCAACTGAATACCACTTCGTGGAGAAACCTTCGCGATCCCTTCTGCATCCCCTCGTGAAGGTGAAATCAAGGGCTATGCTTTAGACCCTTATTTCCTTGGTTTCTGTAAATTCTTCTGCTTCGTGTAGACCCGAATATCAAGGTAGCTGCATAACCCACTTTTCACACAAGAAAATTTTAATCAAAGTATTCAAATATTTCACGTACTTACCTCACAGACATTTGAAAAGGTGCCGCTCTACCTCGCTATAGCTGACCAAGGTGTTGACTGCGAACTTAGTAACAAATCCTCCTATAATGTGATCAATCCAATGATCGACTGTTGGAAATAATACTGAGAGGGGGGTGAATCATTATTATCACGTTCTTTTAATAAATCTTCCTTATTTATTCTTTGAATTTTTTTTTCACGTCAGTACCATAAAATAATGAGCATGAACAAAGAAAACAGATAGTCACACCAAAGAACACAAGATGTAAGGTGGAAACCCAATGTGGGTGAAAACCACCTGCTGCAATATGTCTCTATCTTCTTTCAAATTAGAAACTCCTTTTACAATGGTTTTTTACTCGTGCAGTCCTTTACCAGTACGCAGGCTGCAACCTGCAGAGAGCTACAACTCTCTCTCGTTTTCCAGTCTCTCCTGGAAGGGAGCTACAACCCCCTACTTCTTTTCTTTCAAGGACCACTTTTCATAAATTTTCAAACTGGATCCAAGAACATCAAAAACCCATCAACTACACTTGCATCATCAATCTCTGATTTCACCAAAGCCAACCCGCATACAGATCTGCAAATATTTCCTTATAACTTTGCAGTTGTTACATTAGACATACCCAGATCATAACATGTGTAAAATAGAACATGCATCAATAATTCAAACCCAGATTATTAGATTTATAGATCACGCGTATGCCACATATCAAAGATCAAAATCATATAGAAATACCACTATTCCAGCCTTAAGATTTTGACCCATCAATAGAACTTATCCTTCTCCTTACGCTCAGGTTCCTTCTTCATTCAGATCCAGATCTGCACCAAAACCCAATCACAATATTCCAGATCTAGCACTTTATCAGATATTCGATAATTCAGAAGATGCTTTGCCAAATGATCTCCTTCCTCTTTTATAGTCTTAGGCCTTTCACAATACCACGGGCCAAAACCATAGGATCAAAAAACTTTTGGACTAATACCATGAACCAACCATGAAAGTACGTGAGATCAACACTTTTGGATGCAATACCATGGGCCAAAACCATAGCATCAAAAATTGTCGGACTAATACCATGAACCAACCATGAAATTGTTTGAGATCAACACTTTTGACGAGGTACCATGGTCCAAAACCATAGGTTTAAATACCAAGGACTAAATACCAGGGACCAAAGGTAAGTTCTCCAACATATACGGGCTTTTCCTCATAGGTTCAAATACCAAGAACTAACTACCATGGACCAAAGGTAAATTCTCCAACATATACGCGCTTTTCCTCATAGGTTCAAATACCAAGGACTAACTGCCATGGACCAAAGGTAAGTTCTCCAACATATACGTGCTTTTCCTTGCATGAAAGTGCGTGAACTTTTTCTCTACATGAAATAAACTTTTCTCTGCATAAAAGTGCGTGAACTTTTCTCTACATGAAATAAACTTTTCTCTGCATATAAGTGCATGAACTTTTCTCTACACTATAATTTATTATCTGAGATGAGTGGGTTTCCATCAAGTACAACATATGTATCATAATGCCAACAATCTCCCCCTTTGGACTTGATGGAAACAACAACCAATCACTCTCCCCCTTTGACATCAAGGGCAAAGGGTTATGCTCCCCCTAAGAACATGCTCCCCTTGATTATAAACCAGATCTGCAAAGAAGAACCATAATCCATGACCATGAAAGAGATAGAGACATATTGCAGCAATATTCATACCAACATCCATGATCTCCTTCTATACTTCCTCCATAATGCCAACAATGGATGATATGCTCCCCCTAAACCTGTGCCATTCGATCTTTGACCAATCCGCAACCCAACACATGTACGCATATACTTTAGATGAACCTTGCGTACAACCAAAAATCAAAAGAGATTCAACAACAAGATGATGCATCAATAACCCCCAGCTTTTGCCTGAGGTATTCAAAGGTCTCCCTAGGCAATGGTTTGCTGAGTATATCAGCAACCTGTTCCTTAGAAGGAACATACTCCAACTTGACCTTTTGTTCAAGCACTTGTTCCTAGAGAAAGTGATACTTGATTGGTCTGTGCTTGGTTTTTGAATGCATGACTGGGTTCTTTGAAATGCTGATTGCACTTGTATTATCACATAAGATGGAGATGGGTGGTGTACAAGTCATTTGAAAATCCTGCAAGGTCTGCATCATCCAAAGGAGTTGAGTGCAGCAAGATGCAGGAGCAACATATTCTGCTTCAGCTGTAGACAAGGCAATCGAACTCTGTTTCTTGCTGAACCAAGATACTAATCTGAAACCCATAAAGAATGCACCACCACTTGTGCTTTTCCTGTCATCCACGCTTCCGGCCCAATCTGCATATGTATAAGCATGAAGTGTGAGATCTTTATCTCTAGGATACCATAAGCCATAGTTTTGAGTCCCTTGAAGATATTTTAAGATTCTCTTTACTCCTTGAAGATGAGTTTCCTTTGGATTTTCCTGAAATATTCCAACTATTCCCACTGCATGCATGATGTCTGGTCGGGTACCTGTCAAATAAAGTAGACTTCCAATCATAGATCTGTAAGTTGATTGATGCACTGTTGTTGATTCATCAACTGAGGTTACATCCTGTGACCATGGGTGTACATACTGGTTTTGCTTCTTCCATACCATATTTCTTCAAAATCTGCTTGAGATACTTGGTTTGAGACAAGAAGATCCCTCCTTCATTTTGTTGGATTTTCAAACCAAGAAAATATGTCAGTTCTCCCAGCAAGGACATTTCGAATTCTTTCTGCATCACCAAGGCAAAGCTTTGACTCATAGCTTCTTCATTGCTGCAAAAGATAATGTCATCTACATACACAACAAGTATCATCAATTTGTCATTTTCAACTTTTATATAAAGATTGTTGTCTGCTGATCCTTTTGAAAAACCTTGTTGATGAAGATATTTGTCCAAATGATAGTACCAACCCCTTGGAGCTTGTTTGAGGCCATAGAGAGCCTTTTTTAATCTACATACAAGATTTGGATCGTTTCCAAGAATGAAACCATCTGGCTGCTCAATGTATACTTCTTCTTCCAAGTCTCCATTCAGAAAGGCTGATTTCACGTCCATTTGAAATACTTTGAAGTTTTGAAAGCTTGAGAGAGCAAGGAACATTCGGATGGCCTCAAGTCTTGCAACAGGAGCAAAAGTTTCTTCAAAATATATTCCTTCTAGCTGTGCATACCCTTTACACAAAAGTCTGGCCTTGTTTCTAATTACTTCTCCATTTTCATTCAATTTATATTTGAAGACCCATTTTGTTCCTATAACATTCTTATCCTTTGGTCTAGGAACCAGCTCCCAAGTGCTGTTCTTTTCGATCTGCTCAAGTTCTTCATCCATTGCTTTGACCCAACATTCATCTTTGCATGCCTCTTTCACATTTTGTGGTTCAGTGGAAGAGAGTAATGCCAAATAGCTTGAAGCTTCTACAATTGTTCTTCTTGTTTGTACACCTGCTTCTTTCTGTCCCAAAATCTGAGATTCTCGATGATTCTTCTGAACATATCTGGATGGAGTCTTCTCTTCTATCCTTATCTACTCCTCTGGTTCTTCTTGAGGTTCTTCTTCTTCATAATTCTGTCTTTGAGGATGGCCTTCATCTTCTTCGATATCTTCATGATTTACTTGCCTAGGAATGTATCCCTTCTCATCAACCACTACATCAATGCTGTAAACTATTCTTCCAAGTCTTTTATTATAGCACTTGTATGCTTTGTTGTGTGGAGAATAACCAAGAAGGATGCCTTCATTTGCTCTAGGTTCATGTTTGCCAAGTTGCTGATCAGTATTTTTAATATAGCATTTGCTCCCAAAGATTTTGAAGTGCTTTACCGAAGGAGTCTCACCATGCCAGAGCTCATGAGGGGTTTGAGTGTTGTTCACTCGGACATTTGTTTTGTTGAGAATAATAACCGCGGCATGTGCTGCTTCACCCCAGAAAGTTGCGGGAGTTCCAGATTCATCAAGCATAGCACGAGCCATTTGTTGGACAGTTCTTTTCATTCTTTCCACCACTCCATTTTGCTGAGGAGTTCTAGCTATAGAGAATTCTCTTCTTATCCCATGTTCTTCACAGAAATCGAAAAATTCATTTGAGGTAAACTCCCCACCTCTGTCGGATCTAAGACACTTAATTTTGTATCCTGATTCATTTTAAACCAAGGCTTTCAAGGATTTGAATTTTTCGAATGCTTCATCTTTGTGCTTCATAAGTCCTAACCAGACAAACCTGGAGAAATCGTCAATGAATAATATCAAGTATTCTTCTCCTCGAGGTGTCCTTTTCCTGAATGGACCACATGTATCTATATGTACTAGCTCAAGAGGCATGCTAGCTGATCCTTCCTTTTCCAGAAATGTAGTTCTGGTTTGCTTTCCAAGCTGACATGATTTACATATGGTGTTGTTTGGAACTTTGATATCTGGAAGACCACGAACTGCCTGATATTTGCATGCTTTCCTTATTTGTGAACAGCTTAGATGCCCCAACCTCCAGTGCCATAACCAGTGCTCATCATCCTTGCTCAGATAGCATTGTTGTTGTCCTTCTTCAAATATGTATAGATTATTTGGAGTTCTTTTACATTTGATCATTGTTTTACCTGTATCAAGATCATGAACAAGACATCCATTTGATCTGAATATCACCTCGGTTCTTTGATTACACATCTGGCTGACACTTGGAAGATTATGTTTCAATCCATCAACATACAAAACATTTCCAGCTTTAACCTTTTCTTTTAACTGAGCAGTGCCTTTTCCTTTATAGTTACAGGAGTATCATTTCCAAAAGAAACTTTCTTTCCTTTTTCTAGAGCAGAATATGATTCAAGTTTTTCTTTATCACCTGTCATATGCTTCGAACATCCACTAGCAATGTACCATAGATTTTCCTGTCCCTCTGCATAAAATGCTATCCCACATATTTCTGTTTGTGGTTCCTTTATTCTCCATGTTTTGGTGCTTGAGGCTTGTTCCTTTGCCTGCTAAAACCTGCTCCTGCATTCAGAATCTTCATGACCAAAGTTATTGCAAATAGAACATTCAACTTCATTTTCAAGAACCGAAAAGTTGTTATAGGTCCTTTTTGTAATCCCGGTCATACTTCTTTGTTTTTGAGCTTCTCTAGTCATGATCGTTTTATATGCAACACATTGAGCTGCTTTGTGACCAAACTTATGGCAAGAAAAGCATTGTCCATTGAAGAAATTTCTGCGGTTATCAAATCTTCCAGCCAAATGATTGTAATTTCTATTGTCATTCATTCTTGAAGAAAATTGAGAGGATTTACATGTGGCTGGTTGTAGCTTTTGTTCATCCTTAAGATAGATTGCCCCTGATTTTCCTGATAGTATTTGTTTGTAATTGGTCCCTGCTTTACTTGGTGATCTCCATTGTGCTTTTGCTCATTCCTTCTTGCTGCATCAAGATAACTCTTTGAGGTGGATGCTTGAGAAGTTTCTCCATTATAGCCCAGACCTGTCTTGTTTAGAGGAGAGCGTTGTACATTGATGATCTCCTCCAGAGTTTCAGATCCTTTGACAAACTTAAGATTAATAGCCTTTGTTTTCTCAATCTCTTTTCTAAGACCAACAATTTCACCTTCTAACTTTTCAAGATATTTTTCTTTTTCATCAATTTGAAGTTGTAGAGTATCAATGATCCTATTCTTTTCTTCTATACATGTCTTGAGTCTAGAAATTTCTTCACAAAAGCTATCCACATCTATAGCATCTATGTAATCATCATCTTCAAATGACATTAAGAGTTTATAGTCATTACCTTGTTCATCTTCATCACTATTTGATAGACCATCACTATCTTCATGAGTGTAGTAGCTTTTCTTATTTGCAATCTGTTTCTTGTTCCATCTAGCAGGTTCCTTTCCTTTATCCTTATGAGGACATTTTGCAGCATAATGACTACTCTTCCACAAGCAAAGAATTTAAAAGGTAACTTACCTCTGAACCTCCCAGTTCCTCTTTGAATATTTCTGACAAAATTTGATTCTTCTTCTTCTTCTTTTGGCACGTGACTTGCTTCATAATAGTCTCCTTTGTCTGAAGCCTTGAAAGCAACTTCTCTTCTGTCTGATGGACCTCCCTTTCTCATTTCATAAGCAGTTAGAATTCCATGTAGCTGAGACATAGTAAGAATTCGTATATTTTCCTTTTCTTCTATTGCAGACACTTTAGATTCAAACTTGGGGGACAATGATCTTAGAACTTTTTCAACCACAATAGCCTCTTTTATTTCTTCACCCAAGTTTTTCATGCAATTAACAATCTCATCTACCCGAAGGAAATAGTTAGCCACAATTTCATCATTATACATTCTAAGATTCTCATACTGAATCCTGAGGGTTTGAAGTTTAGCACGCTTTACCTGTTCATCTCCTTCGTAGCTCAAGACAATATTGTCCCATATTTCTTTTGTGGATTTATATTGCATAACCTTCATGAATTCTGTTTGAGATAAGCATCCCATCAGAGTATTGACTGCTTTAGCATTTGTTTCATATTTCTTCTTTTCGGCCGTATCTGTAGGAGTAGTTGAAGGAAAAGTGTAGCCTGTATCTATGATATCCCAAACTTTTGTACCAAGAGATTGAAGATAGGCAGTAACTCTTACCTTCCAATAATTGAAGTTTGTCCCATCAAAAATTGGTGGCTTGATTGATGCTTCCCTCTCGTAGTTGCTCATGATGAATGATCTTCCTTCAAGCGATCAAGCTTCTCTGAAGGACCTGCTCTGATACCAACTGTTGGAAATAATACTGAGAGGGGCGGTGAATCAGTATTATCAAGTTCTTTTAATAAATCTTCCTTATTTATTCTTTGAATTATTTTTGCATGTCAGTACCATAAAATAATGAGCATGAACAAAGAAAACAGATAGTCACACCAAAGAACACAATATGTAAGGTGGAAACCCAATGTGGGTGAAAACCACCTGCTGCAATATGTCTCTATCTTCTTTCAAATTAGAAACTCCTTTTACAATGGTTTTGTACTGGTGCAGTCCTTTACCAGTACGCAGGCTGCAACCTGCAGAGAGCTACAACTCTCTCTCGTTTTCCAGTCTCTCCTGGAAGGGAGCTACAACCCCCTACTTCTTTTCTTTCAAGGACCACTTTTCATAAATTTCCAAACTGGATCCAAGAAAATCAAAAACCCATCAACTACACTTGCATCATCAATCTCTAATTTCACCAAAGCCAACCCGCATACATATATGCAAATATTTCCTTATAACTTTGAAGTTGTTACATCAAACATACCTAGATCATAACATGTGTAAAATAAAACATGCATCAATAATTCAGACCCAGATCATTAGATTTATAGATCAAGCGTATGCCACATATCACATATCAAAATCATATAGAGATACCACTATTCCAGCCTTAAGATTTTGACCCATCAATAGAACTTATCCTTCTCCTTACGCTCAGGTTCCTTCTTCATTCAGATCCAGATCTGCACCAAAACCCAATCAAAATATTCCAGATCTAGCTCTTTATCAGATATTCGATAATTCAGAAGATGCTTTGCCAAATGATCTCCCTCCTCTTTTATAGTCTTAGACCTTTCACAATACCACGGGCCAAAACCATAGGATCAAAAAACTGTTGGACTAATACCATGAACCAACCATGAAAGTACGTGAGATCAACACTTTTGGATGCAATACCACGGGCAAAAACCATAGGATCAAAAACTGTCGCACTAATACCATGAACCAACCATGAAATTGCGTGAGATCAACACTTTTGACGAGGTACCATGGTCCAAAACCATAGGTTCAAATACCAAGGACTAACTACCATGGACCAAAGGTAAGTTCTCCAACATATACGCGCTTTTCCTTGCATGAAAGTGCGTACCATGGTCCAAAACCATAGGTTCAAATATCAAGGACTAACTACCATGGACCAAAGGTAATTTCTCCAACATATACGCGCTTTTCCTCATAGGTTCAAATACCAAGGACTAACTACCATGGACCAAAGGTAAGTTCTCCAACATATACGCGCTTTTCCTTGCATGAAAGTGCGTGAACTTTTTCTCTACATGAAATAAACTTTTCTCTGCATAAAAGTGCGGGAACGTTTCTCTACATGAAATAAACTTTTCTCTTCATATAAGTGCGTGAACTTTTCTCTACACTATAATTTATTATTTGAGATGAGTGGGTTGCCATCAAGTACAACATATGTATCATAATGCCAACATCGACGACGTGCATGATCTTATCCTCTAATGCTTCCAACCTTCGCACAAGATTTGGGGTCCACACAATAGGACTGTCAAGTTTCCACCTTCCTTGGCTATCTGCTAGCTTCGCGATCCACTCATATAGCTCAGTAGGGAAGGATGCGAAAAATATTTCATGGATCTCTAGATATAGGTAATTGTCTAAACACCATTCTTTTGACATTCGCGGGTTTCTATTCTCTTGTGCTGCAAAATCATGAATTCTTCTGTCCAACCAGTCTTCAATTTCTTTCTTAGTAGGATTCCAGTCTTTGGTTTCTTTCTTTCTTGATTTTGGTTATCATCCACTTTACAGGATTAGTGATTGACGTGTGTGTCGTCTGTTGTATGGGTTCAATATGGTTCATTGTCATGTGACAAATGTTTCTAATGTCACTTGTGACATTGTATATAACACCTAATGTAAAACCTAAACCCTAATCCTAAATCTGAAACCAAAACAATACCTAAGTATAAACCATAAAGCATTGAAATAGTATTACAAAACTATACATAAACCGAAGACCAAAACCTAAGTCCTATCAACCCTATCGCAATACAAAACTAAGTGTTAAACCTAATTCCTAGGCTTAAAACCCTTGTTATACCTCTCGGCATAAATTTAATTACAAAAAAAACATTGCAAATACAAAATATCAGCCCTAACTGCGGAGGAAAATCCCGTCGAAGAAGGACATAATGTGATCAAAGCATGTGTAAACGGTCGAACTTGTCAAACCATCAGGCTTTGAGTTAACGACCAGATGTTGACTGTAGTAGGGACATGTGAGTGGAGCTATGTATAGGCCGTTGGAGGTAGCATTGACAATTAAGTGGTTAATTTTCGGCAAGTTTAGTGGATGACAGTTGACATATGAATAGAAACGATTAACCGTCAGAGATTTTATAGTGGAATCGCTAGAGGTGGTAGCCTGCGGTTAGATCGTGGATGGTCACACGCAAACTCTAACCTCCTCCACCTAGTTAACCTAGCCGCAAATGGATTCTATGCTTATCCAATGTATTTTTGGGTTTTTTAATTAATTTTTGGTTACAACTAATTCGAGGACCATTAAACCTAATCCTAGCTGTCAATTTACAACTAGACCAAGCTCAAAACCTATCTAAATTGCAACCAATTCATCTCAAATGTAGCCAAAGGTGGTTTTGATGTACCTACAGGGCTATAAGAGGCATTTCTGTCCATGGCGGAGATTAGAGTGTTTTTAGTTTTTGTATGCAGATTCTGGAGGTCATAGGCAGCTTTGTTTTCAGTGTAACAAGAGCATCCAGAGTCTGAATTGGGAACCATTATAGGCATTCGAAATCTGGTTCAAAGAGATTTCCTTTGATAGTGATTAAAAGTGCCTGTGTACACATTCAGTGTCATTTATTCTCTGTGTAATCGAATTCCTTGGTTTCAATCCTAATAAAGATGCCACCCATCTTGTAAGCGTACCTGGAGACATAGTCCATCAGGGACGAACTCCATAATCAACTTTTTTTGTTTGGTATCATTGTCTTTTAACTATTTTCACTTCTATTATGCCTATTTATTATGTTTAATCAGTTATCGTAAAGTGTTCTTCTCAAGCAGTTTTCCTCGATTTCCGCACTTTCAACTAGCATTCAAATCATTAATGGCTAATCAATTCTACATCTATTTTAGTCTATAATCATTTCAGATCATATAGTTTGGTATTAGAGTAGGTTGTGTTTGTATAATTTTCCATTGAATGTTAACCAGGTCAAAGTCGCAACGAGGAGAAGGAATCCTTAAGCAGATTGATACAGAGATTTGAAAGAGACGAGCTGTTCATAAGTCGACCATGATAGGATCTGATGCAGGTGAAAATAATGAAACTAAGATGAGTGATGAATAGTTTCAGCAAGCATTCTTGACTATGCAGTAGATGTTGGGATAACTGTACGAAGACAAGAAGGCAAGAGATGCAGCTTCTTCTTCAAAGACATCGAAGAAGGACAAAGGTAAAGGCAAGGCTGATAAACCACCTTCACCTCCATCATCTCCATCATCATATTCTTCTTCTTCTTCCAGTACAAAATCTGAAACATAAAAGAAACCTAAGAAAACATTTCTTTTGAAACTTAATGTGAAATTTGAGTTACCTATTTATGATGGCGAAATGAATCTTGAAAAGTTAGATAACTAGATTAAGCAGTTAGAAGTTTATTGTCACATTCAGAACATTTCTAGTGATAAAACTTAAATTCCATTAGCTACACTTAGAATGGGGGGAATATATTTAATCTCTTGGAAAATTAAAACTCAGATAGATGGAAAGCGTAAAGGAAAAGTCATCTCTTCATGGTCTAAGTTTTTAAAATCTCTTAGGAAACAATTCTATCCTTTAGAATACATGTAGCAAGTTGTTATTGATTGGCAGCATTTGAGGCAAGGTAAAGGACAAAGTGTTCAATAGTTTACTCAGGAATTTAGAAAGAAAGCATTGGTACTTGGTCTTTCATTAGATGCACGTGAAACTTTGTTAAAATACACCAATATTTTACATTAATATTTGCAGCATACATTATTGATGTCTAATACTAACGATTTTGATGAAGTGTGTGTTCAGGCCATACATATTGAATGAGCTGGCAGACCATTCAGGTTTTCATCGAAATCATCCAAAGAGTTGGAAATCAAAGATTCCAATGACAGTAAGGGAAGAATAATTCGAAGAGAAATAAATCAGCAATAACTCAAAAGGAAAGACCTACTTTTTCTGATTGCCAGAGATTCAATCATGATCAATCTAAGTGCTGGAAACTTCGTCCAAAACTTAAGCCCAAAAATTTCCTTAAGAAGGAGGATGAAAAGAAGGCCATTTTAGTAGTTCAGCAAGATCTAGGTTCAGATTTAGGTGATGAAAGGAGGATAACCGAAATGGTTATGACAGGTGAAAAGTCTAACATTAGTTCAAGTTCGAAAGCTATTGAATCTTAATCAAACATAAATTCTTCAAATGAGGATAAAGAGTTCAATTGTTTAACATAAGGATAACTTCTAAAAATACAAAGATAGATACAATTTTTTACAGTCGATCACACGCGAATTTAATATCTGAATATTTAGTTAAAAGTTTGTGCTTGAAAACATGGAATCATCCAAGACCATACCCATTAAGATGGCTAAATAAATCAACTAAGATAAAAGTCACCAAACAGTGTCAATTAAGATTTTCCATTACAGCTAATTACATTGATGAAGTGGAATTAGATGTGGTTCCAGTAAAGATATGTGGAGTTGTCTTAGGAAGTACTTATGTTTATGATCATGATGCAGTATTTTACAGGAGAGAACATAAATATCACCTTAAGAAAGATGGGGTTGAATTTATTGTTAGGGAACATCAAAGTAAAAATCATTTGAATATTAATGCTAATTAGATGAAGTGATTAATAAGATCAAATAAAAGATTTGTAATCATTTGTGTAAAAGAACAACATGATGCTTGTTTAGGTTATGAGACTTAGCTTAAATATAGTTTGATTAAAGAGATAGAAACTATTATAGTTCTATGTAAAACCAAACATCTTACTCATAAGTGGGGAAGACAACATGAATTACAGTTTGTGTCTAAAGCTCCTCTTCCTAATGTCAGAATGAATCAATTCAGTTCAAGTTTGGAAATTAATAGATAGAGGGATACAGGTCAGTGTTGGGGAAAGTCTGAGTTAAATTTCTCGTATATTGTGTCACCATTTCATGTGTCAAATACTTTGGAAACCTCTTTTCAAGTGGAGAGGAAAACTATTTGTTTTCATATCAACGCCTTTTCTAAAGTAGTGTCAAAGTGTTTAAGGGAAACTTACACATCAGGGGAAAGTGCTAATCAATGGAAACATCATTTAATAAATGAAGGAAAAGTGATTCAAACAAATCAACAACTAATTTAATGCTTTCAAGGACAAACTAAGTTGCAGCAGTTTCCATATTACAGTTTGATGGTTTCATTGCAACAAGTTCACTTAGTAATCAGGAATCAGGAAAGTACAGTTGGTTTCATGTCAACTATATCTTTGATTGTCTTTGTCTTTCTGCAAAATAGATTTTCAATACATGTCAATTGTATTAAACAATATCTAGTAGAGATTGTTTTCAAAGATGATTATAAATCACTAACTCATGGTTCTTCATGGAACGAAACCAATCGCCATGTTCATAATAGGTTTTTTACCCATCAAGTTGTTCATACTACAGATGGATGGAACAAGTCACCGACTCAAAAAGTGCCATGGTTAGCATCATCAGGGTCATCACTTGGAGGTGATTGATCGAATGTATTGGTACATCATCAGGGCAAGGTGGAAATCGAGGGAGCTCTACCCTCATCGAATATTTGTTTAGTCAAACTTTTGTGTTCCAAAAGCTTTCAAGTGGACAGGATTGATCCAAGAGGATCTTGCAAGATCAGTTCCATGGGTCATCTTCAGTGTTCAGTGTTGTCATCAACATTCAATTCAGTTTTGACAGTGTTTGTTTTGGATCAGGTTGTTGAGGTAATGTTTATGGTTTTTCATGGTGTTCAATGGACATGGGTCTGTACCTGGCTATCAACTTGTGTTCATCGACACTTCCACTAGGGTTGGTCAATGACATGTGTTTTGTCATTCGCCTTTGTAGGATTTGGGTTGTCATTCACTTTATAGGATTAGTCATCGACATGTGTGTCATCCATTGTAGGGGTTCGATATGGTTCTTCATCATGTGACAAATGTTTCTAATGTTACTCTGTGACATTGGTTTTAAAAGGGTGTTTTACACCTAATGTAAAACCTAAACCCTAATCCTAAATCTAAAAACAAAACAATACCTAAGTCTAAACCATAAAGCATTGAAATATGTATTACAAAACTATACATAAACCTAAGACCGAAACCTAAGTCCTATCAACCCTATCGCAATAAAAAATAAGTGTTAAACCTAGTTGCTAAGCCTAAATCCCTTGTTATACCTCTCGGAATAAATGTAATTACAATAAAAACATTGCAAATACAAACTATCATCCCTAACCATGGAGGCAAACCACATCGAAGAATGCCATCATGTGATCAAAGCATGTGTAAACAGTTGGAGTTGTCAAACCATCGGGCTTGGAGTTAACCACTAGATTTTGACCATAACGGGGACATGTGAGTGGTGCTATGTATAGACCGTCGGAGGTAGCATCGATGGTTAAGTGGTTAACCATTGGCGGGTTCAGTAGATGACAGTTAACATGTGAACATAAGCGATTAACCATCGAAGCTTTTATAGTGGAACCGTGAGAGGTGGCAGCCTACGGTTAGATCATGGCTGGTCACACACAATCACTAACCTCCTCCGCCTAGTTAACCTGACCGAAAATGGTTTATGTTCGTATCCAATGTATTTTTTGGTTTTTGAATTAATTTTTGGTTACAACTAATTTGAGGAACATTAAATCTAATCCTAGGTGTCAATTTATAACTAGATCGAGCTCAAAACTTATCTAGATTGAAACCAATTTATCTCAAAAGTAGCCAAAGGTTGTTTTGATGTACCTACAGGCCTATAAGAGGTAGTTTTGTCTGTGGAGGAGATTAGAGTGGTTTTAGTTTTTGTATGCAGATTTTGGAGGTCATAGGCAGTTTTGTTTTCAGTGTAACAAGAGCATATGGAGTCGGAATTGGGAACTGTGATAAGCGTTAGAATGCTGGTTCGGAGATATTCCTTTTGACAGTGATCAGAAGTGCATGCATGCATATTTAGTTCTATATATTCTCTATGTAATCGAACTTCTTGGTTTCAATCCTAATAAAGCAGTCGCCCATCTTGAAAGCCAACTCGAAGACATAGTCCAGCAGGGACGAACTTCATAATCAACTTTGATGTCTAGTACCACTCTGTTTTTAATGTTTTCACTTATGTTATGCATATTTATTATGTTTAATCAACGATCGTAAAGTCTTCTTCTCAAGCAGTTTTTCTCGATTTCCGCACTTTCAGTTAGCATTAAAATCATTAATGGCTAATCAATTCTACATCAATTTTAGTCTATGATCATTTCAGATCATTGAGGTTTCCATGGTGTTCATGCCAGAATTTTCCTTTTGCATTATTTTAGCGGTACTACACCCAAATTTGTATATGCCAAATTCTATGTGGAAAACATGCATAATATTTCACAACATTACTTTCTCTTAATGTCTTTCGATGGTCATATCAATATTAGATGGACTTGTTGAATACATTATATCTTTGTAATAATTTCATTTGAATTTTTTATAATTCAAAAAAATAGTATTTATGAAAGATATATTCTTTAAATTTTTAAGGTTTTTGTGTTTTTTAAATTCTATCATGTTAACTATGATGAGAACCCAACATTTTTCTGTAAACTGAAGGATCATACCGAGTCAGAAGGAAAATGAGTTGCAGATAAAGAGGAACTAGTGTATTTCATCCTTAAAAATTTGCAAGCTCCCCATGGGGCACCCTTGTGCCCACATTTTCCAATGTATCATTTCCTCCCCTCACAAAATTCTCCCTTTCTCCAAACTCCACTGCAGGAAAAGACACGTGATGGGGATCAAAAATAGGGAAACGGAAAATCGAATGAGGAAGGTGTGCACAATGGTGTCCCCTCTAGTGCCTGCAAAGTTTTAAGGAAGAAGTGAATTGCTTTCTATTTGGTTGCACCTCATTTTACTTTTGACGACTTAGGAGTAGCCAATTTTGAACAAATTCTAAGCTCCTGTTGCATATTCAACAATTAATATTTTTGAAAAAATCATCTCTTATTTTGATTTTTGAAAAAGTAGACATGAGAATGAAGGTTCATCATTAAAAAAAGGAAAAACACTGAATAAAAATGTGTGTATATATATATATATATATATATATATATATATATATATATATATATATATATATATATATATATATATATATATATATATCTTGATTGTGACCCAGGTTTTGGATATATGCTCTTTCTTGATTGTCGGTAGTTTGTTGTAAGCGTTTTGTAATACTATAATATATTAATATCTATTATATGAAAATAAAATATTATACTATAATATATTAATGTATATATTTATTTCTATATTGTTATTACATTAATTTTAATTAATATTATAAAAATTTTAAGATTTAAATAATATTGAATTATTAATTCTTATAAAAGTTATTTTTATGGTATAGATATGGTTAACCGATAGTGTTCCCATATTAAACTATGAACAATCATACTTTAAAAATATTTAAATTTAGATAATTAAAATTAACCATATATATATATATATATATATATATATATATGTGGTGTCACCGTCGACGTGAGTATATTTCTCATTAAAAACTGGAGTGGTCTATGTTTGGGCACACCTCATTTTACTTCCTGTGCAGGAGTTGCCTGTCTAATGTCTCTAAGATCTTGCTATATATTCAACAACACAGACCTCCAAAAAGAAAAAGAAAAACGATTTCGATTTTTTTTGGGTGCGTACTCATATGTATATGTAATTACCAAAATGGGTGTCCCCGGTATTGGAATTCTCCACTTTAATGATTTTCTTGATTATATTTTTTGATCCGATGGTTTAAATTTAAAGATGTGCCATATCAATAGATGAAATTCACACCACTAAGTTCTTTCATATGTAAAAAATATGTTTAAACTATACTTAAATTAATGTTTACAAACCACCATTAAAAATTTATTATACAAGTAATTTATCACCAATTTCCTTGCATATCTAAATCACATGTTTAAATCATACTTTAATTATTTTTTTACAAAAATTATCATCACTTGTCGAGATTAGAGAAATTTAATTAAAAATAAAAATGTTAAATTCTATTTTATTGAAACTTTGTATTAATAATAAGCCTTACACCTGCAAATGTGTGCTTCTCGAAAATCCAAAATTAATATGGTTTTGATTTCTTTTGAACTAAAAAATAGTCATAATAGTCATTTATCCAATATTAACATGGCTTTGATTTGTGAAATGAGAAAATGATTTGTGAAATGAGAAAAAAGTTATGATAGTAGTTTTACCTTTGGAGATCTAATTCTTGTTATAAGTTTTAAGTTTAATAGTGGTTTTAGGTTAAAATATATAATTTATAACTTAGGTGGGTTTGAGACCTAATACGCATAAATTTTATGTTTAATAGTGGTTTTATGTTATAATATATAATGTATAACTTAGGTAGGTTTGATTTCAAAATTCATTATAGGTTATAATATATGATATAAATTTAAGTTTAAGTTATTTTAATTATAATTTCACTATTAATATTAATACTAAGTTTAATATTAATTTTAATGTTAATTATTAATATTAATAACATTTAATTAGTAATATTAATATCATTAATGACATTAACATTATAAATATAAATAATATTTACATTAATATTGATAAATAGTAGTAACAACATTTTGTATTAAAAACAATATTAATATATTTCGATATTAATTTTAATTTTAATATCAAATATAAATATTAAGTTGAATATTCATTATTAATATTAATATTAATTAATATGAATACAAATATTTCCTTGATGGAGATGACCACATAGCTCAATGCTAGCCCCAAGGGCTCTTCCCTTCCAACATGTGGTAGTAATGCTCACATTAATAAGTCTTTTCATCAACCCATCAACCCATGCAAAGAACTCTCCAGGCAAGGTGTCGATTATATAAAGGTAAAAGAGAGTGTTCGGGTACCAGCTGGAATTTTAGATGATGAATTTGGGAAGGAAAGAGCATTGAAGCATGAGAAAAGGGGGCCATGGAATCTCTCCAGGGTTTTTATCTTGTATGAGATGTGAAGTGGCAAGTTGGTCACCCTTAGTCTAGTATGAATTCGTATCGAAATCAAGCATCTAGGATATAGGAACGTGTTGAGGGCCCGAAAATTGGGTCAACAACAAGGGGGATACCCACCCGGTCCGGAACTTGGTTGGCAGCTCCTTGTCCGTTTGGTATAGCGGGTCCGACTGGGGATAATGGGACCAGTTTCCCAATCTAAGGGGTGTGTGTGTGTGTAGCGTTTGATGATGCTGATCTAGAAGTAATTTTAAGCTAATCTAATTCTAACTTCTAAACTGACTCTATGCTATTGTAATCTAACAAAAACAACACATCTAATCTATGCTAACCCGGGATAGTTTTCCTCCATTAAGCGATCTAAAAAGATTTCGAACAATAACTGGTAATAAAGATCATTCAACTATCATAAGAATAGAAATCAATTAAGATAAACCATTCTGCATAAAACGTTAGGCAAAACAGTTGTGAACATCATATCACATAATAAGTTATTCATATGTCAAGCACAAATAAATGACTCCACCGTACAGAAGTGCCAAATGGTAACCCACACATTCATACATTAACATATAAAAAAATCAGCTACATATCACTCTAAGAATATAAGAAGAAATTGGTCAAGAGATAAAAGTACCATTTATGACTGATTTCACTCACAAACTTCAAGCAATAACGATTTATCTCTACTTGTTCTAATATCTACTAAGAGTACAGAAGTGCAACATCAGTAGCAGACATTAAAATGAAAACATAAATAAATCTCGATCAATCCATTCATCAAAAACCCCCTCCGAGGGTGCAAAAGTGCATGTTCTGAGGACAAGTTTTTTGACAAATTTCCGGACCCTTCTCCAAATGCCATGAGAAGGGTTAAATACTACTAACTAATTAATCTTGATTACACAAATTTAGGAAACGGCTTCAAATGATCGCCCTTTTACCAAAACAAATTTATTTCTAAAAATTGAATCTAATTTCTAATTGTTTCTATATCTGCTCCTTAGTGTTATAAGCAATGCAACGTTTGCCTGAAAAGAGTCGACTGGTTGTCTTTTCCTTTCGTTCAAGCGATAAAAGTGGAAATAACAAGAGTTGGCACCTCTTTCTGACAAACTAGAAGATATTTTCGAAAATCTTCCTTTGGTTGGGTGTATTCGCTGTGTGTATACTTGGTATAACCCAGATTACTTTCAAACTGATTGTGTTGTTGCTATTTCGGTTTCCGGTCATGCGAATGACTCAATGAGTTAGGGATTTCGTTGCCTGAACAATCTTCTATATTGAAAATTGCTTCCATTCTTTGTTCCAGGATTTTCTGGAGCGTCCTCCCTCTTTAGCATTTTTCTTTTTGCTTTACCCAGTCCGAGCTTCAGGATCTTTTGTGAACATGCTGCTTTTGTGCGCCTTTGACTCTGAGTCTTGGATAGTCTATTTCCATCAGTATCTGTTGAATGATACTCTGGAATCCACGGTCCTGCTGCATGTGGCAACCATTTGCGAAGGCATCTCCTCTCTGTTCTTCTAGTATTGGCGCTTTCCCCTTTTCCTTAGATGTTTCCTGCATATTGATTTATATTAGTTGTTGCCTTACAGTTTACGCAAAGGAAAAGAGAAATGACGCAAAGATTGACATGAAAGCATTAAGTTCTAATGAATGCATAATCATGACACTCATAATGACTTGACTCTTCGAAAAACGCGACACAATCATTCTTGGATACTCAGGCATACAATCATTAATTTCCCTTAAGGTGCGCGCTCAATTTTGGGTTTACAGACTATGTCGAGGAAATCTTGCGATGTCAAGAAGTGTCATAGCAGGAATTGATAGTCTCATTCATCGCAGATCGCAAATCGCAGGATCGCAGATCGCAAGATCGCAGATCGCGTTTTTTATTCAATCACTGTGTGCTACTTATGCAATGTGGCGATATGCGACATCGCATATCGGTCGTCGGCGATTCCTTAAGATTTTTCATTTAAGAGCGCTTTCAATATATGCGATGCAATGAATTTCGCGTCGCTTCTTCACGGCTTTTTTTACGCGCATATGAAATTCTTCACTCTCTCTTCGCGATGGGATATAGCTTTAGGGAGTAAAAATACAAAAATTTTGATAAAAGTATTTTTTGGATTTTTTGTTAAGGGTCCCCCTTTGCTTGGTGTTATTGCTAATATCAAACAAAGAGGGGGGTTGTTGGTGACCACAACAATGGCGATTCACTGTGAAGAACCAGTTATCTCTGCTTTTCTATTGAATTTCCACTTCCGAGACAGAAAAATTTTCATATGCCTAAATTTTGTTATGGACAGATAGAGTACGTTACCCCTTATCCTATCAATGATACTTTGTCTCAACCTTTTCGTATTCCAATTGTCTGCTTCCTCAGGCTTAATTTTTGCATTCGTACCAAACATTACTTGGTCTTTTTAAATATAAAATAAGGTCTTCTCTGCATACTGGCTTTTCTAAAATATGCTCATTGGTCGTAAGTAGAGCCTCTGCTGCCCGCAAGCGTCCATAGCCTCGACATGGTTACCATGTTATCCAGCAATGATCCTTTTTCCTGCTTGAGGTTATTTACAACATTTTAGAGAAAAATCCTTTTAGAAACTTTTTCCTTTTTTATTCTCTAAAGAACAATGTCTTGGTTTGGTGGCCAAATTATGACACATTCATTCACTTGATTTACACTTTTGCTGAACAAGCTGGCTTGTGATGAGACCCCTTGTCTTTTGATTGCAACAATCTCGAGTCGTTGCCCTGTTTTGATAGACAGTATTGGCAAAGTTAGCAAGTTATAATATCTGTGATCATGATAATCTGGCTCGTGATGAGACCTTTTATTCTTTGAGATATAGTGTTTTCTCGGATTGTTCCTCTGAATGCTGTGATTTCCTTTAGCAGGGAGGAAGTCATTGTTTTTCCTTAAGAAAGCTCTGGCCGACAATAATAGAGTTTGAAAACAACAGCTTTAGAGAGAATATTTATTTTATTATTGATGATACCTTTCATTGTGCTGATATTAAACAATTTTTTACCAAAGGTTGCTTTCATCAAAGTTTTTCTTTTGAGGTTGAAACTAACATCATATTGAGGCTAAAGTTAACTCTACTTGTCAATAATAAAAATAAGATTTTTTGAAAAGTTTTGCTACTTGTACAAGCGAAATCAAAATCTGATAGAGAATTGGTGTGCTCTTTCATGAATCCTTTTTGATGATCATTTACAACCAGTTTTATTTATAAGAAAGAGAAAAAACAAATAAAAACTAAAACTATCCTACAAAAATAGAAGAATGATCTTCTATGGAAAGTACATTTTAAGAATCTATCCATTCACAGGCAAAGAATCTCTTCTACCTGCCAAATCCTGCAACACAAACGTCGATGGGCCTATGACTTATACAATCTGAAAAGGACCAAGCCACAGCTTCTGAAATTTCATATGTTTTCCCTTTTCTTCATGAGCCTTATCCCATTTCAAAACTAAATCTCCCATCTGAAAGTTTTTTCTGGTCATTATGCTTGAGTCAAAAGAGGATTTTATTAGTGCTTGGTGATGAGCATGGGTTTTCTTAGCTTGTTCTCGTTGTTCTTCTAATTTGATTATTTCCATTTGTCTCAGTTGTAAGAAGGAAGTAGATACTTCATCGATGTATTGTACTAAAGACAAAGAGGGAATGGCTAGGTGGGTTGGAAGAACCACTTCTTTCCCATAAACTAAATTAAAGGGAGAAGTGCCGATTGAAGCCTTCTTCATAATTCTATCTACCCATAAAGCATTTACCAGCGCTTTGTGCCAATTCTTTTGGTTTTGGTCGACTGTTTTTTTAATAATCCTGATTAGGTTTTTGTTCGTTGATTCAGCCAACCGATTACCTTGTGGATAGTAGTTGGCAGAATACTTCAGTTTGAACCCTCTTTTAAGTGCAAACTCAGTCATTGTATTTCCAGAAAAGTATGAGGCATTATCAAACATTAAGGCCATTGGCAATCCAAACCTAGTGATGATAAATTGATCTATGAATTCAATAATGTTTTCAGAATTAGCTGTCTTGAGAGGAACTGCTTCTACCCATTTAGTAAAATAATCTGTCGTTGTGAGGATATATCTATGCTGCTTAGAAGAGTGAGGAACGATCTCACCTATTATGTCCAAGCCCCATTGGCTGAATGGTTGCTCGATGTTAACCGACTGTAGTGGCATGAATGATTTCTTTTGTTTCCCTGCAACAGTCTGGCAGACTTGGCATTTCCTTACGTAATCGTATGAGTCTTTGAACAACGTGGGCCAATAATATCCTGCACGTAAGATTTTATGTGCAGTAGCTTCTCCAGCATAGTGTCCACCTGCTGGTCCATCGTGGAGTTCCTGCAAAACCTTTTCGACTTCAGTTTTCTCAAGACACCTTAGAAATACAGAATCGTAATTCCTTTTAAATAGAACATCATTTATGAGCTGGTATTGTTTAGCTTTCAATCTCAGAGCTCTCTTCTTGGTGTGGTCCAGGTGTGATGGAGCATACCCGTTCTTAAGATAATAAATGGTGTCAGCATATAATGATTCTGCGTCGTTTAGGCTTACCTCATACGTATGTACCTCTTCAGATGAGTTCTCAGGAATTTGCGATGCTCCAACTAACATTTTGGAGAAGCCTTGACCTCTTACGATGTTTGCTGGCTTGATCTCAAGATTGTATTCTTGTAAGGTGGTAATCCAATTTGCTCTCTTTTCGCCCACATCCTTCTGTATCAGAAGGTTTCTTACCGTTGGAAACGGTACTACGACTTTGGTATGGGATTTAAGTAAGAAAGGTCTGAAATACTTGATCGCTTTGAAAACAACATATGCCTGTTTCTCCACATCTAAATAATTGAGTTCAGCACCTTGTAAGTTTGAGCTAAAAAATGCGATTGGAGCTTCCGCCTTCTCTTGATTTGCTTGAGTTAAAATCGCGGCATAAGATTTCTCTGAGGAAAATGTGTATAAGATAAAAGATTCTGAAAAATTTGGGGTCGCTAAAGATGGAGCATTGATGATAGCTTGTTTGATCAAGTTGAATGCTTCATGCTCGTTTTGACCCCATTTAAAATTTGAATTCTTTTTTATCATATTTTGTAAAGGAGAAATAATATGTGAAAAATCCGGGACAAACCTTTTTACAAAATTGATGTGACCAAGGAAAGATTGCATGGCCTTTTTGTTATGGGGCATGGATATTTCGGAAATTTCTTTGATTATGTCAGGTTCAATGTGAATACCAAATTTTGACACTACGAATCCTAGCAATTTCCCTTCACTTAATGCGAAAAAGATTTCTTTGGGTTAAGTGAAATCCCATACCTTAAACATCTTTGAAAGATTTGTTTCAAGTCTTTGAGATGGTCGCTTCGCTTCTTGGAGTACACTGTTATATCATCCAGGTAAATCACTACAGATTTTTTGACTAATCCTTTAAACGCGATGTCCATGGCTCTCTGAAAGGTAGCGCCGGCATTGATCAGACCAACTTTCATCTTCCGATATGCATATGTGCCCCATTTAGTTCGGAATGTGGTTTTTAACTGATCATCGGGATGTACCAGCACTTGATTGTATCCTGAAAATCCATCCAGAAAAGACATAAATTCTGACCCTGCTACTGCCTGTAATATTTGCCCCATAGGTGGGAGGGGAAAATTGTCTTTTTGACAGGCTTTGTTGAGATTTTGGAAATCGATACAGATCCTAATATCTCCGTTTTTCTTTCTAACGGGCACCATATTGGATACCCATTTGGATTGTCTGACGGGGAAAATTATTCTGGCTCTCAACAACTTATTTAGCTCAGTCTTTATCTGATTTTCTAAGTTGGGATGGATTTTTCTGAGTTTCTGCTGGACAGGTTTTTCGTTGTCAATCATAGGGATAGTGTGTTGAATGATAGAAGTGTCGTATGTCTTCAGCTCATCGTAATTCCAGGAAAAAACGTTTTTGTATTGTCTCAGAAGACGGATATATGCTGATTTTTCTTCAGGGGCTAGGCCGTGGCCTAGATTAATGTTTTGTGGCTTCTCATCGGTTCCTAGGTTCACTAATTCATAGTTCAGAGTTGAACTGTAGAGTTTAGAATTGGCAGACCTTTTAAACCGACTTTTCAAATCGTATAAGTCTTCTAAATTAACCACCGATTTAGGTATAGCATTATTAGTGCTATTTTGTTGTATTTGGTGATCATGATGGTCTTCGTCAATTATTTGGTTTGAGTAGGATCCTTCAGAAGTGAGGAAGTTTACAATGTCAGGATTGTCGTTGAATACTCTCCAGTTGGTGATGTTGTCAGGGATGGATGGTCTAAATATTAATTCTATTGAGAATCTATCTGGACTAAAATTTTCGGAGGGAATAAGTCTAGAAGCTACGTTAGCTAACAGGTATGCGCTCGCATTTTGGAGTCTTGGGATTGAGGAAATATTGAATGCTATGAAATGTGCAGTCAGATCTTGTACTAAAGATTGATAGTGCTTCAAATGACCTGATAGGCAATGTATGGTGTTACGTACCTGTTTGACAACAATCTCAGAATCTCCAAAAACTTGAAGATACTTAACGTTCAACCCGATTGCTTTGTATAGGCCTTGCACCAAGGCGTCGTATTCCACTGTATTGTTTGTGCAATCGAACTCAAGTTTGCACGTAAGCATGGTCTTATTTCCGTCTGGGCTAATCAGAACGCATCCTGCTCCTAGTCCCTCGTTAGATTTGGAGCCATAAAAATATAATTTCCAAAACAAAGATGTATTTACAGGGTTATCTAAAAAATTAACACATTTTTAATTATCAGTTTGGGAAAAAATTTCAACTTGGGACAAAACTGAATTTTCTAAGGTGAAGTATGAGCATTGAAATTGCCGAGGAAAGAATCTACCGAGTAATTGCCTATGATACTATTGTTGTATGCTATTGCTTCATTCTCTCCTTCCAATTCCGTCACTATGTATTTTTGGTGAAACTCTCGTTCAACCTTTATTTGATTAGGTTTACCGTTGTAGGGTAACCACATGTGCGACCAGTCGGTTGAGAAATATCCGTGGAGTTTTTCAGACCAATCCCTGCTAAGAATCAAACCATAGAATTGAGGGATATCAGCTACTAGAATGTCGATAACCTGGCATACCTTCGGGTTAGATGACAATCTTATGGTCACTTGATTAAGTTCACCAATCACTTCGATTTGAGATTGATCAAGTTGAACTATGCGCACTGCGGATTTTTGTGGTTGAACATTCAATTTGGCACATATTGATCTGGGTAAAATATTCGTTGAAGCACCAGAATCAGCCAAGCAATTGTGCACATTTTTATTGAAAATTTCATAAGTGAGAAGAAAAGGAGGAGTATGAGATCTTGATCTTCCTCCAATCAAGGCGATGTCATTTGGATCAATCTTATTGATCGTGTTGGTTGGAGGTCTTCTCATGTTGTGGGAAGCTACGGCTGTAGGTAAAGATGTAGTAGGCACGACATGTAATTCTTTCATCATTATTTTCTGTTGATGTTTCAATTTTCTCAACTCGTAAAGAGTTATATTAGCCCTAGTCTTTTTCATGTCATCGATAATGTTATATTCCATTTCATCCGACACTATCAATGTTCTTGATGGAGGTGCTTGATTTGATTGGACTAGGCTAAATTGGGTCGCTCTAGCAGTTGTTTTCTTTGTTGCGACCTTATATTTTGTTGCAGGGCTTGTGCCCTTCTGTTTAGGGGTAGTTTGGGGAGGATCAAGTTGATTTTTGCTTCGTGTGCTAACCGGAAATGCTTCTTGATCTTCTTCTTGTGGGAGGATGAAATCCCACATTCCTTGTAGTTCCACAACTTCTTCATCATCGGTCTGCCCTTCAGTGGTATTCTCTTCTTCTTCTTCTTCTTCAGATTCGACGTTTGAGACAACATTGGGTGGTCTCACATCCATGGGAGGATTTCTTTTAAAAGCTCTGTAGGGCTTTTTTGAAGAAGTTTCTGCTACTTGTTTTTTTATGTCAATCATCTCATTGGACATGGCCTTTAACAATTTTTGTAATCCTTCTAAATCGAAAGTATCTTTCGTTTTTTTCTTCTTAGTGTCTTCTTTGAAAGAGATTTTCTTAGATTTGCGTTCCTTTATTGCAGATCTCTTTTCTAGGGCTACTACATGCTTTTCTACTGCTAATGCCTCTGTCAAGTTTTCAACTAAGGTCGTCTTGTTTGCTCTATCTACGAAGATAGCCAAGTTTGATGGTAAGGCCATGATATAAAATTCACATCTTACTTCCTCACTGGGTTGAGAAGCAATGGGAATTTTGTTGAGGATCTTATTGAACCATAAATTGAAATATTTAATGGGTTCTCTAGCCTTAGCTTTAAGATTGGATAGGTCATTAATCAATGTCGCTGTTGATCTATCATCACCGAACTTGGTAAGGAATTGAATTTGAAAAATGTCCCAACTTGTGATAGACCCGGAAGGTAATGAAAAGTACCATGACCCGTCTGTTCCTTGCATTGTATAGGGAAAAAGCCGGACAAGAGCATCTTCGTTGGTAACTCCATTGAGATTAACAGAAAGCATGAAATTATTGATATGCTCTTCGGCTAGCATGCCTGTTTCTGGATTGAATTTAGGTAGCCATTTCTCAGGATGGGTCGGTATTAGGCTCAGGGGTGGAGGCATTAAAGCCGCCCCAGGATTGTTCCATGGAGACTGGGTTATTGTTGAGCTGCTAGTTAATGAAAGTGCAGAGGATGATCCCTGATGCTGAGAAGATGAAGATATTATGATCTTTGATGATTGAAGAGGAAGGGTTGTGGAAGATGGATGAGTGATTTGGGATGAAGATGTGGGTGGTTGACTTCGCGGTGAGGGAGTTGAAATGGACGAGGTAGATGAAAGAGTCTCACTGTCAGACTCTGGTGGTGTTTTCCTTGCTCTTTTCCTAGTGGGGAGAGGAAGCTCAGTTGGCTAGATGCCAAACTTTTCACTCTTCAATTTGGTCAGGGGATGAGCAGGATTGTATTGGGAAGTCACACTGCTTTGAGATTTATCAGACCTCTGATTAAAAATAGAGAATCCCTAGAGTTTACGAATCAAAGTTTGAATTTCAGGGGGTTCAATGACAAGTTGGTCTGATATATTAGGGTATGTAGCAGCGGTGGATACTCGAGCGACTTCTAACTCCGGGTTTAACCATACTGGAGAAGTCGGGGGAGTTGATGAGGGTGATTTACTCTCAGAATGGTATTTAGATTTTGATTTAGGTGCCATTCATAGTTTGTGCCCTCCTTCTAGCGCCAAATATGTTGAGGGCCCGGAAATCGGGTCAACAAGAAGGGGGATACCCACCCGGTCTAGAACTTGGTTGGCAGTGGCTTGTCCGTTTGGTATAGCGGGTCCGACTGGGGATAATGGGACCAGTTTCCCAATCTAAGGGGTGTGTGTGTGTGTAGAGTTTGATGATGCTGATCTAGAAGTAATTTTAAGCTAATCTAATTCTAACTTCTAAACTGACTCTATGCTATTGTAATCTAACAAAAAAAACACATCTAATCTACGCTAACCCGGGGTAGTTTTCCTCTATTATGCGATCTAAAAAGATTTTGAACAATAACTGGTAATAAAGATCATTCAGCTATCATAAGAATAGAAATCAATTAAGATAAACCATTCTGCATAAAAAGTTAGGTAAAACAGTTGTGAACGGCATATCGCATAATAAGTTATTCATATGTCAAGCACAAATAAATGACTCCACCATATAGAAGTGCCAAATGGTAACCCACACATTCATACATTAACATATAAACAACTCAGTGCATATCACTCTAAGAATATAAGCAGAAATTGGTCAAGAGATAAAAGTACCATTTATGACTGATTTCACTCACAAACATCAAGCAATAATGATTTATCTCTACTTGTTCTAATATCTACTAAGAGTACAGAAGTGCAACATCAATAGCAAACATTAAAATGCAAACATAAATAAATATTGATCCAACCATTCACCAAAAACCCCCTCCGAGGGTGCAAAAGTGCATGTTCTGAGGACAAGTTTTTTGACAAATTTCTGGACCCTTCTCCAAATGCCATGAGAAGGGTTAAATACTACTAACTAATTAATCTTAATTACACAAATTTAGGAAACGGCTTCAAATGACCGCCCTTTTACTAAAACAAATTTATTTCTAAAAATTGAATCTAATTTCTAACCGTTTCTGTATCTGCTCCTTAGTGCTGTAAGAAATGCAACGTTCACCTGAAAAGAGTCGGCTGGCTGTCTTTTCCTTTCGTTCAAGCGATAAAAGTAGAAATAACAAGAGCTGGCACCTCTTTCTGACAAACTGGAAGATATTTTCGAAAATCTTCCTCTGGCTGGGTGTATTCGCTGTGTGTATACTTAGTATAACCCAAATTTCTTTCAAACTGATTGTGTTGTTGCTATTTCGGTTTCTGGCCGTGCGAATGACTCAATGAGTTAGGGATTTCGTTGCCTGAAAAATCTTCTGTATTGAAAATTTCTTCCGTTCTTTGTTCTAGGCTTTTCTAGAGCGTCCTCCCTCTTTAGCGTTTTTCTTTTTGCTTTACCGAGTCTGAGCTTCAGGATCTTTTGTGAACATGCTGCTTTTGTGCGCCTTTGACTCTGAGTCTTGGATAGTCTATTTCCATCAGTATCTGTTGAGTGATACTCTGGAATCTGCGGTCCTACTGCATGCGGCAACCATTTGCGAAGGCATCTCCTCTCTGTTCTCCTAGTATTGGCTCTTTCCCCTTTTCCTTAGATGTTTCCTGCATATTGATTTATATTAGTTGCTGCCTTATAGTTTATGCAAAGGAAAAGAGAAATGACAAAAAGATTGACATGAAAGCATTAAGTTCTAATGAATGCATAATAATGACACTCATAATTACTTGACTCTTCGAAAAACGTGACACAATCATTCTTGGATACTCAGGTGTACAATCATTAATTTCCCTTAAGGTGCGCGCTCAATTTTGGGTTTACAGACTATGTCGTGGAAATCTTGCGATGAGTGGTTTCTGCGATTCGCATCGCAGTATCGAGGATTGCGATGTCAAGAAGTGTCATCACAGGAATTGATAGTCTCATTCATCGCAGATTTCAAATCGCAGGATCGCATATCGCGTTTTTATTCAATCATTGTGTGCTGCTTATGCGATGTTGCGATATGCGACGTCGCATATCGGCCGTTGGCGATTCCTTAAGATTTTTCATTTAAGAGCGCTTTCAATATATGCGATGCGATGAATTTCGCGTCGCTTCTTCGCGGCTTTTTTTACGCGCATATGAAATGTTTCACTCTCTCTTTGCGATGCGATATAGCTTTAGGGAGTAAAAATACAAAAATTTTGATAAAAATATTTTTTGGATTTTTTGTTAAGGGTCCCCCTTTGCTTGGTGTTATTGCTAATATCAAACAAAGAGGGAGGTTGTTGGTGACCACAACAGAACCCTATGGACAAAGAATTGAGTTTAGGATTCCCCTATGTTTGGAAGCTTCCACACCCACTGTCAAGTAATTGTGTCCCATTATGTTTTACTAGCTAAGTGAGATATATTCTACCACCTAAGCCATCCGTTGGGGTTTTGGGTCGATGTCTATTATGAATTTTCATTCTCGTGTTTACACATTTTCAAAGTATCCCATCGTGCTCTTGGTTTTAGCTTCAACTATGGGTATCAATTGTCTAATTCTTACAGGTGGCATGCCTCTCGATTTCCTTTGAATACCTACTATGGTTTCTATTTGACCTCGGGTCTTTATGTTTCTTTGTCTTATGTTCATTTCTATTTGAATTCCTATCACTACGCAATAGTTATACTCGGGGATTTATCTCAGTCCATCTGAGTAGTTGTCATATTTTTCAGAAGCTTAGTGGACTATTGGGTAGTGTCTTTTCTGGGAAGTATTTCAGTTTTGGGGGAGCCCATCACAACCTGTACCAAAATTCTTGGTTGGGTTCCTATCTAATTTAGGACAGTCAATTCAAATCTTGGTGGTAGTGATTTTTAGCCTTTTTTCTTTGTCATGTACGTTGAAGGGTACTTTAGTCCCTCATCAGCCAACAATTTAGCAACGCAATCTATGTCACGCTAATTAGGGAGGCCTCATTGCAAGGGGGACAACAAAACAACATGGGTCATCTATGCCATAAATTGTCATTCGAGAAGTCATCAAGCCTCGAACCTAAAGGTGAAGTGTGCCATATCCTACATGTTTTCCACGTCGTAACATGGCTCTTGCAACCATGGATTCCATAGCAGAGAAACTTAGGAACACCTAGCTTAATATGGATATCCTTCAATAGCTCAGGTATGGCGACCACCATGAGTTAGTTTCTTATGTGAATGAGACACAATCAAGTCCAAATGAAATATTGGAAACACCAGATAGCCTTCGCCACATCCACTGTTAAATGAATGACCACCTCTACAACATCAAAGTTCATGTGGAACATATCGATTTTCATGTGCATGATCGTGCTAGATATTTCACAGCTCCCCTATCCTATGTCCCCATCCCGCTCCTTGATATGTTGATGTTTGTTCTGGTGATATTTTTGTCTCCATTTAGTATTGTTAGGACTCCATGTTGGGAGCACCAAAGGGAGTCTAAAAACTTGGGTCATTGTATGGGTACTCCCATGATGTGCAACGTGTGCATGTGTTTGGTTGAAGGCAACTCAGGTGGAGGTGTTCTGTTAAAGGTGACTCAGGTGGAAGAATTCAGTTAAAGGTGACTCATGTGGAGTTGTTCGGTTAAAGGCAAAAATATTTGTAGCAGACGCACCATAATTGGAAGGAACTGACCCAACATAACGAGTGGCTATCTGTAATGGGTGACACAGGTGACACGAGTGTAGCTCCATGCTAGACAAGCAGACGAGCCACTCAATAACAACTGTGATGGGTTAGCAAGGTGATTCATGTCGAGGAAGGGTGAGCTTGAAGGGATTAACAAAGTAATTTGTTGTAGCAGATAGGTTGTTCAGGCATTATATCGGTGTGCTGACCCATGCATAAGCCAGTCAACTCGACAATTCATGGAGGCCATGGAGGTTTATAAATAAAGGGAAGGTGGCATCCATTTGGGACATCACCGAAGCACATAACATAAATTTAATAGCAGAGGAGAATTAAAGGAAGAAAACCAAATGATAGGTAGTGAGTGGGCATAGTGAGGCTCGGGTGGTCGAGCTGTGGGGATGTGTTATAAGTGGTTGCTAATTTTGGCATTTCCACAGTCGGGGTTGTAGGAAGACTACTGCATGATAAGAGAGTTAAGGGTCACAGGATGGTGGAGTAACTAGTGAGGCAAAATAGTTGAGATGGACCATTGTGGGCCAAATGGAGAACAATTCAAAAGGGTCTCACTCCATTGCAGAATAACTGGGTGGGCCATGGGCCATTGCACATCAGACCAATGGGTCGTTGTATAGTGAATGGAAAGGGCATGGTAGTGTTGTAGTGAACTACACAATGGTGTAGGTTGTGGGAAACATGTTTAGCATTTTGGTGGAAGGTGTCAATTCAGTGCACGTGGGAAACATTGTGCACGACTACTACACAAATTTGGCAGGTTTGTGCATGCTAGTTCAAGGGTTTCACGACATTGTAAAATATTGTAATTTCATAAAATATAATTGTTGAATTGTTTATTGAGTGGGTAGGCTTATTTTGGTAGTTTCCCCTCCCATTTATGATATGTGTGCACACTAATTATTAATTTTTTATTTTGTTGTATAAAGAATATAAATGATTAAAGATAATTGAAGTAATCTCTACTTCCTCATAAGACTAGGAAGAAAATTGGTTAAGTGTCAAGTAGGCATAGTTCTTAAACTCTAGTATTGGGAAATGAAAAAGTTAGGTGTTGTCATGTTGTACCTGTGTAGTTGGACAACACCACTATTATAGGATCGTGACACATGGTATCCAAGCTTATTTTGCAGAAAGGGGGCTTGGACAAGTGAAGCAGGAATATGACAATAGTGGTTGGAGTTGGTATTGGAGTTAGGCATTATGTAGTTGGTTGCAATGCGACATTAGGAAGTTTGGTAGGGGAAAGGAAAAAGGTCATGGCCAAGCTGAATGGTGAAGTGTATGGTGGGGACATGTTGACAGGAAAATTTGATAGCAGGTAATGTAGAAGAACCCTAGGTGACAGGTGAATCTAGAATGAGCCTTGAGATAACTTTCATCAACAACATGTTGGACCATATTAATGAAAGAACTTCAGACATTGATTCATTAAAAGCTTAAAATGCTAAAGTTAGACTTAATTTCACACAATAGGAGGATGATCATGGAAACCTCAAGAGATGATATGAGTATCTTCAGTGGTATTATGGGAAAACTGTTAATGAAGTCAAATAGAACTGATACCATGTAGGAATTTACAGGGTAAGTTCCTTAGATAGAACACCAAAGGTCACTGCTCACAAATAGATCAAAGATCAATACACCAGTATTCTTGACGTGGTTAAAACCATCAGAGAGGGAAACAGTCCATGGCCTAATTTAATAAAAGACTCTAGCCTTGTATGTCGGCTTAATAAATCCCTTTATGGTCTCAGGCAAGCCCCTCAGACTTGGCATGCCAAAATGGACAACTTTCTTTTAGATACTGGATTTTCTTGATGTCATTCTGACAATACGGTCTACACCAAGAAAGTGGGTAAGTCTCTTATCATTCTTGTTTTTTATGTTGATGATCTTATCCTTACTGGTAGTGATTCCAACCTTATAAACCATGTAAATTTTATCCTTAAAAAGAAATTTGAAATGACAGACTTAGGAAACTTGCATTATTTTCTTGGTCTTCAAGTCTTGCATTCCAAGGGAGGTATTTCCCTTTCCCAATCCAAGTATGCTTGTGATCTTCTATGCCACTTTCACATGGACTATAAGCCAACCCTTTCTCCCTTTCAGTCTGGAGCCAAACTTTTAGTCACTTGTACTTACCCTGAAGTTGATGCTACCTTATATCGTTAGCCTATAGGAAACATTTTGTATCTGACCCATACCCATCTCGAAATTTCCTTTGTTGTTGGCCTTGTTTCTCGACTTATGCAAAACCCACATGAAAATCATTCGAAAGCAGTTAAAATAATACTTCATTATGTTTGAGGTACAATTTAGTTTGGGATTCATTACAGTGCAAAAGAATCTCCTCTATTTGTTGGTTTCACTGATTCTGATTGGGCTAGTGACCATGATGATTAGAAGTTTACTGCGTGTTATGTCTTCACTCTTGGTTCTAGACCTATTACATGGGCTTGCAATAAATAAAGTGCCATTTTTCTTTCTTCAGCAAAAGTAGAAAATAATGGCATCATAGAATCTAGTAAGGAAGCCCTATCGCTTCCTTAGATCCTATCAGAGTTTGGCTTAGCAGCAACATCTGGCTACACTTTGGTGTGATAATCAAAGTTCCATTCAACTATGGAAAGATCCAGTACAACATTAGCATAGAAAAAACATTGAACTACACATGCACTTCATTAGAAAGCTCATTCATGACCATGTTCTTAAGGTGCAATATTGTTCAACCAATGATCAAGTTGCAAACATATTTACAAAGGCTCCCACAGAGGTGATGTTTACTAAACTTCAATTTATGGTTGGAGTTCAGGAAGTTGTCACTGGGGGGGTAGGCTCTAATGCCTCCTTCCTTCTCCTATTGTGTCATATTTGTACATCCTTCAATCCTATCCCAAGTTGTTCTTAAGGTCGGATGTTAAGATATTCCGAAACATAGGAAATAGTTAAGTATAACTTGGTCTAGTGTAGAGTTAGGTAAAGTGTGTTTCTTTACGATGTACATTCGTAACTTACAAGTTGGTGATCATGATCTGTTCTAGACATGAAGTGATCCAATGGTTCATTCTCTCCTCGATATTACTGACACTTGATCCGTGGCTTAACACTCGATTAGTCCATGATCTATATTTAAAGACCATGGAGGGTCATTTGTAGGGTGACCATTCATGAGAGAACCTTATGTAATTTTTCTTTCTATTATTAATAAATTGCCTAAACTAGTTGCATTGGCTCAGGCCATGAACTGTTTCACTCTTTCAGATTTTTAACCACGTTGAGAATACTGGTGTATTGATCTATGACATGTTTTTGAGCGGTGTCCTCTGGTCTTCTATCTAAGGAACTTACCCTGTAAATTCCTACAGTCATGGACTTTGAAGCTGTAAAGGATCAAGGATTAGAGAAGATCAACGATCAAGGATTAGAGAAGATCAAGGATCAAGGATTAGAGTCTTGATGAGGCTCTCAATGAGATTGCAATTTTGAAGAAGGAAGCTAGGCATGGATCGACTGGATGGATTTCCCATATTAAAATCAAGGAACCTCATTCTTATGATGAGGTGAGAAGCGTGAAGACACTTGGGAACTTTTTTTGAGATATGGAGCAATACTTGGAATTCTTGGTGATTCTTAGTGAAGAGGTGAGGGTAAACGTAGCTCCTTAATTCCCTACAAAGGATGCCAAGATGTTGTGGAGGAGGAAAGTAGATCATATTTCTCATGGCGATGCTGACGACATCTCTACCTAGGAAGAGATGAAGAAAGCATTGCAAAATCACTTTAGCCCACAAGATGATACTTGGGATGCACAAAAAAGATCAAGTATATTTATAAAACAAAGAATCTACATGCATATCAACAAAAATTTTCGAGTGTCATACTGGAGCTACCTAATATGGTAGAAAAAGAAAAGTCTTCCACTTCATCATTGGATTGAATATTTGAGCACGTAATGAGGTGAAGAGGAAAAAGTTTAAAACACTCAAAGAGGAATTTTATGTGGTTGATAGAATCATGGGCCATTATGATGAAGGGACTAAAGAGAATAAAAATAAGTCCAACAAGCCAAAAGAGAAGTCTAGAACAGAGGATAGTGTGAAATCAGGTGGAGAAACGAAGGTGAAGAAACCTAAGGAATGTTGGTTGTGCAGTGAGGATCACAGGGTGAATAATTATCCTTCAAGACCGGTACTGTAAAATATTACACAATGTCATGGGAAGAAGAATGAAGAACTAGTGGCTGGGATGATACAAATATTGGGTGCAGTAGCAGCAACAAAGGTTCTCTGAAAGCGTGATCCCGAGAGGAATAAGTTGGAGTATGTGGATATGGATATTGGGCAGGGCACATTTCTCACCATGGTGGACAATGGTGCATCCCATAGAGAGGAGGCAGGAAGAAAAGTTTGTTTTAGAATTGTGCAAACACAAGCTTGTCTTAAGGTAGCGAATTCTCCACCAGAACAAGTTATTGGTATTGCAGAAAATGTGGAGGTCCGCATTGGTGAGTGGCTTGGGAAACTCGATTTGACACTTGCACAGATGGATGAATATGAAGTAGTTCTTAGGATAGAATTTATGAAATGGTATGAAGCTATGATGGTTCCACATTTTAAGCAGTTGTATATTTACAATGGACGGGAGGATGAACCATTAGGTTTTCCTACCCTGGCTGCTATGACAAGTGGATGAAAGTTGAAAATGATGGGGGTGGAGGATGTCAAGTGAGATGAAGAATTCTATAAAAGGTTGAACCATGAAGAGAAAAAAATAATATAGGAGGTGGAGATTGTATAAGAATTGTCTAATAGTATTATGGGCATGAGAGGCATACTAAAGGCAATGGAGGATAACAGGGGTGTGGAACAATTGACTTGTAATGAGGAGAGTTAGGAAGGATACATGCAGAGGTTGGAAGAAGATAATCAAGACACATGGAATGAGATGATGGAGAAGGAGGATGGAATCTTCAATCTTCCCATCCCCTCCTTCATTCTAGATTGAGCATGTGATACGGCTCATTGTTAGCTTCTCACGAAAATGAGATCCCTTAGAGCATGATGAAGATGCAGGTGAGATAGTTGAGATTAGCAGCATGATACAATGAAAATCATGATGACGTGAGATGCATGTGTTCTTGTGGAGGAGATGTTACGGTTGTATTAGCTACCCAACTAGTCACCATCACAGGGGAATCCAACACATGATTTTCTTGCAGAGGTACGACATGATTTCGACATGGTGTAGGTCATGAGAAGAGATATCTAATTATCAATAAAGAGATGATGATCTTCGTGATGGAGTTTGTTAGGATGATAGTTGTCGAGCGTGAAAACCCTTTTTTAGAGTGGGGGAGGATGTAAGGCCCTCGAGTTGGGAGCACCAAAGGGAGTAAAAAAATCAAGGTCATAGTATGGGAACACCCATGATGTGTGATGGGTTCCCATGTTTGGTTAAAGCCAACTCAGGTTTAGGTGTTTGGTTAAAGTTAACTCAGGTGGAGGAATTTTGTTAAAGGCAAGGGGGTTGTAGTGGGTGTGCCATAACAAGCAGGTGCCCACCCAACATAAAGAGCGACTAAGTGTAGCGACAACACAAGTGACATAAGTTGGGCTCCCGAGTGTATGAGCGGATGAGTCACCAGATAGAGGGTGCAATGGGCTAGTCTGGTGAGTGATGTTGCATATGGATCAACTTGAAGGGGTTAATTAAGGGACGTGTCGTAGAGGACAACTCATCTAGGTGATATATGGGGGAGCCAAGACATGGATAGGCCAAAACACATGATTGTTCTTGGAGGCCATGGAGGTGAGGTGATCCATTTAGATATCACTTAAGCACATAACATAAAGTTCAGAGAGAATTAGAATTAAATGAAGAAAACTAAACGATATGCAATGGGCGAGTAGAGTGAGGCTCAATTGTTTGAACCGCGGGGTTGTCTTATAACCATTGGCTGAGTTTGGGGTTTCTGTAGTCAGGGTCGTTGGAAGACTACTGCATGATAAGAGAGTTAAGGGTTGTAGGGCGGAAAAGTAACCCATTGGATGGAACGGTGTAAGGAGGTTACTATGGGGTGAACAAAGAACAACGTGCAAGGGTCTTGGGCCATTTTACAGAAGTTGGGACGGCCGTGGAAAATTTCACACCAGAAGAGTGGATTGTGGGCCATTGTACGGTGAACGGGAGCGACACAGCAGTGTTGACGTCAATTGCACAATAGTGAAAGGTGTGGGGAGCACATTTAGCATTTAGAGGGAAGGTGCTGAGTTAGTTCACATGGGAAGCAAAATACACAATTGCTACACAATTTTTTAGGTTTGTGGATGCAAGTTCAAGGGCTACATGACATTGTAAACGACTCTAATTTTGTAAAATACAATTGCATAATTGTTTATTTAGTGGGAAGACTTATTTCTGGAGTTGCCGAGCCCATTTTTGATATCTGTGTACCCTAACTATTAACGTTTTATTCCACTACATAAAGAATATAATTGAAGTAATTTCCACTGCATAATAGCACTTCAAATAAAATTGTTTAAGTGTGAAGTAGGCATAGTTCATAAGCTCTATTAGTGGGAAAAAACAGGTTAGGTGGTGTTGTGATGTGCTTATGTGTGGTTGGAAGACACCACTAGCATAGGGTCACAAAAAGTATTGTATGGCTTCAAAGCCTGACATAAAAAAAGAATGTAAAGGCTTATCTGTGGCATCCTCTCACACCCAATTCCAATAAGTTGAGTGGTAATGAGGGAAAAGGGGTCACCAAGACATAGTTTATAATCACTATTTTTCTAAAAATCTAATGAAATTATTTTGATTGACAAAAAGAATATTAATACAAATATTAATATTACTTTTAGTATTATTAATATTTATAAATATTAATTTTAATGTTAATTATTAATATTAATATCATTTAGTTAATAATATTAATATTATTAATGACATTAACATTATTATTATATATAATATTAACACTAATATTGATAAATAATATTAAGACATTTAGTATTAGCAATAATATTAATAAATTTTAATTTGCCATATTCTTTATTATTAATATTTTATTTTATTAATAACATTGACATTATTAATATAAATAATATAAACAATAATATTCATCAATAACAGAAACCATTAGTATTAACAAAAATATCAATAAAATTTAATTTAGAATATTTATTATTATTATTATTTTAATTTAATAATATTATTAATATTAATTAATATGAATATTAATACTAATATTAATATTATTTTTAATATTTATAAATATTAATTTTAACGTTAATTATTAATATTAATAACATTAAGTAATATTATCATAGTGAACCATAGTCAATAATCATGGTCACATTGTGATGAAGATTGTCTCTTAGTCCAATGTCTCATTATGACAACCATGGTCATCCATGGTCAACCATGGTCCAATTTCACATTATGAAAAATATTGTCTCAATATGAAAATCAATCATGGTCAACCACAGTCCAAAGTTGCATTGTGACAAGTATTAGGCTAATATGAAAACAACCATGGTCAACAATGGTCAACCATGTTTATTTTAGGTTTAATAATATTTATTCAAACGTTGCATTGTGACAAATATTATCTCAAAATGAAAATGAACCATGGTCAATCATGGTTAATTATGGTGAACCATGGTCAATCATGGTAAAGCATGGTCCCAAGTCATACTGTGACAAAGATTGTCTCAATATGAAAGTAAAACATGGTTAACCATCATCTACCATGGTTAAACAATGTAGACCATGGTTAACTTTGATCAATCATGGTCAACCATGGTCCAACGTCGCATTGTGACAAGATTTTCTCAATATGAAAACCAACCATGGTGAATTATGGTCAATCATTGTTAACGATGGTGAATAATCATGGTTGCATTCTAATCACTCTTTGTCCAACATCACATTACGATAACCATGGTCATCGATGGTCAACAATGGTCCAACATCACATTGTGATAAAGATTGTCTCAAGATGAGAATGATCCATGTTAAACTATGGTCCAATGTTGTATTGTGACAAATATTGTCTCGATATTAAGATCAATCATGGTCAACCATGTTCCAACGTGCGATTGTGACAAGGATTATTTCAATATGAAAATAAACTATGATCAACAATGGTCAACCATGTTTATTTTAGCGTTTATAATGTTTATCTTAAGGTTTATGTATCTTCGGTCTATAAGATTAAACCCTTAGGTTTAATATTACTCCCTTGGGTTTTTATTATTAATCCCTTGCATTGGTAATATCAATCTCTTGGGTTTATTAATCTAAGTGTCCATATTATGATGGTATAATATTATTGATATGGTTTATAATTAATCATCAGGTTTAATATAAATCCCTTGGGTTTAAAATGTTAGTCATAGAGTTTAATATAGATTCCTTAGGTTTATAATCCATTGGGTTTATAATATAAACTCCTTGGATTTATAATGTTAATAATAGGTTTTATATGCCTAGGGTTTAATATTAAACAAGGTGTTTATAATATTAATCCCTAAACCTTTGGGCTTTTAATATTAAAAAATGGTCAACCATGGTCCAAAGTCCCGTTGTGACAAAGATTCTTAAATATGAAAATCAATCATGTTCAACCATGGTCCAATGTTGCATTGTGACAAATATTGTCTCAATATGAAAATAAAACATGGTAAATCATGTTTGCTTTAGGGTTTATAATATTTATCTTAGAGTTTATGTACCACGGGTTTGCAATATTAATGCTTTGGTATTTTTATGTTTTTAGTATTAATCCCTTGTTCTTATTAGTGCCTTGGGTTTATTAATGTAAGGCTTCATGTTAATAGGGTATAATATTATAGATATGGTTTATAATATTAATCCTGGGGTTTAATATAGATTCCTTAGGTTTACAATCCATATGGTTTATAATGTAAATTCCTTGAGTTTATAATATTAATCATAGAGTTTATATTATGAAGGTTTTATATTAAACCTAGTGTTTACAATATTATCACTTAGGTTTATTAGTTTTACGATTTATATTCTTAGAGTTTAATGTTATTCCCTTGGGTTTATAATCCCTTAGGTTTCAATATTAATCCCTTGTGTTTATAATACTAATCATAAGGTCCATGATATGAATCTTAGGGAATAATGTTTGTTTTAGGGTTTATAATATTTATCTTAGGGTCTATATCCCTTTGGCTTATAATGTTAATCCACTGTGTTGTTATTTAATTATTCATTACTATATTGTTGATCTCTATAATGCCTGATAGCAAGGCTTGTGGAGTTGATTGCACAAATTAGGTATGGACAAATGCAAATGTATTGTTATGCCATGCACGCGAGCAACTTACTTTCATATGTTTTTATTGTATGTTGATTATGTTGTTTATATTGTTACGGAAAAGAAACAGTAAGGTATGCTAGATATGGTTGAGTTAAAGTCTTGGTTTTTATGGTTACAAAGAAGGTTGGCATGCTTGGTATGCTTGTTTTGTTTGGGTTCGAGGTATGCTATATATGGTAGAACTATTTACAACATAAAAATGTTGCAACAGTTTCATGGCATAGTTGGTGTATGTACAATTGTGTGAAGAAGCGAATTGAGTTATGCTTGAGTTGATTCACTTGGCATGAAAATGTAGCTGCATTTATTGAGCTAATTTTTTATTAGAGATTGTTATGTTGCAAATATTTTTGTGGTGCAAGGAAAAAAACCAAGGAAATGACATGATGCAAGGAAAAAGAAAAGTTACAAGGAAAATACAAAGGAAAAGGCATGAAGAATGATGTTATACTTTTGACGTTGTGATTTTATAGTTGTTGATGTATTGATAATGTATGTTTCAAAGGATATGGTTGCTATGCTTACCGATTTAATCATTACATGTGTCTAAAAATAATATTTGGTGTAGAATTTACATTATTTTAATAAGCACTTCTTATTCATAAAGGGAATACCAACAAGCATCAAATGTTGTTTATAAAATGGTGTGAGGTTGCAAGGTAGTATGGTTAGGTTTTATTGAGAATAAAAGAGCTAATTTGAGTTTTTTATTACCTAGAACATATAGGGATATGAATCATATTTGAGGAGGATAAAAAGTAGAGACATAGATGAAGGTATGCATATTTATAGAATAGGTAACTATTGCATTAGTTTCTTTATATCTTAGGGGATTGTAGTCTCCTTTCAAGTTGCAGCTTCATAAATAACATGTGGGACCTACTGTGGGTTATAGTCTATAGAAAATTGATGAGAGTTGGAGCTTCATTACAGGTTGAATCTCTTAGAATTGAGGTAGGAACGCCATGTAGGTTGGAGCATACATAGTATCATATACGAGTAGGAGATTTCCTTTTCATCACAACAAGAAAAATGTTGTGGTTTTCTCTCTTTACAATTTTCTTCTTATATGTGGTGTCCATGTGTGATGCTTTTATGTCTTGATTTTATGTTGTCAGTTACATTATTTAATATTTTTTGTATTTTAAATAAGTTGATCATAATTTGTATGATTCTCACTTAATAGTTCAGTTAATTAGTTAAAATAAAATATATTAGTGTACATGAATGTACTAAATTTATTCACCCTCCCCCTCTCAATTTATTTAAATTTTCATCAATTGGTATCAAAGCAAGTTCCTTCCGCATAAGTTTAATAGTTCTATAGTAGTTTTATTTGAGTGATGGACTATCAAATTGTATGTGTACATAGTAGAAAAAAATTTCATTAATGGAGAGATAAGGTAAAAGCATAATTGCTAGCTTATTGATGAATGGAAGTTTATATCTAATGGATACATTAAAGCCAATTCCCGTTGTACACAAGAACAACAACGAAATTCTCAGATAAAGTGTGCAATGCATAACAATCTTCATAATAAGGATCTTGAAAATGTTATAGAACTTAAATCTGTAAAAGAAATCTAAGATAGATTGCAACTCATGGATGAAGGGGATACTAGTAGAAATAGTACAGAAAACGAGAAGAAAGAGAAGAAGAAGGAAAAGGCTTCTCAAAAGGAAATTATTTAGTTATATGAGACCTCTACAAGTGTGAATGTACTTGACTTTCATGAAGAATATACAAATAGAAATCAAGCTATGCTTGACTCAGCATTGGTTGAAATAGATGAACATGTCAATGAAAGAGGGGACCATAAGAAACTATTGCAAATATGTAGTGAAAGAGAGCATGAGTACAAGGACGAATTTTTTAGCCTAAAGATACAACTTGAAGAGGAAAGAATAATATAAGAGATGATGAACAATTAGCTGAAGTAGAAAAAGGTATAGTGTGAAAGAGTAGAGGTTGATTGTGTCTCACCTAGAAGTGAGCTATATGAAAAGGATAGATTGTATAGGAGTATAAAAGATAATATTGTATCCATGAAGAATTTAGAAGAGAAGAGAAGTAGCTACAAGGTAGTGATGAAAAAAGATAAAAAAATCCCATAATACATGTACAAGAATCTAGTAACAAAATGATTAAAAACAAATGCAAGTAGAATCAAGATAATTTGAGAAAATTTGGAAATCTCAAAGGGGATTAGTTTCTCTCTTGAAAAATGTTGAATTTTTTTCATGCCACGAATTTGGACTAGTAGTAGAAGAATGTAAGAGAAAGAAGATCAAGACTAATCAATGGAAGATGTGACAAACAAGCAGTTTCGCTCAAACAAGCAAATAGAGAAGACAATTGTCTACCAGGTATTAAAATGATTTCTATGGGTATTGTTATTTGTGCAATGGTTCTGGATATAAATATATTGAATGTAAAAATGTATGAAAAGAATAAAATGAGGAAAGTAAGATACAAATCACTTGCTACATTTCATGGTTAGACAAAGTGTTATAGATGTAACAATATTGGCCACAAAGTTGAAGATTACAAGCTTCTCGGTACCTTAAATAACTCAAGATAGAAGGTTAAAGCCACTCTAATCAGACCAAACA
The DNA here is from genome assembly GCA_031772625.1 of Pinus tabuliformis. Lineage (NCBI taxonomy): Eukaryota > Viridiplantae > Streptophyta > Pinopsida > Pinales > Pinaceae > Pinus > Pinus tabuliformis. The sequence goes on from CM062804.1 coordinate 1,269,937,679, forward strand.
TTAAATGAAAGGGAAATGCAAAAAAATTGAGGTAGCGAACTAAAATATGGAAGAGGAAGAAGAAGGAGAAACATGTGACTTTGATGATAAAGTGAAGTCAACATGACCTCAAGGGGCACTTCTCGAGAAACAAAAACATGAATTCAATGAATGTTAGAGGAAAAATATCTTAGGGGGAGAAAAATCCTAGTAATTCAAAGGAGCTGAAGTCATTTTGAAGAAATGTGAAATAAATATGGAGAATCAAGTTATTTCGTAAGTGAAGTGAAACCTGTACTAGTAATATTACTTTCTATATAGAGAATTGATTTCAAGATATTGTATATTGTCACACCCGAGGAGTGTTGTTGGGAAAAGTATCTAATATGGAATGACCCTATCCCACTCTAAGGGTGATAGTACCTCAGCAACAACCGAATGCAAAGCTATTCAAGATTACTTCTTTATGAGATGTAAGAGAGAGGAGAAAGAGATCCACTAACCGTTGTCTTCCGCTAATGATTGATCCAATCTTCCCTCTTTGCTGCTTGCTCCCAGCTCCTTGCTCTTTCACTGGCCCAGCTACACAAAGATCTTGCAAAAGCACAAGAAAGGGAAACTACAAGCAACATACATCCATAATTGATTCAAGGATTAGAATAAATCAAATATACAAGCATCAATACGCCATTGAGACACATGCATATAGAAGAACCTCAAATGCTTTATTAATGGAAGAAGTAAAGTTCTGAGAGTGTTACAACCATAAGAGGCCCAATCCAGCAACACCTCCTAGCAGAAAGAAATCTCCTCTTCACCTCCTTCAAGCAAATCACCCAATAGTTCTATACTCAAACCAACAGCACTTCCTTACATACACAAGATTCCAGCCTCCCTAGACCTCATGAGAGAGCTCTATATATAGGAGATTTGGAGAAAGGATGAGTCAGCTTGAGGCTGGCATGAAGCTGACTAGTGTCCTCTCCCACTTCAGTTATTCTTCAGTTCTTGAGTCCACTTGGAGGTTCTTGCTTCCACTTGGAGATCTAGACCCTCTTACTCATCACAAGGCGAATTCCTTGATCCAAGTTTCATTTTGGAAGCTTCCTGGGTATTTGACACATTGAGGAATGACTGTGCCACTTGGCCAATCTCACCCAGCGCAGGTAGCCTTCATTGCTTTTGACATTCAGCGCAGGTACAGAGTGGAGCAGTTGACATTCAGCGTAGATGCTCAGTGGAGCAGTTGACATGATCCAGAAATAGCTTGTTTTTGAGTGTTTTCAGGTGGAGAACTGATTTTCAGTGATGTGGTTTGCTGACCTTGTTCCTCTAGGGGTAGGAACAACATGTTTAGGGACTTTGGATCCCTCAGATTATTGACATTTCATGCTTCATGCTGTAAGGCACAAAAACGTTTATAACAGTTGCCCCCTAAAGTATGAGGTCGTTCATCGGGTGAAATGCTTTATCAGGAGGATCCGAAGTTCATTCAATCGCTGAGAGGCGCCCTGTAATAAAATACAATACAATACATTATTTTTCATTCTGCTTTCATGATCTAGCTGAGGCAGGCATTCCCATGCTCAGCTTTATAAATTCATTTTGGTACATATAACAGACGATCGTCTGATAATTCTCTGTTGAAATTATCATCCTTTGAGTAGGATGATCGTCTGCTGTAATAATGTACATATCAAATTTCTTTATATTTCCTGAATATATATCGCAGCCCGGATGGATGAAACTAGATCCGGGGTCTTCAAAATCGTTTGATCTTCACTCTAAGTACAAGTCGATCCATGTGAGAATTGCGCTGAAGTCGAACATCGAAAGACATCGCTTGATTACCGGTCAATAATGTAAACCGTTAACAAGCGCGAGAGGAATCACCGATAATGATAATGACCCTCAAGGTACTACAGTAAAATTCACGTGGTGTGAATATAGGACTTGGCATCGAACACCACGCAAAATCTTCTGGTCGAAGGTCATTGATGTATACCTATCGCCGGAAGTGAGAAACTTGCCATTGAGGCATGCAAGCTTCAAAGTACTGAGGGGTGTGTTCCTAGATCAACTTCTTGGATAATGAGCTGAAGTCGACAAGAAACGATCCGTCAAAGGAGGGCCTTAATGAATCCCACATCAGTGACACGGAATGAAGCTAATGATTTTAGTGGAGGTGAAAACAATTTGTGAGATATGATTCAGGGTGGCGATCATGGGTGGATGAAGGATAATGTATGGCAGTGGATGGGACACGGTTGACTCTTTCTGAACAACATCTCTTGAACATATAACGACACTAATGTGATGGATCGGTAGCATTACCCCAAATGTGGATGGTTTGGCGAAGACCATGGTGATGAGACCGGTGAATGAAACAACCCAACCCGATGTGATACGGAGGACAAAGTGTCATGTTCAAGAGCGACTTGCTACGATTAAAGCTTTGAGGTTCTCCCAATTTTTCCCCAGTCATTTCTGACGAGTACCTCTTTATTTTTGTCAAGCTTGAGGAGGATAACATATGCTTGTTCTATAACCTGCCCTTCGGGCAAGCCCATCGCTATGTTTTAATGAGCCTAGCAATAGGGAAACTCGTTCTCGTCTAAAGACAAGTTTGTCGCTATTTAATTATTTTAACGAGTCTAGCGACAAAGACAACTTGGTCCTTTTCATTTTTAGAGAGTCTGAAAAGGTACAAAAAGTTAACTCCAAAATTCCTTTTTTGTCATCTAATCCCTTAAGTCCGAAAAAGTATAAAACAATACAGAAGGGATGAATTTTCGATAACTTTAACGAGCCGAATAAAACAAGCGCTCGACCTTTTTGTGCAATAATCCCTCAGGTCCAAAAAAATTAAAATCTAGAGGATGGATAGCTCTTCCGGTCACTTTAACGAGCTGGAAGGCCAAAACTCGGCAAACTTTTCATATTTTACGAGTCAGTTGAAAAGAGCTCAAAGAAGACTCGTCTTTTGAGGAACGAGTGATAAACAGGGATAGCAGCAGATTCCAGGTACAGGTTGGAATTTTCCAATCACGGCAGTGTCACAAGGATGGCTAAGTGAAATCACTCTTCGCAGCTGTTCCTCAAAATGGGTAAACAATCGTATGGGGGTGAACGATCAGCCAAATGGAATGGAGGTGGCAGGTGCAAACACGACCAAGGCTTTTTATGGCTAATAAATTTACGATCACAATGGTTATTTACCAGAATAGGTTCATTTTTTAATGAGCTTAAACTATGGAGGAAACTCTTGCTCATGTTTTTCTATTTTTTAACGAGCATAAATTCCACGGTAAAACTGCTCGATCTTATGTTTATTTTTTAACGAGCATGAACTATGTATAAAACTGCTCGATTATATGGTCAAATTTTGATTTTTTACCATTACTAGCTTTTCTCTTTTCAAATATAGTACTGTATTTTCAATTGCTGCAACAAACTTTGTTAGAAATGAATAATATTTGCATGAAAATGAGATGATAACCCTAATATTTAACTTTGAACTACGTAAAAAGCCATTAAAAGGTGTTTTTACCTCTCATCTACCATTTCATTTGCATTTGGTTTGTTGGAGCTCTGGAGGTGCCTCTTCCCCCCTGATTTTCACCAGCTGATTCCGGGAGATTCTGTGGACGATTTTCGGCGCCGTCTGGACTAGGTAGGAGCTAAACCCTAGCTATTTCTTTTCACGGTTTCATTTTCCTGTTTCATGCCTGTTTTTTAGTGTTTCTGAGCCCCTGGGGTTTTGCCAGGGCGCCCTAGCTTCAGCGCAGGTTCCCCATTCGAAACCTGTGCTGAAGGTCAAGCTGCCTTAAGGCAGACTGACCCTCAACGCAGGTGGGAGACTCTCTACCTGCGCTGGGCTCAGAAAACTGGGCTTTCAGGTCATTTTTTGATGAATTTTCGCCAGTTTTTCATCGAAATCAGGATCTTACTCCTCTTGTTTGCTTTGCAGGGAACTTTGAACAAAATGTCCCTCACGTGGCAAGAACGAGAACATGAAGAGGAGGACATGATTGCCCTCCATGACCCGGTCACGGTGAACGCGCTGCGGAACTGTGGCCTGCTGAAGTTCTTTCGTATCTCTAGCATGAGAGCACAGATTTCTTTACTGCAGTACATGCTTGATGCTTGGGATCCTGTTAACCAAGTGTTCCATATTAGGGGAAAGGCCATCCCCTTGACCATAGAGGACATGTACTTCTTGACTGGACTGTCAAGACGAGGTGCCCCCATTTCCTTGTCAGGTACGGCCCGGGGGACTGATTCCACCAGAGAATATGTACGCCAGTATTTCAGGGAAGGTTCTTAGCCGAGCAGAGACGGCAAAATTGTTATCCGTGAGATTACTGATCGGGCTCTCAGGTCCATTCCGTTCAATATTGGTAGGATGGCCGGCAGCGCAGCTCTACATGTTGCCAACAGATCTTATATGCAGCACGCCTTGGAGTGTCTCCAACAGAAAGTATTCAACTGGTGTGATGCAGTACTTGTTCAGATGAAAAGTCAATTGACCAAGGTGAAGGACGGGAAGCTGAAGAACTTTGGATTTGGTTCTATTCTGACTACCTTCGCCTTGGAGAAAATCCCACTGATGCAGCCTCAGTACATCATACTTGACTTGCCTTCTCCGACCGAGCCACGCATGCAGAGGTGGGTGGACCACATGTCTAGGCATGCTGGTCAACCTCAGATTACTTTTACTGAGGCCTTCTTTAGGTGGTTCGAGCGCCAAGAGATGGCGTTTTCTGAGTATCCATATGTGGGTATGGATTTCCGAGGTGATCCGGATTTGGTGCTACCGGATGGCGAACAGTGGGGCGCCATTGGTAAATTCCTTGACCATATTACTGTTTACTGTTCTTATTCATAATGTTGCTGTGATTTATTCTATCAAGACTTTTAATTGTACTCTTGGGTGCATGCAGATATTGGTCCTGTTCGTCCAGCAGTTCGTCCGAGATCGCCAGCTGCTGCCCCGGCAGTGGAGCCTGCTAGGAGAGTTGTTATTTGCGATCTTGACAATACTGAGACCCTTACAGCTGTGCAGGAGCAGGTTGAGAGCCTTACTCGTGGTCTTCCGGATGTACAGATTGACGAGTTACCTTTACAGCTACAACGGCATACTATTGGTGTGCCTAGACCATGGACTCGTCTCTTGCGCATGATTGCACAGGCCGTGACGTACTATCATGAGCACCACTAGGCTAGGGTGCCCCCTAGCATCTTTTTGAGTTTTTAGGTCATATGACTATTTTTGTCTTGGTTACAGAACATTATGTATGAACTTATATAAACAGCTTATATATTTTGATTTTCGGGTTTTATTCTGTTTGAATTATATGATCCATATGTACAATCTTTGATGATGTGCCCTTTTTTATAAATGTTGCAAATATCTATCTAACACATAGTTTGCTAATGAGTCAGTTAATGTGTTTAAGTTTCTTTAAATATGTTGGTATTGAATTGAGTCAAATCGTCTTTCCAAGATCTTAACCCTTAGGAACATGCGATAAATAGCTGGATTGCGAACAGAATATATACCATTGAGTTGTAGTATTACGAGCTGTGAGTCTAGCCTGACAATTAGTCGGCGTATGCCACGTGTGATGGCATCAAAAAGTAGTTCTATGAACGCGCTATACTCAGCGATGTTATTCATTGATTGCCCAATACATACACCTCTGAAACTTACTAACTCGCCGCTTGGATCAAAAATGGCCCAGGCTGCGGAGGATAGGTTCCGCGAACTATGACTCGCTCCGTCAGCATATCCAACACATGTCTCCAGAAGGTTCAACATCTGCAACAGACGAAAAAGGTGGATCACTCAACCAGAACAAACACTTTAGCGAAAACAAAGTATAACAAAAGCATGCAGGTTACTATTTAAGCATAGTAACGCTTGAGGTACAACCCGTTGCGGGGCTGCGCCAGTGGAATTCCATCGTAATCCATTAACTCGTAGGCTCCTTTTGCTAACACCCTTTTAACAATATAGGGGCCCATCCATAAGGACTTGAATTTACCTGCTCCCAATTTATCGGATTCTTGGTCATAAAGCAAGACCAAATCACCTTCTGAGAAGACACGGGGTTTGACATTTTTGTCGAACTGAGCCTTGACTCGTTTCTTATGGGCCTCGTTAGCCAAAGCGGCATCACGACGGGTTTCATCCAACTGGATTAATTCCAAGAAACGAGCCTCTTCCTCTAAAGTTCCGGGGAGGAGATCGATTGCGAGTTTATGCGACGAAATTTCGCACTGGATTGGCAAGACTGCTTCAGGGCCATACACCAGTTGAAAAGGTGTGAACCCAGTTGCGTTCTTTACCGAGGTTCGGTAAGCCCACGAAGCTGAGTACAGGATTAGGTGCCATATTCTTTTATGAACCCTGATCATCCTTTGCAACATACGCTTCAGGACCTTGTTGATTGCCTCAACTTGTCCGTTGGCTTGCGGGTAATATGGGGTAGAGCTGTCGTGAGATAGCCCTAGCTTGGCAGCTAATTCGACCATCATGTGATTGCGAAAATGCGATCCATGATCTGTAACTATAACTTGTGGTACGCCGAACCTGGCGACTACATGATTGAAAAAGAAAAGGGCAGCTGTTTCACCAGTGTTACCAATGTAGGCATCGCCTCGGCGCATTTGGTAAAATAGTCAACAACGACTATTATATACCCATGCCCCCCGGTCGAGGTGGGGTTACATTGCATGAAATCGATGCCCCACTTGGCGAAGGGCCCAACAGCAACTATCGGCTGCAAAGGTGCGGGTGGTCATCTGGTTTTTCTATCAAAAATTTGACAAGCATGGCAACTTCTGACTGCGGTTATGCAATCTTTGAACATGGTTGGCCAGAAGTATCCTGCTCGCAAGATTTTTTGCGCTGTTGCATATCCAGACTGATGCCCCCCACACGCGCCTGAATGACAATCATTCATGGCTTTTTCGGCCTCCTCATGGCTAAGGCACCTCCTCAGAACTGTATCGACACCACGACGGTAAAGTGTATCACCGGCGATCATGTAGTCTTTTTCTTGGTATGGTATACGTTTTTGTTCGGAGCGAGAGGTGTTAGGCCTAAACTTTTGGGTTTGGAGATAAACTATGATATCTCCATACCACTCATCGCTTACAGATATCAGAAACAAACTTTCATCCATGATTGACTCTTCCGATGTTTCATCGTTGGATGATGATGGGAGATCGCACAATAATTCTGCGAAAACTAGAGCTTTCTTTGATTTGGATTTTACAAATTCCAGATCAAACTCTTGAAGGATCACTATCCATTTTGAATACTTGCCCCCCAGCAACTGTCGCGACAGTATATAAGTCATGGGGTTGCAATCTGACAAGATGGTAGTTTTCCGAAAGAGGACATAATGTCGAAACCTTTGAATCGCTTGAACAGCTGCAAGCGCTAGTTTTTCAACATAAGAATATTTACTTTCTGTATCGTTTAAGTTTTTACTTAAATAATAGATAGGATGTTCAATTCCATCGACTTCTTGAACTAAAACCATCGCAATGGTCATATCCGCTGCAGCCAGATACAGGTTAAAATCTCTTTGATAGTCCGGGGCGTACATTAATGATGCTTTTACTAGACAATCTTTCAGAGCATCAAAGGAAGCTTACGCCACCTGGTCCCAGACAAAAGGTACATCCTTTTTCAAAAGACGAGTATAACCCTTAGCAAGTTCTGTGTAATTTGGAATGAACCTCCTCAGAATGTTTGCTTTCCCTTGGAGTTTCTGAATCTGAAGCAAATTTGAAGGTGGAGGCAAATTAATGATTGCCTGAACCTTGCAGGGATCGAGACGAATCCCATCCTTAGAGACTACAAAGCCAAGTAAACGACCAGAACCGACACAAAACACACATTTGTGTGGATTGAGTCTTATCTTGTAGTGTCGGCAACGTAGAAATATCGCTCTTAAATGCTGCGGATGATCAGTCCGCTTTCGTGAATGAGCCGGAAGATCGTCGAGATAAGGTTGAACAATGTTCTTGCTGTCATGGAAGGCATAATTCATTGCCCTCTGAAACGTCACCCCTGCGTTCTTTAAACCAAAGGGTAATTTTCGATAAGCGAATGTGCCCCACGGACAAATAAATGCAGTCTTTGACTGGTCCCGTGGGCGGATATTTATTTGATTATACCCGGAAAATCCATCCATAAATGAAAAGATTTCACATCCGGCGCATTCATCAATTATCTGGTCAATGAAGGGTGTAGGGTAGTTGTCCTTTGGACAAGCTTGGTTTACATCCCTATAATCAACACACACTCTAATCGTCCCTTGTTTCTTCATAACAGGGACAATATTCGATACCCAATCGGTTAGAGGAACCGGGTAGATGAACCCAGCATGGAGAAGTTTTTCAACTTCTGCCTTAATGGCAGCGGCTTTCTTCGGGTGCACTTGCCGAAGCCGTTGTCTTACTGGTTTGACATCAGGATACATTTTAATTTCATGTTCAACTATACTCGAGTCAATGCCTGGCATTTCATCATATGACCAAGCAAAGACATCTCTAAATTCGCGAAAAAGAGCGTTATATATTTCCAGTTCTGAAGGGGAACAACCTTTGCCGACATAAATATTCTCTACAACATCTGTCTTGGTCGAGATATTTATGGCTATAGTCTCTCCAATATTGGATTGGTTTCGCTCGGAATCCACCGTTTTTACAGTATTTGTTAGGAATTCAAAAACTGAAGGGTGATAAAGGTCACTTTGAGTATCTTCTTCATATTCTGGAAGAAGGGAACAATGGTGGTGATCATTCCATGGTGCCCCCTCAATCATCATTGATTATAAGATTCCTTCGTCAGTCCCATGTACTTTCGACCAAGGATCTAATGGGGTCCCATATTCTTTAGACCTATCTACCCAAATGCTTGACGAGCGTTGATTTGGGCTCGCCTCCCATGCTTGAAACATTGATTGCTACAATATTTCTAAAGGGCTTGGGGACAAAACCATTGCACGATCCATGTTGACCTTCGTGGAAGATATCATATTGCAGGTTGCTACAAACGGTATATTTCCCATGTAAATAGGGGGTGGTAGCGCGAAAGCTCTGATCAATGTGGGGTCTTTCAATAATCCTACTCCGATATCTTGAATTGAATGGTTGCTCTCATGGATCATGGGAATGCTTCATGTAACTTGTGAACCATTAGGGAGGAAGTTCTGTTGGTCAACGACCTTAATCCCTCCTTCAAACGGGAATGCGATCTTCCTAAAATAAGTCGACACAACAGCTGCCATGGCATAAATCCACGGTCTACCCAGTAGGATGTTATAGTCAAGATTTCCATCAATGACCTCAACATCAATTTCTACTGTCTTTCCTCCTAGTTCAATTTTCAAGTTGTTAAGGATACCGTAAGGGGTATAAGTCCTTCCGTCGAGAGCTTTTAATTTCGTCGATGATCGAGACAAGGTTGGAGATCCTAAAGTTTTCCAGCAGCTCATCGACATAATACATGTCGATGCCCCCTCATCAATAATCGTTCTATGAACAGTCTTGTTGAGGGCTTTCACTTGAATAAGGAAAGCTAGTTGAGCTGGTAACTGAGGATCATATCCCTTGTGATGAAAGGATACAAGATTGGAATTCTTAGGATCAACCCCACCAATCGCTGATAACAACGCCTGCCTTTGGGTTGGACAATTTTGTAATACCTCAAGAGTCGACATAGCGGATGGCGATTGTGCCAAATCTTCTACTATGTTATAATGCTACGCCGCTTTGGCGCGAGGATTAAATGTCGACTTGTGTATTACACCCTTTGGCGGTTTTATTGTTAATTCAGGGATGATGGGTGGTACAACTTCTGCCGAAGTTGTTGTTGTCGAACTACTTGGTTGATCTTTACCTTTTTCGTTCGACAGCTGAGGATTCCCATAATCTTTGTTCCTCGTTGAAATCAAAGCATCATTCTGCTGTTTCGAAACCGACAACATAAGTACTTGCGGCGGGGAAGCATTTCCACTATCAACTAGATTTTGACCTGGGTTGGGAAATGGATCAGTTAACACAGCTGATGTTTGGGAACTTTTAAAGAACCTCTTTAACTCAGCTTTGAATGGGCAATTCTTTGTGTAATGATCCTCTTCATCACATATTTGACATGGATAAATTTGTTTCCCTTTCCCAGGAGGGTTTGAAGAATTTTTCCCAGGGGATGACTCACCCTGCTTCTTCTTCTTCCCTTTGTTTTGTTTCTTCTTGCTTCCTGGTTGATTGGTTTCTTTGCCTTTATCTTCTGATACGGCATTTACTTCTGAAGCAAGAATTTCTCCTTTTGAATTTTGATCCGAATTCTTACGGGCTTTCTTTGCCGAAGCCTTTATCGATTTCGTGTTTGCTGTGCCAATCACGCCATCACCGACATGAGAGTCACTATTTGATTTAGGAGGGGGAGGAATTGAAAATTCTGGTCTAGGGGCGTCAGGTATTTTGTCGTAGAGCGTGCCAGACTGAGTATAAACTAAGTCCAAATATTGTGCACGAGCAATAACTTGCTCCTCTGTTATGACTCCCCCTTTGACCACATCTTCCGTAATAGCTGGAAGTAACGACTTTATGAACCACTCAGCTAATAGCTGATCGGGAACATATGTTTTCACCATCCTACGATGACGACGCCACTCATGTATATGATCAGATATATGGGTGGCAGTTGTCTGCTTGAAGTTGGTTAATATTTTTGTTCCCGTTTCATACCTTATCGGTAATTGGAAATGGGTTAAGAAAGTCGTGGCTAGGGAACTAAAATTGTCGAAAGAGGCTCTTGGCAATTCAATATACCATTTAGCCGCTGGACCTGTCAATGTCCTTTGAAAAAGGCGAAGCCTTATCGAATCGTCGTTTAGGGTGTTCGACGAACACCACAGATGAAAAGTCATCACGTGATTCGATGGGTCTTCACCTGGATTTCCATTAAATTTAGGAATGTCAGACGAAAGTTTATGAGGAATCGCTGGCCACCAAGGGGCATAAGCAATCGGATCATTTCTTAACCGGTGTAGATCGAGTAACTCTAAAGTTGCCACGAATGGTAACTGTTGATTCAAGTTAGGCGAAGCATAACCAGGGTACGACGGAATCGCTTGAGCAGTGGGTCTTTGCATACCAGCATATTGTAATTGATGTTGGTATGACTGATACGGTTGGTGAACTTAGCCACTGTAAAGTGGTTGATTTTGACCGTTTTGAATATACGGTTGTCCACTATTTGCAAAGATCTGCTGCTCAGAACCTTGGTATACTTGCTGGAATTGCGGTTGTTGGTATTGTACAAGCCATGGTTGTGAAGCCATGTTTTGTTGCGCCATGCTAACCGTTGGTCCAAGGTGTGGGGTAATTGTACCCGTTTGTACTTGTTTCGCCCCACCAGTTGGCGATTGTGGTTGTGACCCATGATCAAGTGGCTGTTGCATTACAACCTGAGAAATCTGAGGTTGACATGCAACAGGTATCGCTTGAACTTGTGACACTGTTACAATAGCCGGTGTGGTTGGGATGTTCGTCACAGGTACACATTTGATCCAGATGGATGTTGGTGGCCACCCACCAACCCATTTGGACCCCCACAACTGTCTCTTTCAGTCTTTTCAGTTTCCTTAATTGTAGCACAACTTACTATTTTTAGCAGTTTTTCGGGTCCTGAACTTCCGGAGCCGTTTTGAGGCCCTAAACGACGTTTTTTTGGGAATCTGGGGGCAACATGGGTCCATGGACCGATGTTGCCCTTCCCAAAGTGGTAGTTCTCGGATAGATCTTTCTAACGAGCTATCGTACGCGTCAAACGGAGATCGTATGCCAAAGTTACGACCCCGGGAAATTGATGTACCAATTTACCCAAACGGGGCCCACAATTTGGCGTTTCATCTTCTAGGGTTAGGTTTCGGGATGTGAAGGGTTTTTCATTGTTTCTCAACAATAAATAGGCCTCCGAGCCTCATTGTAATACAGTTCGGAACAGTTCAGAGGCATGTAGCCGCACATCTCTTCTCAGAGATAGCTACCATCGCCCTAGCTGGTTTATTTCCATTTCTGGTTGTAAGCATATTTCAATATTTTCCATTAATGAAATGAAGTATTATTTCCGCTGCATCTCTGTTTTTATGGTTATCATATCTCTGTATTTATGGTTATCTCTGTAATCTATTGCGTTCCTGTTTAAATCCGGATCAGTGGTATCAGAGCGGTCTGCTTTTTCTTTGTTTTTCTTTGCATGTCCCCAACGAGGTCGGGATATAAGGAGTTAGGGCTTGAACTGGTCGAACCTTTGCAAGACCGGCCTCGCAAATCCCGACGGCCTCCCATGGCGGATGAGAAGAAAGACGAGGGGGCAGGAGATCCTATCAAAATCTTGCTCGAAGAAGCGCTCGAGCGGCAAAGGAACGCGATGATGGATAGCTTTGCACAAATCCTTCAGCGGCTACCCAGAGGCGATGCATCGGCTTCCAACAGCGACTCTGGAAACGCCACACCCTTCAAGGTACAAGTTAATTTTGAAATCCCCATCTTCGAGGGTCAAATAGACGCAGATGCCGTAGATAAATGGTTAAATCTGCTAGATGGGTATTTTTCTGTTCATGAATTTTCAAGTCGGGAAAAGATTGTTTTCGCTCTTCTCAAAGCAGCCCCCCACGTCAAGGACTGGTGGGAAACCTACTGCGAGCAGAAGGATGAAAGTACAGGCTCACTATTTTCAGCCGCACCCACTTGGAATGACTTCTGGGATGCCATCAAGGAGCAGTATTACCCTGTCGGAAGCTATGAGGACAAATACATCAAATGGACCACACTGCGGCAGGGACGAGACCAAGATGTGCCAGAGTTCACAAACATTTTTCATACCCTTCGCACACAGTTGGGTATCAAAGATTCTGAGCTGCATCTGGTACTCAAATATCGCGGGTGCCTGCACAAATACATCCAGGAAGAGATGGTGTTCTTGAACATCTCCTCACTCGGCACTGCATACCGATACGCTGTCAAAATCGCGCAAAAGTTCAAACAGAAGAAGCGAGACTTTGGATCTGCAAATCCGAAGCCCAAAGGACAAAGCCAAGGCGGGGTGCCCCACGACAACCCGTCGAAGCCGCAAGAAAAGAACAACACCATGAAGCCGAAGAAGGACACAGGAAAGTGGTGTGAGTTCCACAAGAGTCCCACTCATAACACAAGTGAGTGTCGGACCAAGCAGTCGCTGGTGGCTGAGTTGAAGGCTTCCGAATCAGATGCATGTTCCGATCCTGAGCCAGAACCCGAAAAGGGGAATGGAAAAGGGAAGCAGATCATTGATGCGGATCCCAACGCCACTGTTGCCACCGCCAAGATCCAGAAAGATGAGCCCGAAAATCCAGAGGAAGGGGAGCGTCTTTTCCACTCACAAATGTGGGTGAAGGGTTCGCCGCTACAATTCATTGTCGACAGTGGCAGCCAAAAGAAACTTGTTTCAGCAGAGGTCATGAAGCGGTTGGGCCTACCGACTACACCACACCCACAGTCGTACAGTATCGGGTGGCTTCATGAAGGACAAGATCTCAAAGTTCGCCAGCAGTGCCGCCTTCCCTACAGCATCAAACCTTTCACAAATGAGGTATTGTGTGATGTTACACCTCTGGATGTTTGTGATGTACTATTAGGCCAGCCATACTTGTGGAGGCGACATGCTGTGTATGAGTCAAGGCCTCGCGCTGTCATTATTTCTTTGGGTGATTCATTATACAGGATACCGGAGGTAGCCCCACCTACCGCCACATCTTTGATTACTACCAAGAAAGGCAGCAAGCTCATATCACAGACCAGGAAATTCATTTGTCTGGTTCACTCCCAAAGTAAGGGGAAGATCGTTGCTACATCCATGACCCCTGCAAAGGGTTCCTCCACGCAGCAGCAGCAGCAAAGGGATACGGTCATGACAGAACACAGGAACAACTTCTCCTCACCCACAGGGGTACCACACAAGTTTCAGGTGGGCGACAAAGTTTGGTTACATCTGCAGAGAGAACGCCTTACCAGAACCCATCAAAAACTCAGACAACTCCGACATGGTCCTTACACCAGTACCAAGGCTACGGGCAACAATGCTTCGAAGCACAGCATTCCCCCATTCCTTAGCTTGCACCGAGTGTTCAATGTGGGCCGTCGTCGACCATGCTTCCCACCATTTCTGGACACATCAGATATTGCAGAACAACTCACCAGAGAACCAGCTCAGCAGAAGCTTCCTCATCTCAGGGAGGAACTCAATGCAATGGGGACCATTGCTTCCTAAGGGGGGAGGAATGATCCAGATGGATGTTGGTGGCCACCCACCAACCCATTTGGACCCCCACAACTGTCTCTTTCAGTCTTTTCAGTTTCCTTAATTGTAGCACAACTTACTATTTTTAGCAGTTTTTCGGGTCCTGAACTTCCGGAGCCGTTTTGAGGCCCTAAACGACGTTTTTTTGGGAATTTAGGGGAAACATGGGTCCATGAACTGATGTTGCCCTTCCCAAAGTGGTAGTTCTCGGATAGATCTTTCTAACGAGCTATCGTATGCGTCAAACGGAGATCGTATGCCAAAGTTACGACCCCGGGAAATTGATGTACCAATTTACCCAAATGGGGCCCACAATTTGGCGTTTCATCTTCTAGGGTTAGGTTTCGGGATGTGAAGGGTTTTTCATTGTTTCTCAACAATAAATAGGCCTCCGAGCCTCATTGTAATACAGTTCGGAACAGTTCAGAGGCATGTAGCCGCACATCTCTTCTCAGAGATAGCTACCATCGCCCTAGCTGGTTTATTTCCATTTCTGGTTGTAAGCATATTTCGATATTTTCCATTAATGAAATGAAGTATTATTTCCGCTGCATCTCTGTTTTTATGGTTATCGTATCTCTGTATTTATGGTTATCTCTGTAATCTATTGCGTTCCTGTTTAAATCCGGATCAACATTGTTGCATAGAATATACAACCCTTGGTTGTTGAGGTAGCATAGGTACCCAACTACTTGATGCAATTCCAGTATAACCTGAATACTGTTGAGAACTGCCATATGGATATCCACCAAAAGGAGGTAATGAAAGGGCATACTGCCCCCCATACGGTAGCAATCCAGAACTCAGAGGGATTGTTAGTCCTTGAGGACTAGATGGCCCAAATTGACCTCCATGAGGGTCAATCTGTCGAGTCTCAACATAAGAGTTGTCGGGTATTACTCCGGATGAACAAATTGGAACAGACCACACTGTCGAAATAGTCCCTTGGTGGACTCCTTCTAGCGGTTGAGAGCTAGTCGGGACAGCTGGTATGCCGGCAAACATCGTTTGAGTGACGGCAGGGGCTTCTGCTGTCGCTGTGTCATTTGACACAGTCCTAGATGATGACGGTTGTTCAGACATTTTAAGTCTATCCAATAGATTGCCTAGCAACTCTACAGGAACTTCCACTTGTGGTGGATTAACTTCTGATGAAGGAAATAGAGTGACCCCTACTCCAAAATGAGTTGGAGTACTTGCTTGCTGATCCTCTGCAATTTCCTCTATCGCAATCAAACCCGGTGGAAGAGGAAGACCGTCAGGTTCGTAAAATATTTCTGGTGCCGAAGAAGTGGTTGTTTCGACAGCGACAGTTGTTTGAGGAGCAAAACTCTCTGGACCGGTTACAGATGGAACTGGTTTAGTTATACAAGTATTTTCCCCCAGACTAGGATCAGTATTACTGTCCTTCTGTGGGTGTTGAACTTCCTCTATAGAGGCAGGGTTTCCAGAAATGTTTGGAGTAACCGGAACCTCTGATGTAGTTGGAACACTTGTTCTAACTTTTAAAGGAGATTTTGAACCGGTTAAACGAGTTCGCTTTGCCCGTACTGTTTTCGATTCCGGAGACAAAGACAGTTGACTTGTAAGCCTCCGCGAATGATGGGGTTTCAATTGACTTTCTTCCACGATTGCGGATTACTCGATCAACCAAAATATTAAAGGGGAACTTGTGTTTCTGAATTGAATGAATTTTATTAGACGCTTTTAGACACAACTTGCTTTTTCACTTTTTAAGAGTCGAGAAAAAGCTAAAGATGACTCTAGTCTCCTTCGATGTATTAACGAGCCCGAAGTGACAAATGCTCGGTTGGACTTTTTCAGTTATAGAGTTTGAAAAAGGCCAAAAGAAACTGCTGTGGAGATCTAGGCAGATGGTGTGCCAAACCTTTCGCAAAACCACAGAATACGTTTGACGGTATGAGTGGTCGATCTTCGTGAATGCTGTGTTCACTGCATTGCGACCAGTAGGGCGGCCGACACGGTTTCCTATGGATAAAGGCTTTGATCCTATAGGGGTCTCCCAATATATACTCGATGGTACGTGGGAGAACAAGTCCGTATTAGTGCCACCGACTCTCAGGAGGAATCACCCACCTTCGTCGAGATCGACAGTCACTACGTTTAACGACGCCGGAACACGTCTCTAGCTTAGACCTCTATGTGTTTGCGTTATGTTTCAAAGCATTGTTATGTTCATTCAATATATTTTAAGTTGATCTTTTTAAAGTTTGCCTTTCAAGGTTCACCACGAGATATTTTGATACAAATTCCTAAATGCAGTCTAAGATGAGAAGCAAGCTTTTCCAATCTTTTCAACTTATGAAAATCTTAACTACTGAGGGAAAAGAGAGACAAAATCTTTTCACACAGATCAAAGAGCACTCACTAATGCACTTTTTCCGTAAATCAACATACAAACTTATATGAAAAATGCAAAATGTAGGTATTTCTTTTCTCTTTCTTAATGTTTGTGCGACACAAAAAGAAAGCTGTTGTATAATTTCGAATTCAATTTCAAGTGAAAGCAAACAAGCTTGTCCAAAATCAAAAGACACATTAAGATTTACTTGTTTCGACACTAGAAATATATAAATTCAAACCATATGATGAAAGCAAAAGCTCAATCAGCTATGAACAGCAAATAAACTAACTCTCAAGATCAAAACGACACTTAATCACAGGTCTAGATCTAAGAGGTCACAACAAGACTAGTTCACTTTCGTTATGGGAAACTGTAAATGATACAAGAAATAAACAAAGAACAAACACAGTTTCTTTATACAACAGAGGCGGAATAGTGGCAAGGAAAGTTGGTTTCAGATAGGTACATTGACTGGTAAAAGGCTGCAAAACAAGAGTGAAAACAGGGCAAGAAACAACAGGAAACCCCAGTAGCACTAGGCAAAACTGGTCCAGCGCAGGTAGTACACAGGCAGTTTGACCTTCAGCATAGGTAGCCCCTTCGGGAACTGCGCTGAAATGAATACAACCTTCACACAACCTGCATTGAAGAACGAAACTTTCGTTTCTCTTGGTTTCTGGGTCACAGATTGCTCAAAAATTCACAGTTTTTGGCCAAATCAGAAGCTATCAGTCAAGTACACACTAAGGGATGAAAAGGAGGATGAAAAGCTATCACTAAGAGCTATTTAGAGTCCTTGTGGATCAGCTCCTCAAATCATAAACTTGCCCAGAAACTGAGCTAGAGTAGTTGCCCTCTACTTTGCATTTGAAAGATCCAAATGCAGTTCGATTCGGTACTCCCTTTGTTTATGAAATTAATAGCAAAAAACACAAACAACCAACAAGATACGTTCCCCAGTGGAGTCGCCAATTTGTTGATGGGAAAAGTATCCAATACGGAATGACCCTATCCCACTCTAAGGGTGATAGTACCTCAGCAACAACCGAATGCAAAGCTATTCAAGATTACTTCTTTATGAGATGTAAGAGAGAGGAGAAAGAGATCCACTAACCGTTGTCTTCCGCTAATGATTGATCCAATCTTCCCTCTTTGCTGCTTGCTCCCAGCTCCTTGCTCTTTCACTGGCCCAGCTACACAAAGATCCTGAAAAAGCACAAGAAAGGGAAACTACAAGCAACATACATCCATAATTGATTCAAGGATTAGAATAAATCAAATATACAAGCATCAATACGCCATTGAGACACATGCATATAGAAGAACCTCAAATGCTTTGTTAATGGAAGAAGTAAAGTTCTGAGAGTGTTACAACCATAAGAGGCCCAATCCAGCAACACCTCCCAGCAGAAAGAAATCTCCTCTTCACCTCCTTCAAGCAAATCACCCAATAGTTCTATACTCAAACCAACAACACTTCCTTACATACACAAGATTCCAACCTCCCTAGACCTCATGAGAGAGCTCTATATATAGGAGATTTGGAGAAAGGATGAGTCAGCTTGAGGCTGGCATGAAGCTGACTAGTGTCCTCTCCCACTTCAATTATTCTTCATTTCTTGAGTCCACTTGGAGGTTCTTGCTTCCACTTGGAGATCTAGACCCTCTTACTCATCACAAGGCGAATTCCTTGATCCAAGTGTCATTTTGGAAGCTTCCTGGGTATTTGACACATTGAGGAATGACTGTGCCACTTGGCCAATCTCGCCCAGCGCAGGTAGCCTTCATTGCTTTTGACATTCAGCGCAGGTACAGAGTGGAGCAGTTGACATTCAGCGCAGATGCTCAGTGGAGCAGTTGACATGATCCAGAAATAGCTTGTTTTTGAGTGTTTTCAGGTGGAGAACTGATTTTCAGTGCTGTGGTTTGCTGACTTGTTCCTCTAGGGGTAGGAACAATATGTTTAGGGACTTTGGATCCCTCAGATTATTGACATTTCATGCTTCATGCTGTAAGGCACAAAAATGTCTATAACAAGGAGCACACATTGGTAGTATTCAAAACATGTGAAATGGAATGTTTGACACTCATTGACCAAATAAATTCAAAAGTTGATAATGCTATCAATCAAAATTGAAAATACTGAGCCTCTGAAGCTACTAGATTGTCCATAAATTGTTAATTTTCATATAAAACTACGGTACCCGAGGAAGGTGTGGTGACACGAATAAACTTGACAATTTTTTTTATATGCATATTGACTAAGAGAAGTTACTATGGTGTAGAATTTTTTTCTTACAATCAATAAACATCTAAATATTTACGTCTGAGGCTTTGAGCATATCAATAAAAAATTAAACAGTAGGTAGGCGTTTTTTCAATATCAACTTGCTAAAATGGATGAGAATTTTTATTTTTGGAGGGCCAAAAAAATCACAACTATAGAAATAAAGGATTAATTAGCAACACACATATATCAGCCACTATGTATCTACTCACAAAAAAAATCTAGATGAAGTATCACAACATCTATTATTTTTCATAATATAGCATAGACTCAAAAGTGTGGCTAAAGAGGTACTAAGAAGATCAAATGAAAAGAAAAAGAGGAAAATGAAAAAATAAGAATGGAGGGGTCAAAGTTAGGCACTTGAATGAAATGTACTGGGTGACAAGGATGTGGCATGAAATTATTTATTACGTAGATGCAACGTGTCTATAGTAATTGCAAGAGACTTAATATTAGATATCATTAGAAATTCTCAAATAATTCTATGTGTAGAAAAACAAAAATGACAAGCAACCCCATGAGGACAAAATTAAAACTCGAATTCATATAAGGTTGATCTTTTAAAAATAATTTTAATTAGAAATAGGTACAAAATGAAGAGGGATTGTCGTGAATGAGACCAAAGCTTAAAATGTTTTTACAGTCTATATTTCAGAATAAGTGAGAAGTTTGAAGATAAATGGAATTTACAAAGACCTTAAAAGTCATTTAGCACAGATCCTAGAATTATTTGCAAAAGTATCATCCATACAAATTATTGGTTAACTATGTTATCAATGGTGATCTATTAATTTTATGTTAGTCTAAATATACTCTAGATACAAGAAGAAACCCTTGAAATCATTTGGAAATGAAGCAACCCTTGAAAAGAATTTGTAGTGTAATGGTTGTGTGGTCGGTTAAATAGAGGAGTTATGATTCTCACTATTGATGTAGAGGTATGACAAGGGAGTTGAGCTATAAAAATATGGAGAAAAATACTTAGTAGTTGCAAAGATGACACAGTCACAAAGACATTACAAGCCATGCATGTTATTGATAATGCTTTATTATTGTGCATTATAGGAATTATTGTGCTGAAAAGAATGTTGTGTGTTATTAATTTTGTTGTGCTTCATGAATTAAGTTTCCTACATTATAATTATTTTTTATTATGGTATCATTATTGCTAAATTATATGGCTACTAGATTAATGATTTATAGTGTCAAATCGCACTTGATAACTAGAATCACCAACCAAATCTATGCAAAATGACATCAAAACAAAGTACAAAATCAATTGGACAAATTTGAATTTAGAGAAAGCACATTTAATCAACATTTAAGTGTGAATCATTAAATGGATAGGCTACCAAGTCACCACTGAAGAATGGTTCCATGGAAAATCCAACCAATGATGCTATGGCTACCTCTGAATTGGATGGAGAAACACAAGAACTCAACTGGTTTCACGATGCCTTTCTGTCAATGTATATTGAGGAAATGACATCTACTTATTCTCAAACAAAGTAGAATGCGAATAAAATTGTTCTGTTAGAACAATCATTGAAAATGTGGAACAATTGTTGTAAATGAAAATTTAGTTTTGAGAGAGCTCCCAATGAAAAAAAAAATATGGATATAAATGTGTGAAATTTTGTCATACTTCTAGTATTATTAATAGAAGAAGAAGAAAAATATTTTGGTCGATACATACACTATTCCAAGATTTCATGGAAGTACAAATGCAAGGTTCATTCCTTGTTAGAATAAGGTAGAAGGAGTAGTCAATGCATGGAATGATGAAGGAAAGAACCCAAATAAAATTTAGGTTAATGGAACTAGTAGACCACAAGACTTTATAGATATGATATATTTAATGGAACATAGACATATCGAGGATTTCTTGAAATCAATGACGGGAGATGGCTTGAAACTAGGCATGGTTATTACCAGAGATGTACTAGGTGAGTGCAGCTATGATGTTCAAAAGTATTACTGATAATTGCATTAATATATGGTGGCTACATTACATGATATTGAGTAAAAATGGCATAAATTAGGGTTTTATTCCCTAATTGGATCCATGAGAATTTCCCCTTTCTTTGAGAATGCATTTTAATTTCAATGAAAAACATATGAAAGTTAAAGGCTACAGAGTAGCAAATGATTAAGCTTTAAATATATCTTTATAAGTTCTACAAGAAGAAGGCTACATTAATTTAGAGAGTGAAAAATGATGGAAAATGCATAAAAATAATAATAATAAAATAATGTAATTCTTGGGTGCTCTTACAGGTTCTCTTAGTGATGAAAATGCATGGATCATTGATAGTGGAGAATCAAGACACGTGACAGGAGAAAGTAAACAACTTAATACACTATCAAAGGAGCCATCTTATCATGCAGTGGAAATGGGTGACAGAAAAGGCTATTTTGTTAGAGGCATGATATCAATGTTGTTGAAGCTTGAAAATGGATTGAAGTGGCACCTGAACATCATACTATATGTTCTAGGTTTGAAAATACTTTTCTTTCTATTTCTTGTTTAGAAGATAAAGGGGATAATGTTTCTTTTATTGATGTAAAAATATTTGTCTAGGGAAAAGACTCTAGCATTGATAAAGCTAGGGTTATTGGAGTTCGTTAAGGAAGACTTTATAGAGATATTACACCACCTCCTCAAGATTTGGATCACATGGGGATCAATCCCATTGATATATTGCATGGGAGGTATGGGCATCTACATTATATGGTCATCCCTACTCTTAATAAATTGGTTCATGGAATTCCCAATATGAATTTAGATCATGAAGTTGTGTGCAAGGGATGTTATTTGGGAAAACATACAAGAAAGCCATTTCTGGATAGTGAAACGAGGTCTGAAGAGATATTAGACCTCATTCATTCTCATGTGTGTGGGCCCATGACTAAAAAATAACTTTGAGGTCATCTCTTCTATGTAACATTATTTGATGACCATTATAGAATGGCATGGATATACCTTCTCAAAATAGAAGATGAGATATTTGAAAAGTTCAAGGAGTTTGGATCTGAAGTGGAAACCCTAGCCGAAAGAAAGATAAAAGTTCCAATGTGTGGTAATTGTGGAGAATACATTTCTAACGAATTGATTGCATATTAGAAGGAAGAAGGAATTAAGAGGGAGCTCATTTTTCCCTATTATCTTGAAAAAAATGGAGTAGCTAAAAGGAAGAATAGGTCAATTGGAGAAGGCATTTGAACAATGCTCCTTGACCATGACCTACCAAAATTCTTATGGGGAGAAGTGGCAATCGCAGAAGTGTACATTCCAAAAATAAGTCCTCATAGAATTCTTAATAACATAGCACCTGAAGAAGTATTTACAAGAAAGAAACCAAGTGTGGATCACCTCTGAATATTTGGAAGTCCAACATACATCCATGCTCCAAAGGATAAGTGAAATAAGTTGGATTCCACAAGTATCATGGGAATATTGGTTGGATATAATCTCTCCTCAAAAACATACAAAATATACATTAAGGAAGGAGACATATTAAAGTAAGAAAGAATGTCATATTCGATGAAAATCAAGCCTACAAGAAATTAAAGGATATTCCTATTGATTATGAAAGAAGTTACAATATTTGAAGAAGGAGAAAATCATCATGAAAACCCTACTACAAATAAAGAAGAAAAAGAAGGACCAAGTGAGCCTATTCAATCTATGGTCATCCCAACAACAAGAAAAAGGCCAGATTGATTAAAATATAGATTATAAAATGTTGAAGGACAAGAAGTTGTGAAAGGAACATTCAGGGAATGTAAAATACCAAAGAGATATTCTGGTTATGTTGTATATATGACAAAGTTAGTTGAAGTAGAACCATCTACATTCAAAGAAGTTTCTCATCAAGATGTTTAAAATAAAGTGATTCAGGAGGAATATCAATCCATTATGAAGAATGGGATTTAGGAAATCGTTCCTAGACCTAGTGACAAATCGGTTGTCACTTCCAAATGGATCTATAAGATCAAACATGTTGTTGATGGAATTATAGACAAGTAGAAAGCTATATTCATTGCAAGGTGTTTCTCTCAAAAGGAATGCATTGATTATGAAGAAACCTTTGCACCAACATCAAGGTACAATACCATTAGATGAATGGTTTCATTAGTTGCTACAATGGGTTGGAATTTCCATCAAATGGATATGAAAACCAACTTTCTGAATGGAACCATTGATGAGGAAGTGTCTATTGAAGAACTCAAAGGCTTTGAATTTAATAGCAGGGACTATCATTTTTTCAGACTCAAGAAGGCCCTATATGGTTTGAAGCAAGCACCTATGTCATGCTATGAAAGAATCGATGCATATATTCTTAGAATTGGGTTTGTGAAGAGTTATGTTGATCCAATTTATCTATATGTTAAGGTCATGAATAATGAGCCTATCATTATTCTACTATATGTGGATGATCTATTCATCACTGGTGTGGAGAAAATAATTCTAGACTTCAAGAAGATGTCGGTAGATGAATTTGAGATTAAGGATCTAGGAATCATACACTATTACCTGGGTCTAGAAGTATGACATAAACTTGGTGAGATATATTTTGGGGCAAGGAAAATACATAATCAAGTTATTGCAAAAATTTGGAATGATGGATTCTAAGCCTATGATTACTCCTATGATGACTAATCTCAAAAATTTTATATGACTCAAGTCTCATGGATCCTACCTCCTATCGTTAGTTGGTGGGCTCCCTAATGTATCTGGTAAATACTAGGCAAGATATACATTTTGCAGTAAACTTTCTTAGTTAATTTTAGTTGGATCCTAGTCATGATCACATGATCAATGCCAAACACATATTAACGTATCTTCATGGCACTATACATTTCAGCCTAAAGCATGATAATAAGGAAGTAAAGCTAATTGGCTTGACAGATTCTGATTGGGGTGGAAGTGAGATAGATGGATGGAAGGAATAATACCAGAGGATGTTTTAGTCTAGGAGTTGTTGTGATCTCATGGATGAGTAGAAATAAAGATCGCATTGCTTTAAGTAGTGTTGAGGTCGAATATGTGGCTGCATGTGATGTAGGAAAGGAGGTTGTTCGATTAATGAAGCTTATGAAAGATTTGTTCAAGAAGTCTCTAGGCCCTACTATAATCAACTGTGACAATCAAAGTTGTATTAAAATGTATGGAGATACCATGTTTCATGCTAGAAAGAAGCATATGAACAATAAGTTTCACTTTATTAAGAACTTGGTGCAAGATGGGATCATGAATTTATATTATGTCCCGACAGATGAACATGTAGAAGACATACTAACAAAGTATCCTCCTAATAGGAAGTTTGAATATCTAAGAAACATGATTGGTTTAGTAGAGATTGTTAATTGTATTGATGATAAGAGATTGTAAGAGATTTGTTGAATCTTTTCAACTGAAGCATTGCCTAGGAGGAAATCTCACTGACACTTTGTATTGAGTCTAGGTACCAAATTATGGAGGGTGGAATTGGTCATAGAGCCCTAACCTCAGATACACACCTAGGTCCCTAGGTTTATGGCTAACAAGCAAGAATGATGGTACCTAGAAAGGTTGAAACCTTGAGTACACCTTACTCCCACTTGGATAGATTAACCTCATGAGGAATCTAGTCTGTGGAATTAGAGTTCCTAAAATGTTGAGATACTAATGGATAGATTTCCCTGGTCAAGAATCTAGCCCATTTCATTGTAGAATTTCGCATTGTAGATCACTAGATAATGCAATATACAAAAGCAAAATACTTGATATACTTCTACAAACAAACTTGCTGAAGCTTAATTGATTTTTAGCAAGATGAAATAGAACACATATAACAGAGAAAGATAAATCAATCACACATGAAAACAAAAGAATACTCTAGGGAAAACCTGAGCTAAAAACCCCGCTATATCTATTATCATGTACAAGTGGAAATATCTCCGGATTACACAAAGATTTAGCTCACAAGCTATACAGATCCCATTACAATCCCTCAATGCTACTCGTAGACTGAAAAGACACAACATATGCCTTCCCTTAGTCCTTCAAGCCTCCTATTTCCTTGCGCATTTTCTCCTAGGTCTTCTGGCTACCACTTCTGTGAATTCACCTCTCACAGAACTCACCAAACTCAGAAGTAACTACACAATATCCAAGGAACAAATTCCTTCTGCATGGAAGAGATATCCTCAATGGAATATTCCTGTAACTAATAGTACATTGTCCTATCCTCTGATCTCAACTAGGTCTCTGACTAAACTGACGTGCATGAGTTATTTATGAGAGAATATCTAGTTATCTGAAGTACACTAGTTACATGCGTGCATGCATTAACTAACTAAACTCACAATCAGTTCCACAAACTGTTGGAACAAATCTAAATGGACCTAACTCAGTTAACTGAGCTAACTAATTACAACTCAAAGTACAACTAATCCTGATCTCCTTAATTAAGTGATAACTTCCTCAATCAAAGGGATAACTATTGCATGTCTTCAAATAGACTTCATGTTTGATTTTCTCTGACCAATTAACTCAATATGAATTAATTAATTATTTCTCAAATAGCCGCTAAGATCAAATTCGAATTTTAATTCTCAATGTATCTCGGAATTGTATTTATAAAAATGTTATTTTTACCACTTCTATATTTAGCATTTCTTCTTGCTATTTTCAACACTCCCTCTCGACAAGAAAGGGATTATCTGTAACTCAAATCCTATCTCTGTGGAACTCGAATTTGCATTTTGACAATGCCTTAGTCAAAATATTTGCATCCTGCTCCTCACTCGAAACACACAGCAACAACATGATCCTCCTCACCACACAGTCTCAAAGATGATGATACCAAATATCGTTTTTCTTGAACCTATCATGAAATATTGGATTCTCAGAGAGCTTGATACAACTATGATTATCGTAATAGATCACAATTGGATCCATCCTCTGATCAAACAATCCAACTAGAATTTTCCGCATCCAAATGGCCTCACATGCTGCCTGATTGGCAACCATGTATTCAACCTCTGTTGAGCTAAGTGCAACTGATCTCTGTTTCTTGTTGTACCAAGAAACTGCAGCTGAACCAAGGTTGAAAATTCCTCCTGAAGTGCTCTTTCGATTTGATGGACTCCTTGCCCAATCTACATCTATGAAGCCCTGAAGCTTCACTCCCTCTGTCTGTATGTACCATAATCCATACTAATATGTGCCTCTCAGGTATCTAAGCACATGATTCTCTAACTTCCAAAACATCTCGGTAGGCGAAACCATAGCTTGACTCAGTAGGTTCACCGCAAAGCACAAATCTAGTCATGTGTTCACTAAATACATCAGTGAACCCACAAGTTGTCGATAAATAGTCACAGCTAGTACCTCACCTAAAGTAGCATCCTCCTTCCTCCAGTTACCTAATAGAGGAGTCCGCATGGGCTTGCACTTCTATATGTGGAATCTCATGAGTATCTCATTGGAATACTTGCCTTGAGACACAAATGCTTCCCCATCTTTCTGCTACACTTCAATGCCTAGAAAGTAGTGCATGAGACCCATGTCCTACATCTCAAACTCTCTTCCAAGGTCCTCATTGCAAGACTTGATCAACTGATCATCACCAGTCAATATCAGATTATCAACATAAAGAACAATGATTAATGGCTTACCTTCTACCATGATGTGGTAAAGGTTTGCATCTGCTTCACTCTTTGTGAAGCCCAACCCAGTGAAATAGCTGTCGATCCTAGTGTACCAAGCACGAGGTGCTTGCTTCAGCCTGTAAAAAGCTCTCTTGAGTCAGCACACATGCGACTCACGATTGAAGGTCTCAAATCCCTCTGGATGCTCTATGTACACCTCTTCCTCAATCTTTCCATTAAGGAATGCAATCTTCACATACATCTGATGGATCTTCCAACCCGTCTGAGCTGATAGTGCCAACATCGATCTGATAGATGAGTACCTTGCTACAAGAGAAAAAGTCTCATCATAGTTGATCCCCTCAACGTGTGAGAAACCATGGGAAACAAACCTTGCCTTTTGTTTCTCCACACTACCATCAACTGCTTGCTTTACCTTGTAAAGCCATCAGGAACTCACCACTAACTTTTCCTTAGATCTTGGGACAACATCCCAAACATTGCTCTAAACTATGGAGTCATACTCCTCCACCATAGCATCAACCTAGAGTGGCTGTTGCACTACTTGCTCGAAGGAAGATGGTTTAGTCTCTAAACATTCCCCAAATAGGGCCATGTAACTAGTGTATCGCTCAGGTGATCTCCTCTGTTTGCACTGAGAATACGGATGTCCCACATTCTCTCTCACATCCAGCATCAATCTGTCAGTTTCCCTTGAGTGTTTTCACCCATCTCTAGAAGACACTGCATGAGTGGATGTCTCCACTGCATCTCTGAT
Source organism: Pinus tabuliformis (assembly GCA_031772625.1). Classification (NCBI taxonomy): domain Eukaryota; kingdom Viridiplantae; phylum Streptophyta; class Pinopsida; order Pinales; family Pinaceae; genus Pinus; species Pinus tabuliformis. The sequence continues at coordinate 1,269,965,094 of CM062804.1, forward strand.
CACATGGCAATAAACTGATGATCCAAAGATCCTAAAGTGGCTCACATCTGGTCTCTTCCTAGAAAACGCCTCCACTAGTGTCTTCATCTCTGATGCGGGCTTCTATTCTATAAGTATATTGTTGTATTGCATGCCTCAACCCACAAATGAAGTGGTAGGCCTTGGTCATGCAACATCACCCGACCTACTCCCACAATCGTTTGGTTCTTCCTTTCGGCCACCCCATTATGTTGTGGGTTACGGGGTGACGTCAACTCTCGTTCAATTCCTTCTACTGCACATAAGTCCTTAAACTGTTGGGAGACATATTCTCCACCATTGTCACTTCACAAGGCCCTTATTTTCTTTCTAGATTCTTTCTCAACCAAAGCTTTGAACTCATAAAGCCTTGAGAAGGTTTGATCCTTCTTCTGTATGAAGTAGATCCAACATCTATGAGAAAAATCATCAATAAAAATAACATAGTACCTTTATTTAGCGGTGGAGGCTGTCGAGAATGGTCCACACACATCTATATGAACTTGTTCTAGGATTGCTCCTGCTTAACTGTCTTGATCCTAAAAGGAAGATTTTGCATACATACCCAAGGTACAACCTTTGCATGTATCCACTTTCTCCAATTTACCCTTGGGAAGTCCAGAAGAAATCTGTTGCATGATCTTCAAGGACCCATGGTGCAAGTGGCACAATCTTCTATGCCATAGCTCGCCAACATCTTGGCTTTGCACCAACTCTGCTTTGGAACTCAATGCATCACATTCATTTACCTCCAGCTTGTAGAGATTCTTTACTCGAATCCCAACCCTTTTGGTTTATCTAGTGCCAATGTGCCTCAGGAATGGCTTTCCTTTACTAAAGACTACATCATATCCTTTGTCTTCCAACACTGCGATGGACATTAGGTTCTTCTTCAAACCAGGCACATACTTTATATTAGTCAAGGTGAGAGGAGCTCCATGCTCTGTCTGAAACACAACCACACCTTCACCTGAAACACAGTACTTTCCATCATCGCCCATCTCTTTGCACATCTGTAGGTCCTTCTCCTCCAAGGTACTGAATAGACTATTATCACCAGCCATGTGGAATGAGGCTCCACTGTCTAGGTACCAAACACAACCCACCATCGATGAAACCATGCATGCGATGAGGGTGAAATCCAATTTGAACTGTGAGGCTAGTGCCTCAACATCTGATCCTTTTGAGGATTCCTTCTTGGATTTTTTCTGTGGACAATTTGTTGCATAATAGCCCACCTCATGACAATGAAAGCATCGCACTTTTCATTTGTCAATCTTATTCCCACCATGGGAAGAAATCGATTTGGAATGGGACACCTTCCCTTTCCATTTCCTCGCCTTACTCGCTAAGGCTATATTTTCTTCATCATCATACTTTGATGAATATCCATCTCTGATGCTTCTCCTTATCTCCTCCTGCATCAGATCTGACCACAGTCGTTCCTAATTTATAATTTTCTCTCTTCCATTTACTAATTCTTGCTATCTATACCAGTTCTTAGGAATACCGATGAGAGCAAGACTCACCATGTCATCATTGGTTGTCATGATTCCTATAGTTCCATGCTCATCCATACAGGTGGTGAGCTTGTTCAGATATGTAGAGACCGTGTTGCCCTTTCCACACTTGATTTTCTAAAGCTTTTCTTTTAGTGCCAACTTCCTCTAACCATTGTTTTTTTGATATAGATCCTTCAATGTTTCCACATTGAAAATGGTGTCTCCTTCCCATGAAGACTCGAGGCAATGTGGTCTCAAGCTCCCTCCAAAAGAATCCTCCTCGATCTAGCCACACATTTCTTCCATTCTACCAATTCTTGCACATTAGTAGCTGTTAGCTTGGGGACTTCTTGATCAATGAAGTCCTTCAAACCATTGTCCTCTAATACTGCTTCCATGTGATCCTTCTAGGATATATAATTCTAGCTTCCATCCAGGGCATACTCGAGTCTCAAACCGTTGAACGCCATTGGTGAAATTTGAGACGTGATAAGAATTTGATTTCTATAATTAGGAACTTCAAACTTCAAACTTCTCCCTTCTATGTATAATGTTCTCTGCTTTGATCACCTTTGCTCTAATATCATGTAGAATTGCTCACTGTAGATCACCAAGTAATGCAATATACTAAAGCAAAATACTTGACCTACTTCTACAAAAAAAAATCTGGAAGCTTAATAGATTTTGAGCAAGATCAAATAGACCACATATAATAGAGAATGAAATCAAACACACATGAACATAGAAGAATACTCTGGGGAAAGCCTCAGCTAAAAACCCTTCTATCTGTATTATCGTACAAGTGGAAATATCTCCGGATTGCATAAAGCTTTAGCTCATAAGCTATACAGCTCTTAGTACAATCCCTCAATGTTGCTCATAGACTGAATAGACACAACATATTCCTTCGCTTAGACCTCCAGGCCTCCAATTTCTTTGCGCAATTTCTCCTATGTCCTTTGGCTGCCACCTATGTGAATTCACCTCTCACACAACTCACCAAACTCAGAAATAACTACGCAATATCCAAGGAATGAATTCCTTATGCATGCAAGAGATATCCTCAATGGATTATTCCTGCAACTGATAGTCCACTATCCCATCCTCTGATCTCAACTGGGTCTCTGACTGAACTGACATGCATGAGTTATTTATGAGAGAATATTCAGTTATCTCAAGTACGCTAGTTACATGCATGCATGCATTAACTAACTGAACTCACAATCTCTTCCACAAACTATCGGAACTAATCTAATTGCACTTAACTTAGTTAACTGAGCTAACTAATTATAGCTCAAAGTACAACTCATCTTGATCTCCTTAATTAAGGGGTAACTTCCTCAATGAAAGGGATAACTGTTGCGTGTCTTCACATAGACTTCATGTTTGATTTTCTCCAACTAATTAACTCAATATGAATTATTTAATTATTTTTCAAATAGATGCTAAGATCAAATTCGTATTTTAATTCTCAATTTTAGTTCAGGGACTAACTAAAATTGGAATGTATCCTAAAATTCTCTTTATAGCAATGCTATATTTAGCACTTCTATATTTATAATTTCTTTTTTCTCTTTTCAATAGGCATTGTAGTTCCTAAACTCTTCATTGCTCATATAGTTTGAGATGTTCCATTATATTTGTATATTATGAATACCTCCCTAGTTAATAGGGAGTGTTGGGAAATGTAACTAGGTTCAATCTTTATTAATGTATTTGAGTGATCATGTAATATAGTTGTGAAAATAATGTTTTATTATTATTATTATTGTATCCATGACTTATTAAAGCATGGGTTTCATGCTTGGGCCATCCTTATATTAGTAAAAGTCCCCATTATGGATTCCTAGGATTAATATTGAGTCCATAGAGTCATTGTACATTCAAAGAAAGTATTATTGGGCTTTGGAATCATGTAAAAAAGTTTGTTATTGAGTCAAATTTGATTTATGTAACTTCCAATCCAAGTCAGCCTAAAGGAGATCAAGTCAACCTAAGGGACACCAATTTGACCTCACTTGGAGCCTACAAATAGAAGGAGATTGAATTCATTGGGAGTATTTCATCCCATGGAAGTTTGACATCTTTAGTGAAGATGGAAAAAGTATGAAATGGTTCAAGGAATTCAAAGAAAGTGTGAGTTGGGTCAAGGCTAAGGAAAAGGATGAAACAAAAGTTTTGGTGCTACTCTCTCTCTCTTTCATTCCCTAGTTTGGGAGATCGAACTCTTCTAAGAGTTTCCATTTCCAGTTTCTTCTTGATACCATAATTCATTGCATAGTCGAATTTCCTGGGTAGAAGTGTTGTTGCAAAGGGGTCGAAGATCTAGAAGGGTTGACTTGGTGTGGAGGGAAGGTTTGGTTGATGTATACAAATCTTTAAGGAAGAGATTTTTTTTGACTTGGTTTACCCCTTGAGGTGTGTTTTTCCATAGATAGTGCCTATATCTTGTGTCTTGTGTTTTTGTGATCTTCATAAATACATAATATGGTAATTTCTTGATAAAATATAAGATAATAAGCAAGTAAAATAAGCCAACATAGCTGAGTCAAGTAATTATGAAGAAAGAGGAATCAAACCCTAATCTACTTGCATTGATTTCTCAACATCACGGTCTTCTAAAATCATACACTGAAAAGTAAGGAGTGAGGATACAATTATTTTTATCATTCAAGCATTCCCTTGAAGATTCCTATTGGGAAATTAAAAAGTAGTGATTAAACTTCGTTCCATTGGATTTTGTTGAAAATTTAGAGCATTTGTTACATATGTTTTTCCTACTGAAGTAGATTGTCCTTCTTTTGGTGATGGAGATTGCTTGGGTTTCTCAAACTTCTTACACTATTCACTTGGATCTAATGATTCTAACAAATCATCTTCATGACGGCTCATATTTTCATAGATTTCCACCCCCAAACTAATGGTGAGATAGAGGTTGTCAATAGGACGATCATACACATTTTGTGCATGTACAACTCAAAGCATCCATGCGCATGGTATGAGAGTATCCCCCATGTCTAGCACAACTATAATAAGGCTCTCCATAGCTCAACTAGCCACATCCCTTTTCAAGTGGGCTTGGGATTCCAACCACTATTTCGCAATAATGTGGCCATACCATTTGGAGCTACTCACGCATATTCGTCTCATGTCCACTCTGAAGCCGATAAGGAAAAAAAATTCATTGATCACATCCAACACATCTGCGAGAAACTCCATGACATTCTCGAGAAATCAAATTCAAAGTACAAGCAACGACATGATCAACATCGAGTGCCACAAAAGTTTTAGGTGGGTAACAAAGTCTCGCTGAATTTGCGAAAAGAACGCCTTACGAGAGCCTACTGAAAACTGAAATCACTTTGATATGGTCCTTACACAATTACAAGGATGTGGGAGACAATCCATTTGGGCTAAGAATTCTCCCATTCATTTTCCTGCACCCAGTGTACAATGTGGACTACCTTCGACCATACTTCCCACCATTGTTGGACACATGAGACATTGCAGAACAACTCACGCCTATAGAGTTAAATTGAGACTGCATGGAACAAGCCACAATTGATCAAATCAAGGACATGTAGATCAAGAGCATCTGAAAGAAAATGATCCAACTGTATCGAGCCATCAAAGCAGGTGAATTCCTTCACGAGGGCAAGTGGCTCACTAGGGGAAAAGTTCAAGAGAAGTTTTCTCATCTCATGGAGGAGCTTAACGTAATGGGTACCATTTCTTCTTAAGGGGGGAGGAATGATCTACGTTCAAATTGGTGGTAACTTCCTTATTCCACTTGGATCCCCTCGATTGTTTCTTTTAGTTTTTCAGTTTCCTTATTTCTAGCACAATTTACTATTTTTTGTAGTTTTTCATGTCGTGAACTTCTCGAGCCGTTTTGAGACCCTAAATGACATTTTTTAGGAAAAAGGGGGGGCAACATGGGCCAGTGTTAGTTTTTAGCCACTCAAAATTTATATTCCTCGAATAGATATTTCTAAAGAGGTATTGTGCACATGAAACGAAGATTGTATGCCAAAGTTATTACCCGGGGAAGTTGATGTACCAATTTACCTAAACGGGTTCCCTAGTTTGGCACTTCATCTCCTAAGGCTAGGTTTTTGGATGTTTAGGGTTTTCCATTGTTTCTCTATAATAAGTAGGTCTTTTAGCCTCATTGTAACACAGTTCGGAGGTGTACCTCCCACATCTCTTCTTAGAGATAAGCTACCATTTCCTGAGGTAGTCTTATTTCCATTCTGTTTGTAACCATACTTCAGTATTTGATATTAATGAAATGAAGTGTTATTTCTGCTGCATCTCTGTATTTATGGTTATATTTGTAATATTTTTTGTCTTCTTGCTTAAATTTGGATCAATTATGTAGATCATATAAATCAAATTCACATTGATTTTCCATTATCTTATAGTGTGTGTCAAATAAAGGAATGACATTTAAATTGGAAACACAGGGTAAGAGAGCACCCTTGACCACCATTTTTGCTTTTCCCTTATGTGATGACATTTCATATTTTCAAGAGGTATAAGGGAAATTAATCGATTTGTAGTTGATTGATACTACAGGAGGATGGAAATTGGAGAGGGAACTAGTGAACTAAACAATATTTGAGCGTAAATATGCACTCATACAATCAAATGGAAAAGGGAGAAATGCTCAAAAAGGTGGGATTTTTAAATCAAGAAGGGGATGAAAATCAAGGGAAAATTACCATTTTTTGAGCATCAAAATTAATGGTTTAAACTTTGGTATGATTTAAACATGGGCTTGGGATTCCAACCACTATGTCACATTGATGTGGCCATACCATTTGCAGCTACTCAGGAAGATTCAGCTCATGTTGAGTCCGAAGACGACAAGGCAAACAACTTCACTTAGCACATCCAACACATCTGTGAGAAATTCCATGACATTATCAGGAAATCAAATTCCAAGTACCATCAACAACATGATCAACATCTGGTGCCACATAAGTTTCACATGGGTGACAAAGTCTCTTTACATTTGCAGAAGGAACTCCTTACCCGAGCTTATTGGAAACTCAGACCACTCTGATATTGTCTTTACAAATGTAAAAAGGTTGTGGGAGAAAATGCATTTGAGTAGAGAATTTCCCCATTCCTCAACCTGCACCCACTGTAGAATGTGAAGTGCCTTCTACCCTACATCCCACCATTGTTGGACACACCATACATTACAAAACACCTCACATCGAAAAAGTTAAATTTAGATTGTATGGAACAAGCCATAACTCATCAAATCATGGACATGAACATCAAGAACACCCATAGAAAAGGATCCAACTAGATTGAATCATGAAAGCAAGCCAGCTCCTTCACGAGGGCAAGTGGCTCACCAGGGACCGAGTTTAGGAGAAGTTTTCTCATCTCATGGACGAACTCAAAGTAGAGGGGACTATTGCTTCCTAAGGGGGGAGGAATGATCCATGTGAATATAGGTGGCTACCTGCCTATTCCACTTGCACCTCCATCATTGTTTCTTTTTGTTTTTCAGTTTCCTTATTTCTAACACAATTTACTATTTTTGGGGGTTTTTCGGGTCATGAACTTCCGGAGCCATTTTGAGGCCCTAAACGACATTTTTCAAGAAAAAGGGCAGGAAATATGGGCTATAAATAGTTTTTTTCCACCTGAAATTTATAGCCCTCATATAGATATTTCTAATGAGGTATTGTGCATGTCAAACGAAGATCGTATGCAAAAGTTATGACCTAGGGAAATTGATGTACCAATTTACCCAAACGGGTTTCATAGTTTGGCGCTTCATCTCCTAGGGTAAGGTTTTTGGTTTTCCATTGTTTATGAATAATAAATAGGTCTTTTAGTCTCATTGTAACATAGTTGAGCGGCATGTAGCTCCCACATATCTTCTTGGAGATAAGCTACCATTGCCCGAGGTAGTCTTATTTCCATTGTGTTTGTAAGCATATGTCACTATTTGATATTAAATAAGTGAAGTGTTATTTCTCCTGCATTCTTGTATTTATGGTTATATCTGTAATTTGTTGTGTTCTTGTTTAAATTCGGATCAATTATGTAGATCATATAAATCAAATTCACATTGAGTTTTCGCTATCTTATAGTGTGTGTCAACTAAAGGCATCACATTCAAATTGGAAACAAATGGTAAGAGAGGACTCTTGACCACCATTTTCACTTTTCCCTTATGTGACAACATTTCATATTGTCGAGAGGCCTAAGGGAAGTTAATAGATTTTTACTTCATCAATACTGGAAGAGGATGGAAATTGGAGAGTGAACTAGTGCACTAAACAATATTTGAGCATCAATGTGCACTGATACAATGAAATGGCAAAGGGAGAAGTGCTCGACAATGTAGTTTTTTTAAAATGAGAAGGGGATTTAAGAAAATCAAGGGAAAATTACCATTTCTGGTGTGTCGCAATTAGTGGTTTAAACATTAGGAGGATTTAATGACCAACGTCAACATCACTCTTGGTAGGGCATTTGGCCAAAGGACCATGTAACATAACATGGTGAGGTGATGTGGAGGATGTGGTGGCATGGCATGGATGGGTGTGATGGCATGGTATGAGTCGAGTCACAGCTAGCGGGAGTGGGGGCAAGTGGAGGTGGGGATTGTTTTTAGGGGGGGTGGTTCGATGGTAAGTGCTAAGGGATGAAAGGCCCCCAAAATGCGTGTGGGGTCACCACGTGGTTGAAGCTGTTTTCAAACAAGCCACTTTTTGGACCCCCCTCCACATTAACTTTCAGGAGGTTCGGGGGCCAAATATCTCATCATCCAAAGGTGCCAATTGGTTATTACAAAATGATTGGCTTTTATTCATGTTTTAAATCATACCTTTGCTAATTTTAATAAAATTTTAAGGATAATAAACAAAATAACTTAGGGGGCATTTTGGCTCCCCCACCCTTTTGAGCATTTTTATTTCATATATTTTTCTTTAAATATCTTTTCTTTTACTCATCTTTTCATTTTTGTCTACTTTTTTATATTTTTTTTTCCATTTTTCTATTTTCTTTTTCTATCTTTCTATTTTTCTTTTTAAGAGCTAAACAACTTCAAATAAAAAAAAAATTACACCATCACACTAGGATAAATGTCTAGATAATCATACATTGATCACTATATTTATATGAGCATAATATAGTAAATATGTTTAAAATTTTACCTAATTTGGAATTTTAATGTTGGGAAAATTTTTGTTGAAGGTAAATTTATTACTATAGCCCATATTAGCCAAAATTGTTTTTATTATTTTCTTTTTGTATTTGTTCTAGACTTGAAATACTTACACATCACCATCATAATGGGTTTTAGAATGCTCCTCTAGAGGAAATTATTATTATTATTATTATTATTATTATTATTATTTAAATATATATAACTTCATTTAATATATATATATATATATATATATATATATATATATATATATATCTTTTATTATATAAATAATGTTTTACCAAATGGGGCTCCTATACCAAAATTTGTGGGGTCTAATTGGGACTTCATATTGGGGAGACCCACTATACGTCGTTGGCATGATCCAACACCATCGATGCATCCCAAGGGGCAAGGGAACTACTTCGGCATATTAAATATACGAAGGCATACATACTTTACCCCCTTCTTGTTTTGAACCTTTCGAAGAAAAGAAATGCTCTTAACCATTAGGCCCACTCAATATCTATTTTTCTAACACACCCCCTTACCTGATTAGTCTATACTAAGGCTATAAGGAATAATTTACTATATTGGCCTAACTCTTAATGTTTTTTCATGGAAATGGGGTCTAAATTTTTTATGCTTTTCAAAATTTTCGAAACCTAGAATAATGAACATTGTTGTGTTCATCTCGTCAAGACCTTTTTGAGGATATTCAACTTACGTTAACCTAAATTACAAATCAATAACTATTACCATTTTAAATTAGGTGAGTTTAATCCTCGCACATAGACATTAGCTCCCATGTGGCATGCACATGATGCTCTGCATGGTCCCTACTTTGTAGCTTTTCCAAAGTAGATGAATCCATTTAGAATACACACATCATATGCATAGTTAGACCCCAACCTACATGGGAGAAACCACAAAACATCAAATAAATGAGAGTCACCCTAATGTGGCTGGCCCAAGCCGACTACACTACGTTCCTAACTCACTCACTAGCCTCAGCTACTAGTGGGGTGTGTTGATGAAAGTTGAATATTAGGGAATTGTCCCCCTATTATTGTTATGTAGTGAAACACAACTTTGTTTAGTTCTATATATTTTAAATTTTTTATTATATTTCATTTATTACCAAATTATTCTAGAAGGGGTTGATTTTCTTTAAATTCTTAGAAAATATACATTTCAAGGTTGCTTCATGCATTAAAGGAGTGAGTTAGTGGGGTATTTATGTGTTTGACTAGATTTGAGGTTATCACTTATCCATAATATTTGTTAGCTAAAAAAATGAAAGGTTCTGTTATAAGTTAGTTTCTCACTAACCTACCATTTAGAGGGTGGGCCCTATTGAATTAGTTGTAACAAGGTAATAATTTTCAATAACTTGACCTTGACACGTGTTTTTTTCCCATACTTTCAAAATAACCCATGGGATGAGCTCATGGTTTCACTATAGTTCATTGTATCAAAATGGTGGCTTAAGAGGCATTTATTCCTATCAAATTGTTTTTAGCATAGTTGTGGCTAGAGGTGCTATCCACCCTAGTATAGTCAAGATCTTGTAAAAGTAATTTGTGTAAATGCAAACATTTTTAAAGGGTCAAGAAAAAATATAGATAAAAATATCCCTTCCTCAAACATTTCTTTTCCGAGTCAAAAAAAAAAATTAAGGCTATATTAAAATAAAATTAATTTTAAACAAAAATAATTATGTAAATTTGGCTTGATCAAGACACGCGTGATTTTTGACCTAGATGTTTATGAGAACCCATGGTATTGCCCCATGGAATTCATGTGAACTATAGCCTATTTAAATGAGGAAATTAAAGGAGCCTACAACCATGTTAACTCTTGATCTACCAATGGCTAAGAGGATCAAATCTTGTCTCACTCGGGAAACATGTCAAGAGATTTGATCCCTCTTGGTAAATCATGAGTTAAGATGATGTAGGATAGATTTTACCAAAAAGAATGATATATTTTTTTTGCTTTCATTCCAAGTATTGATTTCCAGGCTTGAATTTTTTAATTTTGGTGAATGATATATTTGTATCATGGTTAAATGTGGAATGCCCTCTATAAATTATGTTTCATATGAGTTGTAAAATTAGATTAGGAATTTTCGTGAACCTTAGAGGGTTTTTGTTTTTTTCTCGGGCAATGATGCCCAATGCTCACACTCGTGAGATTTTGTTTTTTCTTTCTTTTCTTAAACTCCTTTGTCATTTATCTACAAAATTTGCTTAGTGTGCTTCATTATGTTTCAAATATGGTGTCATTAGATTCAGATTAAATCATGAAACAAGAGGAAAAGGGAGTATGGTAATATGAACTTAATCATGAGAAGGGAGAATTATGTAACATTTAACAGATTAATGGATGGGCCTTAATTTTTAAATTTCATATAAATATTATTGAAAATATCATAGGTATAAATGAGAAATTTATACTTATTTTAATAAAGATTCCTGCTACATGTCCTAGCAAAATGCTCTTGAAAAAAAATGTCGTTGAATTAATGATGAAGTTTGACATGGGCTCGTATGGACATATTGACCCTTTGAGGCAAAGGCACCAGTGGTTGTGAGCTCAGCATAGAAATGCATCAATTGTAATAAACCTTGCAATTGAAAATTTGTAAGAGTAAGTGGTTTGGTGTTGGCACGAAACCTTTGTGCTCGAATAGAAACATCAATCAAAATTCCCAAATTAGAATGGAATTATAAAAAATATAAATAATGATGAAATTTGTAATGTTTTATAATTATAATTCAAAATGGTCAAATTAATAAAAATTATTTAACATTTTAGACAATAATGGATGAGAAAGAAACTAAAATTTACAGTGCAAGAGAAATACTCCTATCTGTTTTGATGATCATCTATAATTGGGATCTCCATGCCTCCCTCCCTCATGAAGATTAAGCTCGGTCAGTTCATATGTAATTGGGATCTTCATTTGCATCTGCATGTGTGCCCGATTTATATTAAGCTCACAAGCACATTTGGAAGCGAGGCAATTTCAGTTTCCTTATTTCTAGCACAATTTACTATTTTTAGGGGTTTTTCAGGTCGTCAGCTTGTGGGGCTGTTTTGAGGCCCTAAATGACACTTTTTAGGAAGAAGGAAGAGGGGGCAGGGGGGGGGGACATCGTAAATAAATAGTTCTTAGCCACTCGAAATTTATAGTCCTCAGATAGATATTTCTAACGACGTATTCTGCATGATAAATGGAGATCGTATGTGAAAGTTATGACCCGATGAAGTTGATACACCAATTCACCCAAACGGGTTCCATAGTTTGGCGCTTCATCTCCTAGGGTTAGGTTTTTAAATCTTTAGGGTTTTCCATTGTTTCTCAAGAATCAATAGGTCTTTCAGTTTCATTGTAAGAGAGTGGAGAGGAATGTAGCTCACACATCTCTTCTTAGAGATAAGCTAACATTACCCGAGATAGTCTTATTTCCATTATGTTTGTAAGCATACTTCACTATTTGATATTAATGAAATGAAGTGTTATTTCTGTTGCATCTCTTTATTTATGGTTATATCTGTAATTTGGTGTGTTTTTATTTAAATTCAAATCAATTATGTTGATCATATAAATCAAATTCGCATTGAGTTTCCACTATATTATACTGTCTGTCAACTAAAGGCATCACATTTAAATTGGAAATAGAGGGTAATAGAAGACTCTCAACCACCCATTTTGCTTTTCCATTATGTGATGATATTTCATATTGTTGAGAGCCCTACAATTTTTAGTTGATTGATACTGCAAGAGGATGGCAATTCGAGAGGGAACTAGTACACTAAACAACCTTTGGGCATCAACGTGCACTCATACAATGAAATGACAATGGGAGAAATGCTCGACAATGTAGGATTTTTAAATCGAGAAGGGGAATAAAATCAAGGTCAAATTACCATTTTTGGAATGTTGCAATTAATGGTTTAAGAATTGGTAGGATTTAAACATGTGCTTGGGATTCCAACGACTATGTCTCATTGATGTGGCCATACAATTTGCAGCTCGTGAGGGACATTTAGCTCATGTCGAGTCTAAAGTCGACAAGCCAAACAACTTCATTGCGCACATCCAAAACATGTGTGAGAAATTCCACAACATTCTCGAGAAATCAAATGCCAAGTACAAGCAACAACATGATCAACATCAAGTGCCACACAAGTTTCACGTGGGCGACAAAGTATCGTTGCATTTTCAGGAGGAACACCTTACTCGAGCCTGTTGGAAACTCAGACCAATCTGATATGGTCCTTACACAATTACCAAGGCTATGGGAGATAATGCATTTGAGCTAATAATTTCCCTATTCCTTGGTGTGCACCACCTATACAATGTGGACTGCATTCAACCATACTTCCCACCATTTTTGGACACATTAGACATTGCACAACACCTCACACCTATAGAGTTAAATTGATACTACACGGAACAAACCACAATTCATCAAACCATGGACATGCACATGAAGAACACCCATAACAAAGGATCCAAATATATAGATTCGTTAAAGTAGACCAACTCCTTCACGAGGGAAAGTGGCTCACTAGGGACCAAGTTGAGGAGAAGTTTTCTCATCTCATGGAGAAACTCAATGAAATCGGGACCATTGCTTCCTAAGGGAGAAAGAATGATCCAGGTGAATATTGGTCTCCACTCGCCTATCCCACTTGGACCTCCACCATTGTTTCTTCCAGTTTTTTATTTTCCTTATTTCTAGCACAATTTATTATTTTTGGGGTTTTTTGCGGTCATGAACTTCGAGAGCCATTTTGAAGCCCTAAACGACATTTTTCGGGAAAAAGGAGGGAAAACATGGGTTAAAAATAGTTTTTAGCCATTCCAAAGTTTTAGTGTTGTGATAGATATTTCTAATGAGGTATTGTGTGCATTAAATGAAGATCGTATGCCAAAGCTACTACTTGAGGAAGTTGATGTACCAATTTACCCAAACGGGTTCCATAGTTTGGCGCTTCATCTCCTACGGTTAGGTTTTTGGATGTTTAGGGTTTTCCATATTTTCTCAATAATAAATATGTCTTTCAGTCTCATTATAACATGGTTGAGACGCATTTAGCTCCCACGTCTCTTTTTAGAGATAAGCTACCATTGCGTGAGGTAGTTTTATTTCCATTGTGTTTTTAGGCATACTTCAATATTTGATATTAATGAAATGAAGTGTTATTTCTACTCCATCTGTGTACTTCTGGTTAGATCTGTAATTTGTTGCATTCTTGTTTAATTTGGATCAATTATGCACATCATATAAATCAAATTCATATTGAGTTTTCAATATTTTATAGTGTATGTCAACTAAATGCATCACATTTAAATTGGAAACACACCGTAAGAGAGGACTCTCAACCACCATTTTCGCTTTTCCCTTATCTCACGACATTTGAGATTGTCTAGAAGCCTAATGGAAACTAATCGTTTTTTGCTTGATTAATACTCAAAGAAGATGGCAATTGGAGAGGGAACAAGTGCACTAAACAATATTTGAGCGTCAACATGCACTAATACAATGAAATGGCAAAGGGAGAAATGCTCGATAATTCACGGTTTTCAAAGGGAGAAGGCACAAAATATCAAGGGCAAATTAGGTTTGCAATTAATGGTTTAAACATTGGCATGATTTAATGACCAAATGTCGACATGAATCTTTGGCCATGACGTACCAATCTCCGGGGGGGTGCAGTGTATGATGGTAGAAATAAAGGAATGTGAATATATACCCAGGTTTTGGATATATGCTCTTTCTTTCGGCACTCCGCTTCGTCTGAAGACGACATCGTAGGATTCCACATTGTTGTGAGGATTCACAAGTATAACGGGAGGGAATGTTATTTGCTTTGTTCAGTTTCTAAATCCAAAGAGAAAATGACATTAAGTGATACAGAAAACGAAGTTTTGAACTCAATTCCATGTAAACACAAAAACAAAGTTAACTATGAGACCGTATTGTTAACTATGAACACGTCAATAAAAGGTCGTCACGTTGAAAAAAGAACAATTGTTCTCCAAAAGGATCTTCAACTGTATCAGCAACAAGAATTATTCTAAGGTTGTATCAGCAACAAGAATAATTCTAAGGCTGTAGCAAAAAAAAAAAAGTATCCATGTGAGTCTTGAACTATAGAAATCATGCTAACAACTATTCATACACTCAAATGTTTCTGAAAAATATTAATCAAAGTTGAACTATGTGAATGAGCTTATGGTGAATCCCAAGTTGAATCTTTAACAAGAAAAATTGAACGATATATCCATGATTAGAAATAAATATGATAGTTTTGTTATAGAGAAATAAAATATGTTGAGCACTAGCAAGCTCGGTTTAGGTCACCATAGTCATCGAATAGAGCCCAAAAGGGGGTTTCAACATTGAACATTTATTTTTTCCTTATATTTTTATTTTTTTTCTTAATATATATTATTTATTTATTTTTTCTTTTTCATTTTTTTTATTAATAATTAAATAGTTGACAGTGCATGACAAATCTCCTCATCCTCCACAACTTCAAGGTATGAAAATGAAATTGGTACGATGGTCACAAATGAATCCTTAGAACTAGGTCTATGATACAATATAAGATGATTTTCATTAACAGCAAATGATATTTGGAAATTATCAATGTTGTCAATGTTACATTTGCATTTTCAAACATTTTTTCTACCTCATGATGACCTAACCATATGGTACACAAATTTCCCTTAAAATCCTAAAAGTAGGAATCATAGAGAAAGGCATAATCGCCCTTCTTAAAAAACTTATCCTTAATAAACTTGTCATGCCATTTGGCATGCTGCTACTGAATGATACATGTTCATTGCAGTAGCTCCAGAAGGACAAAGTTGGTAGCCTAGGAATTGCAACTTCTTTTCTTCTATTTCTAGTCTACTTTCTCTTCTTCTATTTCTAGTCTTCAAATTTCCTCCATTATTTTATTTCTGTAGAAGTAATCTAGTAGCTTCCTTTATTTCATTTGTCATTATTTGCTTCCGTTTCCATTCCGCGGGTAGAATTTCAATTCAGCAAGTAGTTTTTTTCTATTGGTAGTTTTCATTCGATCAACAATTTCATTTCTAAAAAGTACTTTCTTGATAAAAAAATATTCCAAAAACCAACCCAAAAACATTTCCTTTCATGCCTCGTAGGAGTAGGGACAATTTAGGAAAATTCTTGCCAAATACCCCCATTGCATCCAATAACCAACCTTCTCTCTTCCTCGGTGGATGTGAACTGGAGGAACCCACAGGTGAGAAACCTCACATATTTGAAGAACCTTTAGGGGAAGAAGAAGAGGAACCCATTCCCATTGAACCAATGGCTAAAACCCGAAATGACAAAGGAAATAGAGAGAGAATTGAGGGTGCCTTCCCCATCAGGGAAACCAATGGGGACACTAAGATGAAGAATATAAGCCCCTATGCTCTACCTCATTTCCATGGCATGACTACATAGGACCCTTGCACTTTCATATTTGAGTTTTTTGTTATATGCCGAACCTATGACTATACAAATGATGAGAAAAGGTTAGAATTATTTCCATCGACCCTCAAAGATGGAGCATTGCACTGGTTCATGGCTTTACCCAAAGATAGCACCATAACTTGGGCTCAGATGCAGCAGGCTTTTAACAACAAATATAGGGACTACTATAGGTCAAAGGATACCAATGGAGAGATTTTTAGGATGACCATGGGCTAGGATGAATCCTTAAAATACTATGAAGAAATATTCCAACTTAGTTACAAAAGGGCTAGGTGCACACTTGACCCTAAGTCACTAATGTCCTACTTAGAGGAGTAAGGGAAGACCTTCTATATACCTTACATTTGTTAGGAGGAGGAGATATCTACCAATTACCCTCTGAGGATATCAAGACTGTCTTTAGAAACCATTCTAGGTCAGACATGAAAAGGGGTAGGAGTTGTCAACCTATGGCTAGTACATCATCCTCCAACTCATCCATCAAGGGTGATATTGGAAATATGTTGGAAGATTTCAAGAGTGAGATGTTGTAAACCCTTGCCTTGCAATTGGACACCATGAATATAAAAAGGAAGCAAGAGGAAGCAGATAGAACCTTGGCTATTGTTTGTCCTAGATGCATGAGGAGGCATCCCACGAACAAATATCCATTGAACTGCATTGATATTTGCTCAGTTTGTGAAGAAAACCACTCCACAGACAAGTGCCCTTCTTTACCTCGACTCAAAGCTGTATATCAAGGAGCTGAAGGAGTCACTGAGCAGCTTTGCTGCATAAACCAAAGGAGACCTCCTGGGCATAGACCATACGAGCAGGGTATGCAAGGGTCATCCCATGCATATTACAACCAAAACCAAACCACATCTATACCTTCTTGGGGACCCCCTACTCATCCTTCTTGGTCTACACCACCCCCTTGGTCGTATGCATCACAATATCATTCATAGCCAGCCAACCAATAATTTCAACCTTATGTTATACCAGAACCTCAGTGGAACACCCCACAACAGGGGTGGAGGCCCTAATACAACAATGCTCCAGCTCTATTCCATCCACCACCTACCCAACCACAACTTCTAACACTCTACTCCACCCAAGCAACCCTATATGCCTGCCTAGCCAAATCCAAAACTGAAAAATAGGTAGGCTCAACAAGTATACAGTGGAGAGACATCATACCCAGCTTATGCTGTAGAAATCTAGGAGATCAACCTAAGATCTGAGAGAATTCTCCAAGATAATCAACCCCCCTCTCCACATAGGGAGGTTGAGAAAGAAAGAGAGGAAAGTAAACTTAAAGTAAATCCACCCTTTCCTCAGAGATTAGCCCAACCACTCCAACTTACCCTACGAGAACTTGAACTTCTCGGACAATTGAAAAACATATGTGTAAATATCCCCCTTCTCCAAGCAATAAAAGATGTTCCCATTTAGAATAAGTTGATTAAGGAGAAATTCTTCAAGCACCGAGGAAGAAGAAGAGGTGATGCCCCTACCATTAATTCATTGGGCATCTGTCAAACTTAATTATGGGATAGGTAATATGTCCAAAATATTTGGAGCCTAGAAGCCCTATAGTAGATGTGCACATCAATAGCACCATTTTCCCACACACTCTGATTGCTCTCGGGGCTGCCATTAATGTGATGATCAAGGACACCATGCTCAAAATCAACCTCCAAGGGTCATTGAGGAAGACCACAACATTCCTGCAACTTGTAGACCATTCCATAGTTTCCCCTGAAGGAATTATGGAGGATGTGATGGTCTCCGTTGACTCTTGGGAATACCCTACAGATTTCCTAGTTCTCCAGCCTATGGCTAAGCTTATGGGTTACAATCTCATCCTTGGGAGGCCATTGTTGACAACAGATGATGCTTACATTAGCTACAGAGATGGGAATATGACCATCATGAATGGGAATATGTCCAAACAATTAGTCATATACCCTCCTCCTCAACCTTCTCTAGAGCATGATTTACCTTTATGGTTGGAGGAGGAGGAAGAAGATGAGATTTATTCAGCACAAATTTATGCTTTGGAAGCAATCATAGGAAGATGACAACAAGATGAGGATGACTTAATTGAACACCTACTCCAAATTCCAACTCCTATTTCATTTCCATTAGAAGAGGAAGTTAGGGAAACCCAGAACAATCATCCAATTGAATTATGCTTGGCCAATTCCAACCCACTCCATGTCAAAACCATAGAATTTGGCCCAGAGAAAACTTTGAAAATTAATCCATCTCTTTCTTCTCTTGAAGAGGAAAATATATGCAACATGTTGAGAGAAAACCTAGAAGCCTTTGCTTGGAGTTACAAGGAAATGAAGGTGGTACACCCCTAAGCGTGTACTCACCACATATACACCAAAGAAGGTTGCAAGCTAGTCTGGTAACCACAAAGGAGGATGAATCCAACTCTTAAAGATATAGTCAAAGAAGAACTACAAAAACTGCTAGATGCAGGATTCATTGACCCCATCTCTGACACTGAGTGGGTCTCTCCCTTGGTGTTAGCTCTCAAGAAAAATGGTAAGTAGAGGATTTGTGTCAATTACATGGATTTGAATAAAGCCACAAAGAAGGATCATTTTCCCCTACCCTTCATTGACCAAGTGCTAGATGACCTGGTAGGAAACAAGTTATTTTATTTCATATATGGATTCAGTGTGTACAACCAAATACAAATCTCCCCAGAAGACCACGATAAGACCATATTCACCTATCATTGGGGTACTTTTTCCTATAGGGTCCTTCCTTTTGGCCTATGCAATGCCCTTGCCACTTTCTAGAGAGCATTCTTGAGAATTTTTACTGAATTAGTACATGATGCAGTGGAAATTTATATGGATGATTTTACACCGTATGGTTGTGATTTTGGAGAATCCCTAACTAACCTAGGCAAAATATCGCATAAATTCATTGAAATGAACTTGTCTCTAAGTCCAGAAAAATGTGAATTCTTAATGACTGAAGGGACCGTGCTAGGTAATTCAATATCTAAGAAAGGACTGTAGGTGGACCCAAACAAAATAGCAGTCATCCAAAGGGTCCCACCTCATCAAAAGCAGAGGGATTTCAGGAGTTTCATGGGGTTAGTTGGATACTACTAAAGGTTCATAAAGGACTTCAGCAAGTTGGCCTCTCCCTTATTTGGGTTGTTGGCAAAAGATTCAGAGTTGATATGGTCAAAAAATTGTTAAGAGTCCTTAGACATTTTAAAGGGTAAGTTAACCACTGCACCAATTATTCGAGGCCTGAACTGGGCCCTCCCTTTCCAAATTCATGCTAATTACTCACACAAATCCATAGGAGCAGCCTTAGGTCAGGGAGAGGAGAAAATGCCCTATGTCATCTATTTTATCAATAAGAACCTGTCAAAGGTTGAGCTAAATTATACTGTGACCGAAAAGAAACTCCTCACTATTGTGCATTCATTAAACAAATTTAGGCATTACATTACAGGCTACCAAACATTTGTGCATATTGACCATGCTGCAATCAAATATTTAATGAACAAACCAGATGTGAATTCTATAATGGTAAAATGGTTACTTTTATTACAACATTTTGATCTAACTATTATTGATAAGCCTGGTAAGGAAAATGTTGTTGCAGACTTTCTATCTAGGATGAATCTACCTATAGGTGAGGAAGGAATGGTGGATGACTAGTTATCAGAGGAGAATTTGTTTGCTATTTCAGTTATCTCCCCATAGTTTGCTAATATAGCAAACTATTTGGTATCAAAACAGTTCCCACCAAACTTTCCCCCCAAATAAGAGAGAAAGATAGTCAGGAAAAGCGCCCCCTTCACCTGGATTGCAGGCAATATTTTCAAACTTGGCCTAGATCAAATATTGAGAAGGTATGTAAGGGAAGAGGAAGTTTTTGACATCCTTCTAATCTATCATGATGGGCCTTGTGGAGGTCACTTTGTAGCAAAGAGGACAACATTCAAAGTGTTACAAGTGGTCTATTATTGGCCCACTTTTCATCAGGATGTGAAAAAGTACATTAGTGAGTGTGATTGGTGCCAAAGGATGGGAAAGCCTACTCCAAGAGATGAAATGCCCCTACAACCTCAAGTGACTTTTGAGCCATTTGATAAGTGGGGCATGGACTTGATTAGGCCTATCAACCCTCCTTCAAAGAAAAAACAATACATTATTGTATGCACTAAGTATTTGACTAAGTGAGCTGAAACTAAGGCGACTAAGGTAGCAAGAGAATAGAAGGTGGTTGAGTTCCTAAGAGATAATTTATTCTACAAACTTGGGTACCATATAGAGATAGTCACAGACGAAGGTAGCCAGTTCACCTCCAACATGATGAAGAACTGCTCAGCCCTCACAAAATCAAGCATAGGACCTCCACTCCTTATCATCCACATACTAATGGGCAAGTGGAGGTGATGAACAGGGCACTGGAGAGCATCTTTAGGAAGGTAGTGAGGGAAACAAGAACGATTTGGTAGAGATACTAGTTGAGGCCACCTGGGCCTATAATACAACATGGAAGACAACCACTGGATTTACATCCTAAGAGATGATCTATGGGAAAAAGGTTGTGTTGTCCATTGAGTTTGACTATAACACATTGAGGATGGTAGCCCAAATAGATTTGGATCTCAATCATGCACAGAAATAAATTATTCCATTTGAATGGCTTGGATGAATTCAGAATGCAGGCCTCATACATACATAGATAGTTTAGCTTTAGAGGAAGATTTGGCATGATAGACATATTAAGGAGAAGCAATTTCAAGAGGGCGATTGGGCATTGTTATATGTTTCTAGGTATAAAGACTTCAAGGGAAAGCTAAGGACAAGATGGCTCAGACCTTATGTGGTGGAAAGATGCCATGATAATGGTTCAGTGCAAATCAGAACTATAGATGAACAAGCCATTCCATTGATTGTTAATGGACACCAATTGAAAATGTACAAGAGGCCTTTATCAAAACAAGTGTCCATTGAAAATATCAATAAAACAATGATGATGGTGGTGCAAGTTCCAGTTGCTCCCTCATCAGGTCACTGAATCATCCACTCCTTACCATGCATCACTCCATTTCTATGATTTTCCACTCCATTGCTTCTATTTTGGTGAAGATTGTGTTTCCTACAGGATCCCCTGAAAACCTACAAGAAGCAATCTGAGGGTGAATGGTAGGTTGGTTAGGTCATGTAGCAGCCTATCCCACACCATATCAATCATAAGCTACAAGTCTTCACTAGGATGATTCAGGAGCTCCAGACAATAGACAATAGAGGAGGAAGAAGACTGACCATGCAACAAATAAACAACGCAACACCTTTGATCTTCAACAACTATAGCATGTGATCAAGGCCATAGGTAAGTATCCTGCTCACTCACTCATATACATAATTTGATCAAAAGTTGTAAAGGTTACAAGGTTGTTGTTTTATAAGTGAAAAGGTGGTCAGTTGACTTGGCCACCTTCGTTCAGTCATCACATACAAAATCAGTGGTCCTCTCACACATGGCCGCAGTTAACTCAAAGACAGAGTAGGAGTAGGACAAGAAGGGCTTAATTATGGATCTACGAGGTGTGAACTGATTACGAGGAGTGGGAAACAAAACATCATTTAAATGCATTCTACCTCCTTGAAACTCACT
This sequence comes from Pinus tabuliformis, assembly GCA_031772625.1. NCBI lineage: Eukaryota > Viridiplantae > Streptophyta > Pinopsida > Pinales > Pinaceae > Pinus > Pinus tabuliformis. The sequence goes on from CM062804.1 coordinate 1,269,986,972, forward strand.
CACTCAAGTCACACTTACAGCTCTGGCCACCCAACCAGAAGCAAGGATCCATCGTTCTGCAAGAGAATTTCTACAGGAGCATGCACATGACTTCCTACAGGAATAGTCTACAGGAGTAGTCTATAGGAAACACATTGGCATTCTACGAGATAGGTAGAGAGGGGTTCAAGAGGGAATATCATGATAACTATCCACTACCACCATTCTAAAGAGGTAGGACCTTAAAATCCATCTCCATTTACAAGAAAATGAACTAGAAATGCTCTAAAAGCTAGTGGATATAACAAGTATGGGAGGTGAATTACATACACAGGAAACTTTGTTTTCTCTTGAATTTAAAATTCTTGTGTCAAACCTCTCATTTCCTCCTCAAGCCTCACAAGCAAGATGATAATAAGGTTTAATAAGAGAGAACCCACAAACACCGTGAGGATACAAAAACACCCCCAAGTGCTTGAAATCTTTATAAGACAACAATGGATGGGGTTTTTGAAAACTTCATAGTGTATGATGATGAGGTGGCTCAAGAATTTTCTCATTCCCTCACTCCACATAGCAGAATACATGCCACTATTATAGTCAAAAGGCTCACTATATATCCCACCCTAGAGCTCATCAGTAGGGTCATCACACTTCCCCTAGGAATTCCATGGAAAAAATAAGACAAAGAAAACAATTAGGTGGCAAAAGGGAAATTCTTTTTAGAAGGTGAAGAACCCACAAAGGATAAAAATGAAGTAAGGAGAGACAGTCTGCCATACCCATGGAGTGAGATAGGTTACCAACTCATCAAATATATCTCATGTGAGGGTAGATACAATGTTATTTATGGCTAGCATTTTAGAATTCTTGAAGAATTAAGATTTGGGGTAGAAACACCAGCTCACCAAAGACTCAACATACCCTATTTTTTATGCAATCACTCATAGACTCCAGCAACAAAGTAAAGGAGGGGAATTCCCAACAATTGGCTCACCATGTGTTGATCAGGATCGTCATTGAGAATGCCCTCCAAAACCTCAAGATCCCTATAACATGGTCATTCTTCATAGACTTACCAGCACAGGATGACATCAAAACCCTCACCTACGATGTTAGTCCTTTTGTCAGTGAGGAGGAGGAAAAACAAAAAAAAGAAGGTACAAAGATAGATGGGGATGAGATGGATGAAGAAGGAACTAATATAGAGGAACATGATGAAACAAAAGAGAAGGAGGATGATGCTGAAATAGAGGAGGAAATGAAGGAAGAAACTGATGGAGATGAGAAAGAACAACAAGAGGAAGTAGATAAGAAAAATAGAGAGGAAGAAGGCATTGAAACAGAAAGGGAAGAAAAAGAGGAGGAGTCATCTAAGGTGCCTCTAGAGGCCCCTCAGAGGAAGGCAACAACTACCTTCACTACTTTCAGCACCCCAATCAAGAAAAAATGGAAAAGGAGGAAAACCCCTCTATATTTTACAATAAGAAAGAGCACAAGAATCAAACAAGGGAAGCCACAAATATCAACAAAAATCCTTATTGAGATTGAAGATTCCCATAAAAGAAGGGACAGAGAACCAATAGTGAGATATCAACATGAGAGGGAAAATGTATGGCTAAGAGGATAGTTGTAGGAAAGGGAAAACCAACTAGCATGTATGGCCAGCCTCTCCGTGGAGTTCATGCAGTGTAGGATGCCAGCTAAATCCTATGCTCTTTACCTCAGAGAACAATGGTTGCAATTTAAAATTAAAGCAATAGCATAAAGGGGCACCATGCCATTTCAGGACTACAAGTAGTTTATTGATCTTTGTGATCAAAGTACACTAAAGGATAGGGCCAAAATGGCTAGGCTTTACTTACACAACATAGCCCTCACATACATGAATGTTTGGGATCCTAATTTCGAGTTATAATATCTACAATAAATGGCTTTGGCATCATGGATGAACCATGAGGAGTCAAGGGATGTAGAGGTGAAAGAATATTGGCCGGAGTGTAGAATGAACCTCTTTTCATAAGAGCTGAACAATCAAATCCCAAGGCCCTAATCAACACCCATAATCTAATTTCGAATGATACTCCTATGACACCTAGACATCTTGCTGCCGAAGAGCAAGGAATTTCAAATTTTGAGGATATGTTTAGGCTGTTAGGAGATGATAGTATATATGCCTTCTTCAAGAAATGGAACACACTACCAGATAGTTTGAAGATCAGATAATATCACTTCCCTCACAGCTTGAGGCATCTTGTCCTTAGCTTTCCCTTGAAGTCTTTATACCTAGAAACATATAACAATTCCCAATCGCCCTTGAAGATCAGAGGCACGCAACAAGAAACCTATGTATAAACAATTAATGCAAAGGTTGAAGGTCAATGGGATAGGCCTAAAACTTAGTCCACTACTACTCCTAGGGATGCTAGAAGGGACAAAAGAAGAAGAGGAAAAGAGGCACTAGGAAGAAGTAGAAAGGAAAGAAGGCTTTTATGAACAAGAAGAAGAGACCACAACAGAAGCATGGGATGTCAGAGAGGCTACCAGAGCCATGAAGGACATGGACATTGACTAAGTTACTAAGATGATGAAAAACACTTTCAGTAGGGGAGTGATGATGTGTTAAAATTGGCAACTAGGGCCAAAATCCATGAGGATCACCTTATTCATGGCTGATAATATTTTATCTAGATTCCTCTCGTCGAGAGGTGTAGGATTGATCCAAAGATCATCTGATTCCGATAAGTATTTATGGAGATATGAATTTACTTTGATTGTGGACAAATTGTCAAAGTTGGCCAGCAAATTAAGTAGGCTCAGAAGCCCAACAGACACATCTATTCATCATCAACGTTTGCATATAAATACAAGATGTCTCCTCCTCATTTGGACACACACTTCTCATCCATCTCTCTCTCTCTTCTACACAGAAAAGAGTCTCTCTCTCTCTCCTGCACGAATAGGTCTCTCTCTCACATGTGGGAAGGAAGGACACAGTCTTCTAAGAGTCTACAAACTGCAGATTGGAACATTGACTAGTGTTGACCATCATTCCCTCTCTCTCTTGACTACACAGTATGTGAAGATGACTCTCCTTGGAAATCCAAAAATTTTGGCACAGGAATCGAGGTGATATAACCTCCGGTTTGGAAGATATTGACTTCCCTAGTTTAGGGATAATGTCACTAATGCCGATGATATTGATGCCACTGATGTCGATGGTGTTGATGTCGATGATGCTAATGCCATTGATGCCAATGATACTGATGTTGCTAATGTCGAAGAGGTTGATGCTGATGCCACTAATCGAGGGTTTGCTACTGCTGATATAAATCATATTTTTGTACTCTTTCTCTTTGCTAAATTACTGAAGATAAAAGAAGATTTGATCAAAGGGTTTCCCCATATTGGGGTTTGTCCCTAGCTAGTCATCACATCTTGTGTCTCTTGTCTTGGCTTGTTTTCTATTGATCGTTTAATGTTTCTTCTGCACTTTACTTATGTACATGTGATTGCTAATCTGTTGATAATAATAAGAAAGATAAGTAAACCGCTCTAAGCATAGAACATACCATAATTTAACATGATGAGCCTCATTATTACGTAATATTATGGGCCTTAATTCACCTCCTATCTTAGTCAAAACAACTATTCTCACAACTTATTGCATACTTTTGATTATATTTTTCTTATGAGATGAGTTAGAGTTGGATATTTTTCTTTGTGGTATAATGTGCATGTAATGCAGGATTAAAGGATAAAAGAAAGGAGTTTTAGCAGAGACCTTGGTCAAAAATCGAATGGGACAAGGGAGAGAAATTATAGGAGGTAAATACTCCTCATTTACTACCCCTCCATTTAAATATTCCTTCATCAGCTTGGAGTACAGCCATCCAAATCATGAGGAGTAGAAGGCATCCGAGCAAGTGAAATTCAAAGCACCAGTTATCTCGTGTTTGGGAGCCGAACCTCCCTAATTTTAATGAATTCGTTGGAGACTTCGATTGTATAAGTATAGATGCCTAGGACCTTAGTAGGATTCATATTTTTTATTGTAAAAATTTACTTTATTTTTGAGCTGCAAGACTTTGACAATTGTGGATGTAATCCATTATTTTGATAATAAGAATGAGTTTTTGGTTGAGTGAGCACCGAGTTAACTCAGAGGGCTAAAGCTCTTGGGGTTAGGGCCCAACCCTAGCAGCTAAGGCTCCCCTTTATTCAACATGTATGCTAGTGTAGATTCATCGTTTAATAATTCATTTTCTTAAGTAGCTGCATTTCCATTACATCAAGGTAGCGCATAGATTCATGGTTTAATTGTTTATTTTCTTAGGTAGATGAATTTCCACTACAACAGTGTAGTGCATAGATTCATGGTTTAATTGTTCGTTTTATTAAGTAGTTGCATTTCCATTACAATAGTGTAGTGTAGATTGGTTGTGTTTTAGCTTGATTTTGTTTGTGCCTTTTTCTTTAGTTAGTAGGTTAGCATGGATTATACCCATAGATTTCCTTTCATAGCAATCCTGACCAAACACCATAAACCATGTGTCACATAGCTTCTTCATATTCATTTCAACGCTTCACTCTATGCACTCCAAATCTCCAACGTCGATCTGTCTACCTTGATCCAATGGCTATCGCATCATCTAAATAATTTATGTCCTCCAAATATCCACCATCGACCTGTCTAGCTTGATCTAATGGCTATCACGTCGTCTTAATATTTTATGCACTCCGAATCTCCACTGTTGATTTCTCTAGCTTGATCCAACGACTATCACGCAATCTCGCACAAATTCTTGCAGTACTGATATCCCCCTAAGGAAATGTGAGAAAATTGGTTTTCTCATGCTACGTGTCACCTATTTGGGCTAATCACGTAAAATTTTGTAATTCCTCTTACAGCCTTGAGGGTGCGTGAGAAACTGCTTATCGCATATGGAAACTTGTTCTATCATTTTGCATGTTTTTTTACCCTTCTGTCGCCATGATACTTGATGTGATCCACCCATCTGTTTACTTCATCTCCATGATAAGATCTCTTCCATTCATCTCCCGTTTAACCCTGTTCGTCCATCTATTCACTTAACCTACACGATAAGATCTCCACCCCTTATCTTATGTTATTATTATTCGTTCATCTATTGAGTAAATTGCTCGCAATAAGATCTTCACCACTCATATTTCGTTAACTAGATTCGTTCATCTATTCACTAAATCGCACACAATAAGATCTCTACCAATCATCTTCCGATTATTCCTATTCATCCATCTCTTGAATTAACCTCCTGCGATAAGATCTCCACCATTCATCTTTCATTAGTCCTGTTCATCCATATATTCACTCAGGCTCCCATGCTAAGATCTATGCCATTCATCTTTCGTCAGTCTTATTTGTCCATCTATTCACGTAATCTTCTGCTATAAGATCTCCATCGCTCATCTCCCATTAATATTGTTCCTGATCAATCCAACAGTTCTTATGCACTTCTGCTTCGTTACATCCTCCCTTCATTGATTTCGATCTTCGCTTTCTCTTCCACTTGACTCCATGCATGCTTGAATTTACCAAAACACCAAAAAATGTGAAAAAAAACTTAGTTTAGTTTCCTTGCTTACACATTAGTTTGGTTTGATGCCCTTTACTTCTTTAACTTGGATAAAAACATTAGGTTAGTATTGATTTAGCAATTCTTCTTAGTTTATTTGTTTAAATGGTTAATTAGGATATGGTGTGATTTAGCACTACATGTTGTTTTCTTCATTACCTTAGCATAGTAGCTCTCTTAGAATAGATTTTCTCTTCTTCCATAAAATAATCAAGCTTCTTCTAACTCTATAGATGTTTGGCTTGGAAGCCTTGGGCTCTCTTACTAGATGAATAAGTGATAATAGGTAGGACCTTCACTTCTACTTGTGCATATAGCATTGTCACCTCCAAGTTTGAACGAACCTCGGGTTGATAAGTACAGCTGGTAGCCGAGGAGTTGTAACATCCTTGCTACAATACTAGTGCTCATCACCATACAACACTTACAACGAACCAGAATTGGTCCGGGTCCTCATTTCCCAAGCCCTTCAACAAAGGAAACTTCACTGTGTTCACCATATCGAATCGTGGTGGTGGTGGAGATGGTATGGGTGAAGTTGGAGGTGATGGAGGTGAAGCCGATGGTGGTGTGGGCAGAGGTGTAATTCAGGGAAATCCTTATCTTATCAACTGAATACCACTTTGTGGAGAAACCTTCGCGATCCCTTCTTCATCCCCTCACGAAGGAGAAATCAAGGGGCTATGCTTTAGACCCTTATTTCCTTCGTTTCTGTAAATTCTTCTACTTCGTGTAGACCCGAATATCATGGTAGCTGCATAACCCATTTTTCGCACAACAACATTTTAATCAAAGTATTCAAATATTTCACATACTTACCTCACAGGCCTTTGAAAAGGTGTCGCTCTACCTCTCTATAGCTGACCAAGGTGTCGACTGTGAACTTAGTAACAAATCCTCCTATAATGTGATCGATCCAATGATCGACGGCATGCATGATATTATCCTCTAATGCTTCCAGCCTTCGCACTAGATTTGGGATCCACACAATAAGACTGTCAAGTTTCCACCTTCCTTAGCTATCTGCTAGATTCGTGATCCACTCATATAGCTTAGTAGGGAAGGATGTGAAAAATATTTTGTGGATCTCTAGATACAAGTAACTGTCTAAACACTATTCTTTTGACAGTGGCGGGTTTCTGTTCTCTTGTGCTGCAAAATCATGAATTCTTCTGTCCAACCAGTCTTCGATTTATTTCTTAGTAGGATTCTAGTCTTCGATTTCTTTCTTTCTTGATTTTGGTTATCATCCACTTTACAGGATTAGTGATTGACGCATGTGTTGTCTATTGCAGGGGTTCAATATGGTTCATTGTCATGTGACAAATGTTTCTAATGTCACTTGTGACATTGGATATAAAAGGGTGTTTTACACCTAATGTAAAACCTAAACCCTAATCCTAAATCTGAAACCAAAACAATACCTAAGTCTAAACCATAAAGCATTGAAATATGTATTACAAAACTATACATAAACCGAAGACCAAAACCTAAGTCCTATCAACCCTATCGCAATACAAAACTAAGTGTTAAACCTAATTCATAAGATTAAAACCCTTGTTATACCTCTCGGAATAAATGTAATTACAAAAAAAACATTGCAAATACAAAATATCAGCCCTAACTGTGGAGGCAAACCGCATCGAGGAAGGCCATAATGTGATCAAAGCTTGTGTAAATGGTCGAACTTGTAAAACCATCAGGCATTGAGTTAACGGCCAGATGTTGACTGTAGTATGGACATGTGAGTGGAGCTATGTATAGACCGTTGGAGGTAGCATTGACAGTTAAGTGGTTAATTATCGGCGAGTTTAGTGGATGACAGTTGACATATGAATAGAAACGATTAATCGTCAGAGATTTTATAGTGGAATCGCTAGAGGTGGCAGCTTGCGGTTAGACCGTGGCTGGTCACATGAAATCTCTAACCTCCTCCACCTAGTTAACCTGACCGCAAATGGATTCTATGCTTATCCAATGTATTTTTGGGTTTTTTAATTAATTTTTGGTTACAAGTAAGTCGAGGACCATGAAACCTAATCCTAGGTGTCAATTTACAGCTAGACCGAGCTCAAAACTATCTAGATTGCAACCAATTCATCCCAAATGTAGCCAAAGGTGGTTTTGATGTACCTACAGGGCTATAAGAGGCATTTTTGTACATGGAGGATATTAGAGAATTTTTATTTTTTGTATGCAGATTGTGGAGGTCATAGGCAGTTTTATTTTCAGTGTAACAGGAGCATCCAGAATCAGAAATGGGAACCATTATAGGCATTAGAAAGCTGGTTCAAAGAGCTTCCCTTTGATAGTGATCAAAAGCGCCTGTGTACACATTCAATGTCATTTATTCTCCGTGTAATCGAATTTCTTGAATTCAATCGCAATGAAGACTCCACCCATCTTGTAAGCGTACCTGCAGATGTAGTCCATCAGGGACGAACTCCATAATCAACTTTTTTTGTCCGGTATCATTGTGTTTTTACTATTTTCACTTCTATTATGCATATTTATTATGTTTAATCAGTTATTGTAAAGTGTTCTTCTCAAGTAGTTTTCCTCAATTTCCTCACTTTCAACTAGCATTCAAATCATTAATGGCTAATCAATTCTACATCTATTTTAGTCTATAATCATTTCAGATCATATAGTTTGGTATTAGAGTAGGTTGTGTTTGTATAATTTTCCATTGAATGTTAACCAGGTCAAAGTCGCAATGAGGAGAAGGAATCCTTGAGAAGATTGATCAAAAGATTGGAAAGAGACGAGCTGTTCATAAGTCGACCATGATAGGATCTGATGCAGGTTAAAATAATGAAACTAAGATGAGTGATGAATAGTTTCAACAAGCATTCTTGACTATGCAGTAGATGTTGGGATAACTGTATGAAGACAAGAAGGCAAGAGATGCAGCTTCTTCTTCAAAGACATCGAAGAAGGACAAAGGTAAAGGCAAGGCTGATAAACCACCTTCACCTTCATCATCTCCATCATCATATTCTTCTTCTTCTTCCAGTACAAAATCTGAAACAAAAAAGAAACCTAAGAAAACATCTCTTTTGAAACTTGATGTGAAATTTTAGTTACCTATTTATGATGGCGATGTTATAGACATTTTTGTGCCTTACAGCATGAAGCATGAAATGTCAATAATCTAAGGGATCCAAAGTCCCTAAACATGTTGTTCCTACCCCTAGAGGAACAAGGTCAGCAAACCACAGCACTGAAAATCAGTTCTCCACCTGAAAACACTCAAAAACAAGCTAATTCTGGATCATGTCAGCTGCTCCACTGAGCATCTGTGCTGAATGTCAACTGCTCCACTCTGTACCTGCGCTGAATGTCAAAAGCAATGAAGGCTACCTACGCTGGGCGAGATTGGCCAAGTGGCACAGTCATTCCTCAATGTGTCAAATGCCCAGGAAGCTTCCAAAATGACACTTGGATCAAGAAATTCGCCTTGTGATGAGTAAGAGGGTCTAGATCTCCAAGTGGAAGCAAGAACCTCCAAGTGGACTTAAGAACTGAAGAATAACTGAAGTGGGAGAGGACACTAGTCAGCTTCATGCCAGCCTCAAGCTGACTCATCCTTTCTCCAAAACTCCTATATATAGAGCTCTCTCATGAGGTCTAGAGGAGGCTGGAATCTTGTGACTGTAAGGAAGTGTTGTTGGTTTGAGTATAGAACTATTGGGTGATTTGCTTGAAGGAGGTGAAGAGGAGATTTCTTTCTGCTGGGAGGTGTTGCTGGATTGGGCCTCTTATGGTTGTAACACTCTCAGAACTTTACTTCTTCCATTAATAAAGTATTTGAGGTTCTTCTATATGCATGTGTCTCAATGGCGTATTGATGCTTGTATATTTGATTTATTCTAATCCTTGAATCAATTATGGATGTATGCTTCTTGTAGTTTCCCTTTCTTGTGCTTTTGCAGGATCTCTGTGTAGCTGGGCCAGTGAAAGAGCAAGGAGCTGGGAGCAAGCAGCAAAGAGGGAAGATTGGATCAATCATTAGCGGAAGATAACGGTTAGTGGATCTCTTCCTCCTCTCTCTTACATCTCATAAAGAAGTAACCATGAATAGCTTTACATTCAGTTGTTGCTGAGGTACTATCACCCTTAGAGTGGGATAAGGTCATTCCGTATTGGATACTTTTCCCAACAACAAATTGGTGACTCCACTGGGGAACGTATCTTGTTGGTTGTTTGTGTTTTTGTTATTCATTTCATAAACAAAGGGAGTACCGAATCAAACTGCCTTTAGATCTTTCAAATGCAAAGTAGAGGGCAGCTACTCTAGCTCAGTTTCTGGGCAAGTTTATGATTTGAAGAGCTGATCCACAAGGACTCTAATAAGCTCTTAGTGATAGCTTTTCATCCTCCTTTTCATCCCTTAGTGTGTACTTGACTTATAGCTTCTGATTTGGCCAAAAACTGTGAATTTTTGAGCAATCTGTGACCCGGAAACCAAGAGAAACGAAAGTTTCGTTCTTCAGTGCAGGCTGTGTGAAGGCTGTCTGCATTTCAGCGCAGTTCCCGAAGGGGCTACCTGCGCTGAAGGTCAAACTGCCTGTGTACTTCCTGCGCTGGACCAGTTTTGCCTAGTGCTACTGGGGTTTCCTGCTCTTTCTTGCCCTATTTTCACTCTTGTTTTGCTGCCTGTTACCAGTCAATGTACCTATCTGAAACCAACTTTCCTTGCCACTATTCCGCCTCGGTTGTATAAAGAAACGGTGTTTGTTCTTTTTGTATTTCTTATATCATTTGCAGTTTCCCATAACGAAAGTGAACTAGTCTTGCTGTGGCCTCTTAGATCTAGACCTGTGATTAAATGTCGTTTTGATCTTAAGAGTTAGTTTATTTGCTGTTCAGAGCTGATTGAGCTTTCGCTTTCGTCATATGGTTTGAGTTTATATATTTCTAGTGTCGAAACAAGTAAATCTTAAGGTGTCTTTTGATTTTGGACAAGCTTGTTTGCTTCCACTTGAAATCGAATTCGAAATTATACAACAGCTTTCTTTTTGTGTTGCACAAACATTAAGAAAGAGAAAAGAAATACTTGCATTGTCCATGTGCATTATGACAGTTTGCATGTTGATTTAGGGAAAAATGCATTAGTGTGTGCTCTATGATCTGTGTGAAAAGATGTTATTTTTCTTTTCCCTCAGTAGTTAAGATTTTCAAAGTTGAAAGATTGAAAAGCATGCTTATCATCTTAGACTGCATTTAGGAGTGTTACTATACATCTCGTGGTGATCCATAAAGGCAAACTGCTAAACAAGATCAACCTTAAAATAAATTGAATTTACATAACAACGCATTGAAACATAACGCAAACACATAGATGTCTAAGCTAGAGACGTGTTCCGGCATCGTTAAACGTGATATCTTAGCATTGAGTGGTTGGGTGATTCCTCCACGGTGAAGCGATAAGTATCAATACGGACTTGTGCTCCCACGTACCGTCGCGTATATATTGGGAGACCCCTATAGGATCAAAGCCTTTATCCATAGGAAACTGTGTCGGCCGCCCTACTGATCGCAATGCAGTGAACACAGCATTCACGAAGATCGACCACTCGTACCGTAAAACGTATTCTGTGGTTTTGCGAAAAGTTTGGCACACCCTCTGCCTAGAACTCCAGAGCAGTTTCTTTTGGCCTTTTTCAAACTCTATAACTGAAAAAGTCCATCCGAGCATTTGTCACTTTGGGCTCGTTAAAACATCGAAGGAGACTAGAGTCATCTTTAGCTTTTTCTCGACTCTTAAAAAGTGAAAAAGCAAGTTGTGTCTAAAGCGTCGTTATAAAATTTATTTTAAACGGAACATAATCACCTCCTATTCCTGCATTGATCTGTAGGTTGAGAACATGGAACGCCCCAACCAAGGAATTCCACATGATGGAAATCCTAGTCCTTTCTCCTCTTGGGGAGAAGTTGGTGCGCCCCACATGGCTACATTGTCGCTTCCAGGACTGACAATTGGCCTGCCTATTTGGCTTTTCTCAACCAATGTAGTTCAGAACACCATGGTTCCTGAACAGTCGAGTCAATAGTTAGATGAGTCTAGAGCGGCCCACCAGCCTTCTACTTCCTATAACTCTTCCTCCAATCCTTCATCTTCGAAAGGTAGAGCCGGCAAAAGCCAAGCTCCCATGGAGAAGAAGGAGAAGAAGAAGAAAGAGAAGAAGAAGAAGGAGCCTAAGGCGCCTGGGGGCAAGCAAAAGACATCTGATGAAAATCCACACATAGAACAGACCGGGCCTAAATCGCCATGTGTCATATGTAGAGGAGACCACTTCCATAGAGATTGTCCCTGTATTCCCCAGATACTAAGGGACTGGTCCCCTCGGTTGCACAATTCGGGAGCATCAACCTCTGATAGCCATGTTGATTGCTTACCGTCAACCAGCGAAAGTGAAGGTTCAAGACAAAGAGGGGGAGCAAGATCCCCCTGCAGACTGTGTGAGGGCGATCACGCCATCCACCGTTGTCCCTTCTTAGACGAAGCGAAGAGAGTTTTGGAAGATCGCCCGGTTTCACCATTGAGACTTCCTCCTGGATACAAAAAACTCGTGCCAAGTCCTTCGTTGGTTGAAAATACAGCTGGCCCGCTGAAGTGGTCAGCTGAAGCGTCAGTCATTGAAAATGAACCTACTGAATCCAGACCAGACGAAAGTATAAAGGTCGATACGGCAGTTGACCCGGTTCTTCCTTCAGAGGTTTCATCCTCAATTGACACCGTCACTGAAGATTCATCTTCAAATGACACCATCACTGAAGAGAATAAGGATGACACCATCCAGATTCTTTTCATCAACACCGACTCTGATGAGCATCAGGGAAATGCACCCATTCCTTTATCGCAGGAAGGAACATCGTCAGTGTCATATCCGGCCGTGTATTCAGTCCCACCACCAGGCAACCTGGTTGTATCCTTTGATTGGAACCAACTAGGCAGACCCCGGTTACCAGCCAGTACACCATTCAAAATCATAGTCCAAATTTATAGAATGGTGATGGCTGGGACTATCATTGATGAAGGGGCATCTGTGAGTATCCTTTCCTCTGTTGCTTGGAAAGCACTGGGTTCCCCGGTGCTTTTGCCTGAGATAAGAAATCTCTCGGGCTTTGATAAAGGAACCAGTCGACCATTAGGGATCCTCCCCAATGTGCCTGTTACATTGAAAGGGAAGACCGTTCAAATGAACGTGATGGTCGTTCAAGGACCCTTGGATTATAACCTACTCCTTGAACGAGACTATATATATTGCATGGGAGCTATAGTCTCCTCACTCTTTAGAGTAATGTGTTTTCCACACGAAGGAAGAATGGTCAAGCTCGTAGACCAACTTTCATTTCCGGGATCACGCATCGCAAATAGTCAAATACCAACCCTGAATGGTCTATTCACTCAAGAAATGTCTCCACCCCCAGTCCTCCTTCCCGATGAGTGCAAGTGATTCAGAAAGATGGGACTGGAACCCAGGGGGCATGCATCCTGGTCTGCTTCGGGCAGAGAAAACCATGGGTATAAGATAGAATTTGCACGAAAGAATATGACTAGTCCGTACCCCGTCCGTATTTGGAAGAGGGGTTGTTCTGGAATAGGATTCTTTTGTCAAGGTTACTTGTTTGACAACAGTCATTCACCACTGTCTACTTCGGTAGACAGTGCCGAGGAAATGTTTTCGTTTGATGGTGTTAACAAAACAATATTTGGGTAACCAGGAAGAGGCAAGCCTCACCCTTTAAAACAAATGTTTTATCGGATAAGTAGGGGCAGCCTTGAAATTGTATTTTATACCTGGGGGCATGCAAACCTTTTGGAGTGCAAGCTAAGAGCGGTTATTTATCAATTTTTTGGATTAGCCGTTTCCAAACTTGCATAAAGAAAGGAAAAGAGGGATCATAGCTTAGTGAAGATGAAGCTCTATAAAAAATAGAGATCTCACAGGAGACATTTCTTATCTTATGACTGGTATATCGAGCAGTTTTAGCATAAAGGTCATGCTCGTTAAAAAATAAATGCAAGATCCGAGCAGTTTTAACGCGGTCTTCATGCTCGTTAAAAAACAAATATAAGCAGTGAGCAATGTTTCCTCCAGAGTTTACGCTCATTTTTAAATAAAAAATGAACCTATCCCGGTAAATAACCACTGTGATCGTAAATTTATCAGCCATAAAAGCCTTGGTTGTGTTTGCACCTGCCACCTCCATTCCATTTGGCCGATCGTTCACCCCCATATGATTGTTTACCCATTTTGAGGAACAGCTGCGAAGAGTGATTTCACTTAGCCATCCTTGTGACACTGCCGTGATTGGAAAATTCCAAGCTGTACCCGGAATCTGTTGCTATCCCTGTTTATCACTCGTTCCTCAAAAGACGAGTCTTCTTTAAGCTCTTTTCAACTAACTCGTAAAATATGAAAAGTTTGCCAATTTTTGGCCTCCCAGCTCGTTAAAGTGACCGGAAGAGCTATCCCTCCGCTAGATTTTAATCTTTTTGGACCTGAGGGATTATTACACAAAAAGGTCGAGCACTTGTTTTATTCGGCTCGTTAAAGTTATCAAAAACTCATCCCTTCTGTATTGTTTTATACTTTTTCGGACTTAAGGGATTAGATGACGAAAAAGGGATTTTGGAGTTAACTTTCTGTACCTTTTCAGACTCTCTAAAAATGAAAAGGATCGAGTTTTCCTTGTCGTTAGACTCGTTAAAATGATTAAATAGCGACTAACTTGTCTTTAGACGAGAACGAGTTTCCCTATCGCTAGGCTCGTTAAAACATAGCGATGGGCTTGCCCGAAGGGCAGGTTATAAAACAAGCATATGTTATCCTCCTCAAGCTTGACAAAAATAAAGAGGTACTGGTCAGAAATTACTGGGGAAAAATTGGAAGTACCTCAAAGCTTTAATGGTAGCAAGTCGCTCTTGAACATGACACTTTGTCCTCCGTATCACATCGGGTTGGGTTTTTTTTCATTCACCGGTCTCATCACCATGGTCTTCGCCAAACCATCCGCATTTGGGGTAATGCTACCGATCCATCACATCAGGGTCGTTATATGTTCAAGAGATGTTGTTCAGAAAGAGTCAACCATGTCCCATCCACTGCCATACATTATCCTTCATCCACCCATGATCGCCACCCTGAATCATATCTCACAGATTGTTTTCACCTCCACTAAAATCATTAGCTCCGTTCTGTGTCACTGATGTGGGATTCATTAAGGCCCTCCTTTGATGGATCGCTTCTTGTCGACTTCAGCTCATTATCCAAGAAGTTGATCTAGGAACACCCCCCTCAGTACTTTGAAGCTTGCATGCCTCAATGGCAAGTTTATCACTTCCGGCGACAGGTATACATCAATGACCTTCGACCAGAAGATTTTGCGTGGTGTTCGACGCCAAGTCCTTTATTCACACCACGTGAATTGTACTGCAGTACCTTGAGGGTCATTATCATTATCGGTGTTTCCTCTCGCGCTTGTTAACGGCTTACATTATTGACCGATAGTCAAGCGATGTCTTTCCATGTTCGACTTCAGCGTAATTCTCACATGGATCGACTTGTACTTAGAGTGAAGATCGAACGAGTTTGAAGACCTCGGATCTAGTTTCATCCATCCGGGTTGCGATATATATTCAGGAAACATAAAGACTTTTGACATGTACATCATTGCAGCAGATGATCATCCTACTCAAAGGATGATAATTTCAGCAGAGAATTATCAGTCTATCATCAGACGATCGTCTGTTCTATGTACTAAAATGAATTTATAAAGCTGAGCATGGGAATGCCTGCCTCAGCTAGATCATGAAAGCAGAATGAAAAATAATGTATTGTATTGTATTTTATTACACGGCGCCTCTCAGCGATTGAATGAACTTCGGATCCTCCTGATAAAGCATTTCACCCGATGAACGACCTCATACTTTAGGGGGTAACTGTTATAGACATTTTTGTGCCTTACAGCATGAAGCATGAAATGTCAATAATCTGAGGGATCCAAAGTCCCTAAACATGTTGTTCCTACCCCTAGAGGAACAAGGTCAGCAAACCACAGCACTGAAAATCAGTTCTCCACCTGAAAACACTCAAAAACAAGCTAATTCTGGATCATGTCAGCTGCTCCACTCAGCATCTGCGCTGAATGTCAACTGCTCCACTCTGTACCTGCGCTGAATGTCAAAATAAATGAAGGCTACCTGCGCTGGGCGAGATTGGCCAAGTGGCACAGTCATTCCTCAATCTGTCAAATGCCCAGGAAGCTTCCAAAATGACACTTGGATACGGGAATTCGCCTTGTGATGAGTAAGAGGGTCTAGATCTCCAAGTGGAAGCAAGAACCTCCAAGTGGACTTAAGAACTGAAGAATAACTGAAGTGGGAGAGGACACTAGTCAGCTTCATGCCAGCCTCAAGCTAACTCATCCTTTCTCCAAAACTCCTATATATAGAGCTCTCTCATGAGGTCTAGAGGAGGCCGGAATCTTGTGACTGTAAGGAAGTGCTGTTGGTTTGAGTATAGAACTATTGGGTGATTTGCTTGAAGGAGGTGAAGAGGAGATTTCTTTCTGCTGGGAGGTGTTGCCGGATTGGGCCTCTTATGGTTGTAACACTCTCAGAACTTTACTTCTTCCATTAATAAAGTATTTGAGGTTCTTCTATATGCATGTGTCTCAATGGCGTATTGATGCTTGTATATTTGATTTATTCTAATCCTTCAATCAATTATGGATGTATGCTTCTTGTAGTTTCCCTTTCTTGTGCTTTTGCAGGATCTCTGTGTAGCTGGGCCAGTGAAAGAGCAAGGAGCTGGGAGCAAGCACCAAAGAGGGAAGATTGGATCAATCATTAGCGGAAGATAACGGTTAGTGGATCTCTTCCTCCTCTCTCTTTCATCTCATAAAGAAGTAATCTTGAATAGCTTTACATTCAGTTGTTGCTGAGGTACTATCACCCTTAGAGTGGGATAGGGTCATTCCGTATTGGATACTTTTCCCAACAACAGGCGAAATGAATCCTGAAAAGTTAGATAACTAGATTAAGCAGTTAGAAGTTTATTGTCGCATTCAGAACATTTCTAGTGATAAAACTAAAATTCCATTAGCTACACTTAGAATGGGGGGAATAGATTTAATCTGTTGGAAAAGTAAAACTCAGATAGATGTAAAGCGTAAAGGAAAAGTCATCTCTTCATGGTCTAAGTTTTTAAAATCTCGTAGGAAACAATTCTATCCTTTAGGATACATGCAGCAAGCTGTTATTGATTGGCAGCATTTGAGGCAAGGTAAAGGGCAGACTGTTCAGGAGTTTACTCAGGAATTTAGAAAGAAAGCATTGGTGCTCGGTATTTCATTGGATACATGTGAAACTTTGGTAAAATACACCGACAATTTACATTCATATTTGTAGCATACATTATTGATGTTTAATCCTAATTATTTTGACGAAGTGTGTGTTTAGGCCATACATATTGAATTAGGTGGCAGACCATTCAAGTTTTCATCGAAATCATCCAAAGAGTTGGAAATCAAAGATTCCAATGACAGTAAGGGGAAGAGTAATTCGAAGAGAAATAAATCAGCAATAACTTAGAAGGAAAGACCTATTTTTTCTCATTGCCAGAGATACAGTCATGATCAATCTAAGTGTTGGAAACTTCATCCAAAACTTAAGCCTAAAAATTTCCTTGAGGAGGAGGATGAAAAGAAGGCCATTGTAGTAGTTCATCAAGATATAGGTTTAGATTCAGGTGATGAAAGGAGGATAACCGTAATGGTTACGACAGTTAAAAAGTCTAACATTAGTTCAAGTTCAAAAGCTATTACATGTTCATCAAACATAAATTCTTCAAATGATGATAAAGAGTTCAATTGTTTAACATAAGGATAACTTCTAAACATACAAAGATACAATGTTTAATAGTGGATCACAAGCAAATTTAATATTTGAATATTTAGTTAAAAGTTTGTGCTTGAAAGCAAGGAATCATCCAAGACCATACCCATTAGGATGGGTAAATAAATCAACTTAGATAAAAGTCACCAAACAGTGTCAATTAAGATTTTCCATTATAGCTAATTACATTGATGAAGTGGAATTAGATGTGGTTCTAGTAGTGATATGTCGAGTTGTCTTAGGAAGTCCTTATGTTTATGATCATGATGCAGTATTTTATAGGAGAGAACTTAAATATCACCTTAAGAAAGATGGGGTTGAATTTATTGTTAAGGCACATCAAAGTAAAAATCATTTGAATATTAATGCTAATTAGATGAAGTGATTAATAAGATCAAATAAAAGATTTGTAATCATGTGTGTAAAAGAACAACATGATGTTTGTTTAGGTTATGAGACATAGCTTAAAGATAGTTTGATTAAAGAGATAGAAATGATTCTAGTTCTATGTAAAACAACCATCTTACTCATAAGTAGGGAAGACAACATGAATTATAGTTTGTGTCTAAAGCTCCTCTTCCTAATGTCAGAATGAATCAATTCAGTTCAAGTTTGGAAATTAATAGATACAGGGATACAGGTCAGTGTCGAGGAAAGTCGGAGTTAAATTTCTCTTATATTGTGTCACCATTTCATGTGTCAAACACTTTGGAAACCTCTTTTCAAGTGGAGAGGAAACCTATTTGTTTTCATATCAAAGCCTTTTCTAAAGTAGTGTCAAAGTGTTTAAGGGAAACTTACGCATCAGGGGAAAGTGCTAATCAATGGAAACATCATTTAATAAATGAATGAAAGTTGATTCAAACAAATCAACAACTAATTTAATACTTTCAAGGACAAACTAAGTTGTAGTAGTTTCCATATTACAGTTTTATGGTTTCATTGCAACAAGTTCACCTAGTAATCAGGAATCAGGAAAGTATAGTTGGTTTCATGTCAACTATATCTTTGATTGTCTTTGTCATTCTGAAAATAGATTGTCAACACATGTCGATTGTATTAAACAATATCCAGTAGAGATTGTTTTCAAAGATGATTATAAATCACTAACTCATGGTTCTTCATGGAACAAAACCAATCGCCATGTTCATAATAGGTTTTTTACCCATTGTTGCAAGTTGTTCATACTACAAATGGATGGAACAGGTCACCGACTCAAAAGGTGCCAAGGTTAGCATCATCAGGGTCATCACTTGGAGGTGATTAATCGAATGTATTGGTACATCATCAGGGCAAGGTGTTAAGCGAGGGAGCTCTACCATCATCGAATATTTGTTTAGTCAAACTTTTGTGTTCCAAAAGCTTTCAAGTGGACAGGATTGATCTAGGAGGATCTTGCAAGATCAGTTCCACAGGTCATGTTCAGTGTTCAGTGTTGTCATCAACATTCAATTCAGTTTTGACAGTTTCGACAGTGTTGGTTTTGGATTAAGTTGTTCAGGTAATGTTTATGGTTTTTCATGGTGTTCAGTGGACATGGGTTTGTACCTGGCTATCAACTTGTGTTCATCGACACTTCCACTAGGGTTGGTCAATGACATGCGTTTTGTCATTCGCCTTTGTAGGATTTGGGTTGTCATTCACTTTACATGATTATTCATCGACATGTGTGTCATCCATTGCAGGGGTTCGATATGGTTCTTCATCATGTCACAAATGTTTCTAATGTCACTTTGTGACATTGTATAAGGGTGTTTTACACCTAATGTAAAACCTAAACCAAAACCTAAGTCCTATCAACCCTATCGCAATAAAAAACCTAGTTCCTAAGCCTAAAACCCTATTGCAAATACAAACTATCATCCCTAACCATGGAGGCAAACCACGTCGAAGAATGTCATCATGTGATCAAAGCATGTGTAAACATTTGGAGTCGTCAAACCATCGGGCTTGGAGTTAACCACTAGATTTTGACTGCAACAGGGACATGTGAGTGGAGCTATGTATAGACTGTTGGAGGTAGCATCGATGGTTAAGTGGTTAACCATTGGTAGGTTCAGCGTATGACAATTAACATGTGAACATAAACAATTAACCATCGAAGCTTTTATAGTGGAACCGTCAGAGGTGGCAGCCTACAGTTAGATCGTGGCTGGTCACACACAACCACTAACCTCCTCCGCCTAATTAACCTGACCGAAAATGGTTTATGTTCTTATCCAATGTATTTTTGGTTTTTGAATTAAGTTTTGGTTACAACTAATTTGAGGACCATTAAACCTAATCCTAGGTGTCAATTTATAACTAGATCGAGCTCAAAACCTATCTAGATTGCAACCAATTTATCTCAAATGTAGCCAAAGGTTGTTTTGATGTACCTACAGGCCTATAAGAGGTAGTTTTGTCCATGGAGGAGGTTAGTGTGGTTTTAGTTTTTGTATGTAGATTTTGGAGGTCATCGACAATTTTGTTTTCAGTGTAACAGGAGCATATGGAGTCAGAATTGGGAACCGTGATAGGCATTAGAATTTTGGTTCAGAGATATTCCTTTTGATAGTGATCAGAAGTGCATGCATGCACATTTAGTTCTATATATTCTCTATGTAATCAAACTCCTTGGTTTCAATCCTAATAAAGCAGTCGCCCATCTTGAAAGCGGACACGAAGACATAGTCCAGTAGGGACGAACTTCATAATCAACTTTGATGTCTAGTATCACTGTGTTTTTAATGTTTTCACTTATGTTATGCATCTTTCTTATGTTTAATCAGCGATCGTAAAGTCTTCTTCTCAAGTAGTTTTGCTGGATTTCCGCACTTTCAGCTAGCATTCAAATCATTAATGGCTAATCAATTCTACACCAATTTTAGTCTATGATCATTTCAGATCATTGAGGTTTCCACGGTGTTCATGCCAGAATTTTCCTTTTGCATTATTTTAGCGGCACTACACCCAAATTTGTATATGCCAAATTCTATGTGAAAAACATGCATAATATTTCACAACATTACTTTCTCTTAATGTTTTTCGATGGTCATATCAATATTAGATGGATTTTTTGAATACATTATATATTTTTAATAATTTCATTTGAATTTTTTATAATTCAAAAAAATAGTATTTATGAAAGATATATTCTTTAAATTTTTAAGGTTTTTGTGTTTTTTAAATTCTATCATGTTAACTATGATGAGAACCCAACATTTTTTTTCTGTAAATTGAAGGACCATATCGAGTCAGAAGGAAAATGAGGTGCAGATAAAGAGGAACTAGTATATTTCATCCTTAAAAATTTGCAAGCTCCCCATGGGGCACCTTTGTGCCCACATTTTCCAATGTCTCATTTCCTCTCCTCACAAAACTCTCCCTTTCTCCAAACTCCACTGCAGGAAAAGAAACGTGATGGGGATCAAAAATAGGGAAACAGAAAATCGAATGAGGAAGGTGTGCACAATGGTGTCCCCTCTAGTGCCTGCAAGGTTTTAAGGAAGAAGTGAATTGCTTTCTATTTGGTTTCACCTCATTTTACTTCCGACGACTTAGGAGTAGCCAATTTTGAACAAATTCTAAGCTCCTGTTACATATTCAACACCTAATATCTTTGAAAAATTCATCTCTTATTTTGATTTTTAAAAAAGTAGACATGAGAATGAAGATTCATCATTAGAAAAAGGAAAAACACTGAATAAATATATATATATATATATATATATATATATATATATATATATATATATATATATATATATATATATATATATATATATATATATATATATATATATATATATATATATATATATATATAGATATGGTGCCACCGTCGGCATGAGTATATTTCTCATTAAAAAGTGCAGTTGTCTATGTTTGGGCACACCTCATTTTACTTCCCATGCAAGAGTTTCCCACCTAATGTCTCTAAGCTCTTGTTGTGTATTCAACGACACAGACCTCCAAAAAGAAAAAGTAAAATGATTTCGATTTTTTTTGGGTGCGTACTCATATGTATATGTAATTACGAAGATGGGTGTCCCCACTATTGGAATTCTCCACTTCAATGATTTTCTTGATTACATTTTTTGATCGGATGGTTTAAATTTAAAGATGTGCCATATCGATAGATGGAATTCACACCACTAAGTTCCTTCATATGTAAACCATATGTTTAAACTATACTTAAATTAATGTTTACAAACCACCATTTAAAATTTATTGTACAAGTAATTTATCACCACTTTCCTTGCATATCTAAATCACATGTTTAAACCATACTTCAATTATTTTTTTACAAAATTTATCATCACTTGTCAAGATTAGAGAAATTTAATTAAAAATAAAAAATTTAAATTCTATATTATTGAAACTTTGTATTAATAATAAGACTTACACCTGCAAATGTGTGCTTCTCAAAAACCCAATACTAATATGGTTTTGATTTCTTTTGAACTAAAAAAAAGTCATAATAGTCATTTATCCAATATTAACATGGCTTTGATTTGTGAGATGAGAAAAAAGTTATGATAGTAGTTTTACCTTTGGAGATCTAATTCTTGTTATGAGTTTTAAGTTTTAAGTTTAATAGTGGTTTTATGTTATAATATATAATATATAACTTAGGTAGGTTTGATTTCAAAATTCATTATAGGTTATAATATATGATATAAATTTAAGTTTAAGTTATTTTAATTATAATTTCACTATTAATAAAAATACTAAGTTTAATATTAATTTAATATTTATAAATATTAATTTTAATTTTAATTATTAATAATAATAACATTTAATTAGTAATATTAATATCATGAATGGCATTAACATTATAAATATAAATAATATTTAAGTTAATATTGATAAATAGTAGTAACAAAATTTTGTATTAAAAACAATATTAATATATTTCGATATTAATTTTAATTTTAATATCAAATATTAATATTAAGTTGAATATTCATTATTAATATTAATATTAATTAATATGAATACAAATATTTCCTTGATGGGGATGAGCACACATCTCAATGCTAGCCCTAGGGGCTCTCCCCTTCCAACATGTGGTAGTAATGCTCACATTACTGAGTCTTTTCATCAACCCATCAACCCATGCAAAGAACTCTCCAGACAAGGCATCGATTATATTATGGTAAAAGAGAGTGTTCGGGTACCAGCTGGAATTCTAGATGATGAATTTGGGAAGGGAAGAGCATTGAAGCATGAGCCAAGGGGGCCATGGAAGCTCTCCAGGGTTTTTGCCTTGTATGAGACGTGAAGTGGCAAGTTGGTCACCCTTAGTCTAGTATGAATTTGTATCGCAATCAAGCATCTAGGATATAGGAACCCTGTGGACAAAGAATTGAGTCTAGGATTCCCCTATGTTTGGAAGCTTCCACACCCACTGTCAAGTAATTGTGTCCCATTATGTTTTCCTAGCTAAGCGAGATATATTCTACCACGCAAGCCATCTTGTTGTGGGGAAAAATGCCTATTTAGGACGATCCTATCCACCTAAGGTGTGACAGTGCCTTAGCAACAAACGAATACAGCTATTATGATTCTTTCCTTTATGAAATGTGAAAGAGGGGAGATTGGCAGACTTACCGTTGTCTTCCGGTTGTCCCTAGATCTAGATCCTCTTCTCTTTTTGTGTCCACAGCTACTTGCCTCCTCGCTTGATCAAGAGAACAGCTACTTGAATCCCACGAGGTCACAAGAGAACAGCTACCTGTGACAAGAGAACAACTACTTGCAACAAGAGAAGGACACAATGCAAAGGCAAATATACATATTCATAAATGATTCAGGATTAGAAGTAAATCAAATATACTAATGTACTCATACAAAATACACCAGCATATACGGAAGAATCAAGATAGCTTTATTGAAAGTAACAAGATTCAGGAAGAGATACAACCCATAGGGTTCCAACCCAGCATCTCCTTCCCAGCAGAATGGAATTCCTTCTTCAGCTCCTTTCAAAGCATAACACACCCAATGTTTCTAGCCACAAACCAACAACAATTCTTTGCAAATACTAAATTCCAGCCCCCCCAGACCTCATGAGAGAGATCTATATATAGGAGTTTTGGAGAAAGGATGAGTGAGCTTGAGGCTGGCATGAAGCTGACTAGTGTCCTCTCCCACTTCAGTTCTTGAGTCCACTTGGAGGTTCTTGCTTCCACTTGGAGATTTGGAACCTCTTACTCATCACCAGTCGAATTCCCTGATCCAAGTGTCATTTTGGAAGCTTCCTGGGCATTGACATCTTGAGGAATGACTCTGCCACTTGTCCAAACTCGCTCAGCGCAGGTAGCCTTCTTTACAGTTGACATTCAACGCAGGTAGACAGTGGAGGAGTTGAAATTCAGCGCAGATGCTCAGTGGAGCAGTTGACATGATCCATAATTTCCTTGTTTCTGAGTGTTTTCAGGTGGAGAACTTTTGTTAAGTGCTGTGGTTTGCTGGCCTTGTTCCTATAGGGGTAGGAACAACATGTTTACGGACTTTGGATCCCTTGATTATTGACATTTCATGCTCAGTGATGCAAGGCACAAAAATCTCTATAACAGTTGCCCCCTAAAGTATGAGGCCGTTTATCGGGTGAAATGCTTTATCCAGGAGGGTCCGAAGTTCATTCATCTGCTGGGAGGAGACCTGTAATAAAATACAATACAATACATTATGATTCATACTGTTTTCATGATATAGCTGAGGCGGGCATTCCCATGCTCAGCTTTATAAAGTCATTTTTATACATAGAACAGACGATCGTCTGATGGTAGACTGATAATTTTGGTGAAATTATCATCCTTTGAATAGGATGATCATCTGTTGCAATGATGTACATGTCAAATGTCTTTATCTTTCCTGAATATATATCGCAGCCCGGATGGATGAAACTAGATCCGGGGCCTTCAAACTCGTTTGATCTTCACTCTAAGTACAAGTCGATCCATGTGAGAATTGCGCTGAAGTTGAACATGGAAAGACATCGCTTGATTATCGGTCAATGATGTAAATCGTTAACGAGCGCGAGAGGAATCACTGATAATGATAATGACCCTCAAGGTACTGCAGTACAATTTATGTGGTGTGAATAAAGGACTCGGCGTCGAACACCACGCAAAATCTTCTGGTCGAAGGTCATTGATGTATACCTGTCGCTGGAAGTGAGAAACTTGCCATTGAGGCATGCAAGCTTCAAAGTACTGAAAGGGGTTGTTCCTAGATCAACTCCTTGGATAATGAGCTGATGTCGACAAGGAGCGATCCGTCAAAGGAGGGAATTAATGAATCCCACATCAGTGACACAGAACGGAGCTAATGATTTTAATGGAGATGAAAAAAATCTATGACATATGATTCAGGGTGGCGGTCATGAATGGATGAAGGATAATGTATGGCAGTGGATGGGACCTGGTTGACTCTTTCTGAATGACTTCTCTTGAACATATGGCGACACTGATGCGATGGATCGGTAGCATTACCCCAAATATGGATGGTATGGCAAGACCATGGTGATGTGACCGGTGAATGAAACAACCCAACCCGAATGTAAGACAGAGGAAAAGAGCCATGTTCAAGAGCGACCTGCTACCATCAAAGTTTTCTTGATTTTTCCCAATTTTTCCCCAGTCATTGCTGACCAGTACCTCTTTATTTTTGTCAAGCTTGAGGAGGATAACATATGCTTGTTCTATAACCTGCCCTTCGGGCAAGCCCAGCGCTATGTTTTAACGAGCCTAGCGATAGGGAAACTCGTTCTCGTCTAAAGACAAGTTTGTCGCTATTTAATCATTTTAACGAGTCTAACGACAAGGATAACTCGGTCCTTTTCATTTTTAGAGAGTCTGAAAAGGCACATAAAGTTAACTCCAAAATTCCTTTTTCGTCATCTAATCCCTTAAGTCCGAAAGAGTATAAAACAATACAGAAGGGATGAGTTTTCGATAACTTTAACGAGCCGAATAAAACAAGCGCTCGACCTTTTTGTGCAATAATCCCTCAGGTCCAAAAAGATTAAAATCTAGAGGAGGGATAGCTCTTCCTGTCCTTTTAACGAGCTGGAAGGCCAAAACTCGGCAATCTTTTCATATTTTACGAGTCAGTTGAAAAGATCTTAAAGAAGACTCGTCTTTTGAGGAACGAGTGATAAACAGGGATAGCAACTGATTCCAAGTACAGGTTGGAATTTTCCAATCACGACAGTGTCACAAGGATGGCTCGGTGAAATCACTCTTCGCAGCTGTTCCTCAAAATGGGTAAACAATCATATGGGGGTGAACGATCGGCCAAATGAAAGATGGAGGTGGCAGGTGCAAACACGACCAAGGTTTTTATGGCTGATAAATTTACGATCACAGTGGTTATTTACCGGGATAGGTTCATTTTTTAGTTAAAAATGAGCTTAAACACTGGAGGAAACTTTGCTCACTGGTTATATTTATTTTTTAACGAGCATGAAGACCGCGTTAAAATTGCTCGGATCTTGCGTTTATTTTTTAACGAGCATGAACTTTGTGCTAAAACTGCTCGATTACCCAGTCTTAAGATAAGAGTGTCTCATGAAAGATCCCATTTTTTATAGAGCTTGCGCCGTACCAAAGCTATGCTCACTCATCCTTCCTTTATGCAAGCTTGGAAACGGCTAATCCTACGAGTTTAAAGGGTTAGACCTACAGGTTTAAAGGGAGGACCTAAAAATTTAAAAAAATAAATAGTTGCCCCTTGCTTGCACTCCAAAAGGTTGCATGCCCCCAGGTATAAAATAGAGTTTCAAGGTTACCTCTACTTCAATTCCATCGAAACTTTCATTTCACTGGGAGAGGCTTACCTCTTTCAGGTTACCCAAAGATTGTCTCGTTAATCTTTCAAACAAAACACTTCCTCGGCAATGTCTACCGAAGTAGACAGAGGTGAGTGATGACCCCCGCCCTCTCACATAACTTTGACAAGAGAATCTTATTCCAGAACAACCCCTCTTCCAACCACGGACAGGGTACGGACTAGTCATATTCTCCCGTGGAAACCAACCTTATACCCAAAAGTTTCCCTGCCGAAGCAGGCCAGGATGCATGCCCCTTGGGTTCCAGTCATATCCTCCTGGATTACTCGCGCTCATCAGGAGGATGGACCATGGGTTGAGACACTTCTTGTATGAATAGACCATTTAGGGATGGCACATGACTATTTGCGATGTGTGATCCGGGAAACGAAAGTTGGTCCACGAGCTTGACCATTCTTCCTTCATGCGGAAAACACATTACTCTAAAGAGTGAGGAGACCACAGCTCCCATGCAATATATATAGTCTCGTCCAAGGAGTAGGTTACAATCCAAGGGTCCTTGAACGACCATCACGTTCATTTGAACGGTCTTCCCTTTCAATGTTATAGGCACATTGGGGAGGATCCCTAAAGGTCGACTGGTTCCTTTATCAAAACCTGATAGATTTCTCATCTCAGGTAAGAGTGCTGGTGAACCAAGCGCTCTCCAAGCAATAGAGGAAAGGATACTCACATATGCCCCCTCATCAATGATAGTGCCAGCCATTACCATTCTGTATATTTGACAAATAATTCTGAATGGCACACTGGGTGGCAACCGGGGTCTGCCTAGTTGGTTCCCATCAAAGGACACAACCAGGTTGCTTGGTGGTGGGACCGAATATACGGCTGGATAGCGGTCTGATGAAATTCCTTCCTGCGACAAAGGAATGGTGGCATTGCCCCCTTGATCATTAGAGTCAGTGCTGATGCAGAGAATCTGGACGGTGTCATCTTGATTCTCTTCTGTGACATTGTCATTCGAAGATGGAGCCTCTGAAGGCAAAACCGGGTCAACTTCCGTATCAACCTTTTGACTTTCGTCAGACATGGATCCAGACGGTTCTTCTTCAATGACAGGTGCTTCGGCTGACCATCTAAGTGGCTCAGCCGGATTCTCAACTAGTGAGGGGCTTGGCAGGAGTCTTTGATATCCAGGACGAAGATTCGCTCGTAAAATCGGTCGATCTTCCAGAACTCTTTTTGCCTCGTCTAAGAAGGGACAACGGTGGTTGGCATGATCGCCTTCACACAGTCTGCCGGGAAATTTAACTTTCCCATTTTGTCCTGGAGCTTCACTCCCACTAGTTGACGGTGAGTAGTCGACATGGCTATCAGAGGTCGATGCTCCCGAATTGTGCAAACGGGGGGACCGGTCTCTTAGTATCCGTGGGATACAGGGACAATCTCTATGGAAGTGGTCTCCCCTACATATGACGCATGGCGATTTAGGCCTTACGAGTGCGGTGTGTGGATTTTTGTTAGATGACACTTGTTTGCCCCCAGTCGCCTTAGGCTCCTTCTTCTTCTTTTCTTTCTTCTTCTTCTCCTTCTTCTCCTTAGGAACCCGATTTTTTGATCGACCAGTTCCGTCAAGCGAAGAGGAAGGAGGGGAGGAAGATGAAGTGGAAGGCTGGGAGGCAACTCTTGTCTAATCTAACTGTTGACTCGACTGTTCAGGAGTGGTGGTATTCTGAACGACATTGGTCGAAAAGATCCAAACTGGTAGGCCAATTGTCAGTCCTGGAAGCGACAATGTGGCCATATGGGGCGCACCAACATCTCCCCAAGAGGAGAAGGGACTAGGATTCCCACCCAAGGGAATTCCTTGGTTGGTGTGCTCCATCTTTTCAACCTAAAGATCAATGCAGGATTAAAGGGTGATTGTTCCGTTGAAAATAAATTGTTAACGACGCTTTAGACACAACTTGCTTTTTCAGTTTGAAAGAGTCGAGAAAAAGCTAAAGATGACTCTAGTCTCCTTCGATGTTTTAACGAGCCCGAAATGACAAATGCTCAGATGGACTTTTTCTGTTATAGAGTCTGAAAAAGGCCAAAAGAAACTACTCTGGAGATCTAGGCAGAGGGTGTGCTAAACTTTTCGCAAAACCACAGAATACGTTTTACGGTACGGGTGGTCGATCTTCGTGAATGTTGTGTTCACTGCATTGCGATCAGTAGGGCGGCCAACACGGCTTCCTAAGGATAAAAGATATATGCCTATAGGGGTCTCCCAATATATACGCGACGGTACGTGGGAGCACAATCCGTATTAGCACCACCGACTCTCAGGAGGAATCACCCACCTTCTTCGAGATCGACAGTCACTATGTTTAACAACGCCGGAACACGTCTCTAGCCTAGACCTTTATGTTGTGCGTTATGTTACAAAGCGTTGTTAGGTTCATTCAGTTTATTTTAGGTTGATCTTTTTAAAGTTTGCCTTTCAAGGTTCACCACGAGATGTATGATACAAATTCCTAAATGCAGTCTAAGATGATAAGCAAGCTTTACAATCTTTCAACTTTGAAAATCCTAGCTACTAAGGGAAAAGAGAGTGACTATCTTTTCTCAAAGAGCAATCAGCACACTCTAATGCACTTTCCCTAAATCCAACATGCAAACTTATCAAATCCAAAATGCACAATGCAGGTGTTTATTTTCACTTTCTTAGTATAAATGCCTACAAAGAAAGCTTTTTGCACAACTTTGAATTTGCTTTTACAATGATAAAAAATAAACAAGTTCTCTTTCTTCGAAATCAACAAGGGTAGAAGAGATTACAATCACTTTGCGATTTTCGAAATAAAGACTCGTTTTTGATACTTTGAAAAGAACAAACTCAAACCAATAAGCAAAAGTAAAACTATGATCAATCTGAACAAACAGCCAATGAACTCTCTTCTAAGATCAATTTCAATTAGATCTGAATCAAAGGCTACAGAAAGACTGCTTTACTCATGCAAAGGAAGACTGTAAATGACGCCACAAACACATAAAAACATTCACAATATTTTTGTACAAAAATGGGGTGGAATTCAGGCAAAGAAAAAGGGTTATCAGGCTAGCACCTATACTTGGTTAAAGGCTGCAAAAACAGAGATCAAAACAGGGCAAAAAAGGACAAAGAACCCCAGCTACACAAGGCCACACTGGTTCAGTGCAGGTACAACACTGTCAGTTTGACATTCAGCGCAGGTAGCCCCTTTGGGACCTGCGTTGAAATGCAGTATGCCTTCACAGTGCCTGCAATGAGGAGAGAAACTCTCGTTTCTCTTGGTTTCTGGGTCACAAAATGCTCAAAAATACACTGTTTCAGGCCAAATCAGAAACACAAGCAAGGTATAAACAGAGGGATGCTTTGATAGGTTACTAAAGACTATCACAAGAATCAATCAAATTGTTTGTGGATCTAGTTTAGATCATAGACAAGTCCAACATACTGGATCAAAGCAGCAACTTTTACTTTGCATCCGGGAAAGATGCTGTTCAAGAATTGCTGTCAAGTCTATGAAGTAAACAAATGATGGAAACACAAATGAAATGAATAAAAAAGGTCTTCCCCAGCGGAGTCGCCAATTTGTTGTCGGGAAAAATGCCTATTTAGGACGATCCTATCCACCTAAGGTGTGACAGCGCCTTATCAACAAACGAATACAACTATTATGATTCTTTCCTTTATGAAATGTGAAAGAGGGGAGATTGGCAGACTTACCGTTGTCTTCCGGTTGTCCCTCGATCTAGATCCTCTTCCCTTTGTGTGTCCACAGCTACTTTCCTCCTCGCTTGATCAAGAGAACAGCTACTTGAATCCCACGAGGTCACAAGAGAACAGCTACCTGTGACAAGAGAACAACTACTTGCAACAAGAGAAGGACACAATGCAAAGGCAAATATACATATTCATAAATGATTCAGGATTAGAAGTAAATCGAATATACTAATGCAATCATACAAAATACACCAGCATATAGGGAAGAATCAAGATAGCTTTATTGAAAGTAACAGGATTCAGGAAGAGATACAACCCATAGGGTTCCAACCCAGCATCTCCTTCCCAGCAGAATGGAATTCCTTCTTCAGCTCCTTTCAAAGCATAACACACCCAATGTTTCTAGCCACAAACCAACAGCAATTCTTTGCAAATACTAAATTCTAGCCCCCCCAGACCTCATGAGAGAGATCTATATATAGGAGTTTTGGAGAAAGGATGAGTGAGCTTGAGGCTGGCATGAAGCTGACTAGTGTCCTCTCCCACTTCAGTTCTTGAGTCCACTTGGAGGTTCTTGCTTCCACTTGGAGATTTGGAACCTCTTACTCATCACCAGTCGAATTCCCTGATCCAAGTGTCATTTTGGAGGCTTCCTGGGCATTGACACCTTGAGGAATGACTCTGCCACTTGTCCAAACTCGCTCAGCGCAGGTAGCCTTCTTTGCAGTTGACATTCAACGCAGGTAGACAGTGGAGCAGTTAACATTCAGCGCAGATGCTCAGTGGAGCAGTTGACATGATCCAAAATTGCCTTGTTTTTGAGTGTTTTTAGGTGGAGAACTTTTGTTAAGTGCTGTGGTTTTCTGGCCTTGTTCCTCTAGGGGTAGGAACAACATGTTTAGGGACTTTGGATCCCTTGATTATTGACATTTCATGCGCAGTGATGCAAGGCACAAAAATGTCTATAACACATCTGTTGGGGTTTTGGATCGAGGTCTATTATGAATTTCATTCTCGTGTTTACACATTTTCTAAGTATGCCATCGTGCTCCTGTTTTTAGCTTCAACTATGGGTTTTAGTAGTCTAGTTCTTGCAGGTGGCATGCCTCTCGATTTCCTTTGAATACCTACTATGGTTTCTATTTGACCTAGGGTCTTTATGTTTCTCCCTCTTATGTTCATTGCTATTTGAATTCTTGTCACTACACGATAGCTATACTCGGGGATTTCTCTCAGTCCATCTGAGTAGTTGTCATATTTTTCAGAAGCTTAGTGGACTATTGGGTAGTGTCTTTTATAGGAAGTATTTTAGTTTTGGGGGAGCCCATCACAACCTGTCCCAAAATTCTTGGATGGGTTCCCGTCTATTTTACGCCAGTGAATTCACATCTTGGTGCTAGTGATTTTCAGCCTTTTTTCTCTGTCATGTACGTTGAAGGTTACTTCAATCCCTCATCAGCCAACAATTTAGCAATGTAATCCATGTCGCGATAATTAGGGAGGCCTCATTACAGGGGGGACAAAAAAACAACATGGGTCATCTATGCCATAACTCGTCATCCGAGAAGTCATCAAACCTCGAACCTAAAGGTGAAGTGTGCCATATCCTACATGTTTTCCACATCATAACATGGCTCTTGAAAACATGGATTCCATAGCAAAGAAACTTAGGAACACCTAGCTTAATATGGATATTCTTCAAGAACTCAGGTATGGCGACCACAATGAGTTAGTTTCTTATATGAATGAGACACAATCAAGTCCAAATGAAATACTGGAACAACCAGATAGCCTTCACCACATCCACTGTTAAATGAATGACCACCTCTACAACATCAAAGTTCATGTGGAACATATCGATTTTCATGTGCATGATCATGCTGGATATTTCACAGCTCCCCCTGTCCTACGTCCCCATCCCGCTCCTTGATATGTTGATGTCTATTCTGGTGATATTTTTGTCTTCCTTTAGTATTGTTAAGACTCCATGTTGGGGGCACCAAAGGGAGTCTAAAAATTGGGGTCATTGTATGGTTGCTCCCATGATGTGCAACATGTGCCTGTGTTTGGTTGAAGGCAACTCAGGTGGAGGTGTTCTGTTAAAGGCGACTCAGGTGGAGGAATTCAATTAAAGGTGACTCAGGTGGAGGTGTTCGGTTAAAGGAAAAAACAATTTGTAGCGGACACACCATAATTAGAAGGAACTAACCCAACATAACGAGTGGCTAAGTGTAATGGGTGACACGAGTGTAGCTCCATCGTGGACACGAAGATGAGCCACTCAATAACAACTGTGATGGGTTAGTAAGGTGAGTCATGTCGAGGAAGTGTGTGCTCAAAGGGATTAACAAAGTAACGTGTTGTAGCGGATAGGTTGTTCAGGCATTATATGGGTGTGATGACCCATGGATAAGCCAGTCAACTCGACAATTCATGGAGGCCATGGAGGTGTATAAATAAAGGGAAGGTGGCATCCATTTGGGACATCATTGAAGCACATAACATAAAGTTAA
Source organism: Pinus tabuliformis (assembly GCA_031772625.1). Lineage (NCBI taxonomy): Eukaryota > Viridiplantae > Streptophyta > Pinopsida > Pinales > Pinaceae > Pinus > Pinus tabuliformis. The sequence goes on from CM062804.1 coordinate 1,270,019,517, forward strand.
TATCAGAGGAGAATTAAAGGAAGAAAACCAAATGATAGGAAGTGAGCAGGCATAGTGAGGCTCGGTTGGTCGAGTTGTGGGGATGTGTTATAAGTGGTTCCTAATTTTGCGGTTTCCATAGTTGGGGTTACAGGAAGACTACTACATGATAAGAGAGTTAAGGGTCACAGGATGGTGGAGTAACTAGTGAGGCGGAATAGTTGAGATGGACCATTGTGGGCCAAATGGAGAACAATTCAAAAGGGTCGCACTCCATTGCACAATAACTAGGTGGGTCGTGGGCCATTTCACATCAGACCAATGGGTTGTTGTATAGTGAACGGAAAGGGCATGGTAGTGTTGTAGTGAACTTCACAATGGTGTAGGTTGTGGGAAACATGTTTAGCATTTTGGTGGAAGGTGTCAATTCAGTTCACGTGGGAAACATCGTGCACGACTACTACAGAAATTTGGCAGGTTTGTGCATGCTAGTTTAGGGGTTTCACGACATTGTAAAATATTGTAATTTCATAAAATATAATTGTTGAATTGTTTATTGAGTGGGCGGACTTATTTTGGTAGTTTCCCCTCCCATTTATGATATGCGTGTACACTGATTATTAATTTTTTATTTTGTTGTATAAAGAAGATAAATGATTAAAGATAATTGAAATACTCTCTACTTCCTCATAAGAATTGGAATAAAATTGGTTAAGTGTGAAGTAGGCATAGTTCATAAACTGTAGTATTGGGAAACGAAAAATTTAGGTGTTGTCATCCTGTACCTGTCTAGTTGGAAAACACCACTAGTAAAGGATCGTGACACATGGTATCCGAGCTTATTTTGCAGAAAGGGGCCTTGGACAAGTGAAGCAGGAATATGACGATAGTGGTTGGAGTTGGTATTGGAGTTAGGAATTGTGTAGTTGGTCGCAATGCGACATTAGGAAGTTTGGTAGGGGAAAGGGAAGAGGTCATGGCCGAGCCGAACGGTGAAGTGTATGGTGGGGAAATGTTGACATGAAAATTTGATGGCAGGTAATGTATAAGAACCCCAGGTGATAGGTGAATCTAGAATGAGTCTTGAGATAACTTTCATCAACAACATGTTGGACCATATTGATGAAATAACTTCAGACATTGATTCATTGAAAGGTTAAAATGCTAAAGTTAGACTTAATTTAACACAACAGGAGGATTCCCATGGAAACCTCAAGACATGATATGAGTATCTTCAGTGGTAGTATGGGAAAACTGTGAATGAAGTCAAATAGCCATGATACCATGTAGGAATTTACAGGGTAAGTTCCTTAGATAGAACACCAAAGGTCACTGCTCACAAATAGATCAAAGATCAATACACCAGTATTCTTGACGTGGTTAAAACCATCAGAGAGGGAAACAGTCCATGGCCTATCGAATAGAAGACTCTAGCCTTGTATGTCAGCTTAATAAATCCCTTTATGGTCTCAAGAAAGCCCCTCAGACTTGGCATGCCAAAATGGACAACTTTCTTTTAGATACTAGATTTTCTTGGTGTCATTCTGACAAAATTGTCTACACGAAGAAAGTGGGTAAGTCTCTTATCATTCTTGATTTTTATGTTTATGATCTTATCCTTACTGGTATTGATTCCAACCTTATAAACCATGTGAATTCTAGCCTTAAAAAGAAATTTGAAATGATAGATTTAAGACACTTGCATTATTTTCTTGGTCTTCAAGTCTTGCAATCCAAGGGAGGTATTTCCCTTTCCCAATCCAAGTATGCTTGTGATCTTCTACGGCACCTTCACATGGACTATAAGCCAACCCCTTCTCCCTTTCAGTCTGGAGCCAAAATTTTAGTCACTTGTACTTACCCTGAAGTTGATGCTACTTTATATCGTTAGCCTGTAGGAAAATTTTTATATCTGACCCATACCCATCTGGAAATTTCCTTTGTTGTTGGCCTTGTTTCTCAACTTATAGAAAACCCACATGAAAATCCTTGTAAAGTAGTTAAAATAATACTTTGTTATGTTTTAGGTACAGTTTAGTTTGGGATTCATTACAATGCAAAAGAATCTCCTCTATTTGTTGGTTTCACTGATTCTGATTGGGCTAGTGACCATGACGATTAGATGTCTACTACATGTTATGTCTCCACTCTTGGTTCTAGACCTATTACATGGGCTTCCAATAAATAAAGTGTCATTTTTCTTTCTTCAGCAAAAGTAAAAAATAATGGCATCATAGAATCTAGTAAGGAAGCCCTATGGCTTCCTTAGATCCTATCATAGTTTGGCTTAGCAGCAACATCTGACTACACTTTGGTGTGATAATCAAAGTGCCATTCAACTATGGAAAGATCCAGCCCAACATTAGCATAGAAAAAACATTGAACTACACATGCACTTCATTAGAAAGCTCATTCATGACCATGTTCTTAAAGTGCAATATTGTTCAACCAATGATCAAGTTGCAGAGATCTTTACAAAGGCTCTCACAGAGGTGATGTTTACTAAACTTCAATTTATGGTTGGAGTTGAGGAAGTTGTCACTAAGGGGGTGTAGGCTCTAATGCCTCCTTCCTTCTCCTATTGTGTCATATTTGTACATCCTTCAATCCTATCCCAAGTTGTTCTTAAGGAGGGATGTTAGGATATTCTGACACATAGGAAATAGTTAAGTATAACTTGGTCTAGTGTAGAGGTAGGTAAAGTGTGTTTCTTTACGATTTACATTCGTAACTTACAAGTTGGTGATCATGATCTATTCTATATATGAAGTGATCCAATGGTTGATTCTCTCCTCGATATTACTGATCTATATTTAAAGAGCATGGAGGGTCATTTGTAGGGTGACCGTTCATGAGAGAACCTTATGTAATTTTTCTTTCTTTTATTAATAAATTGTCTAAAGTCATTGCATTGGCTCAGGGCGTGAACTATGTCGCTCTTTGAGAGTTTTAACCATGTCAAGAATACTGGTATATTGATATGTGATATGTTTTTGAGCGGTGTCCTTTGGTCTTCTATCTAAGGAACTTACCCTATAAATTCCTACATTCATGGACTTTGAAGCTGTAAAGGATCAAGGATTAGAGAAGATCATAAAGTTGCTGAAGAGTCTTGATGAGGCTCTCAATGAGATTGCAATTTTGAAGAAGACAGTTGGGCATGGATCGACTGGATGGATTTCCCATATTAAAATCAAGGAACCTCATTCTTATGATGAGGTGAGAAGTGTGAAGACACTTGGGAACTTTTTATGGGATATGGAGCAATACTTGGAATGCTTAGTGATTCTTAGTGAAGAGGTGAGGGTAAAGGTAGCTCCTTAATTCCATACAAAGGATGCCAAGATGTTGTGGAGGAGGAAATCGGATCATATTTCTCATGGCAATGCTGAGGACATCTCTACCTAGGAAGAGATGAAGAAAGCATTGCAAACTCACTTTAGACCACAAGATGGTACTTTGGATGCACGAAAAAGGATCAGGTATATTTATAAAACAAAGAATCTACATGCATATCAACAACAATTTTTGAGTGTGATCTTGGAGCTACCTAATATGGTACAAAAAGAAAAAGTCTTCCACTTCATCATTGGATTGAAGCCTTGAGCACGTAATGAGGTGAAGAGGAAAAAGATTAAAACACTCAAGGAGGAATTTTATGTAGTTCATAGAATCATGGGCCATTATGCCGAAGGGACTAAAGAGAATAAAAATAAGTCCAACAAGCCAGAAAAGAAGTCTAGAATGAACGATAATGCGAAATAAGGTGGAGAAACGAAGGTGAAGAAACCTATAGAATGTTGGTTGTGCAGTGAGGATCATAGGGTGAATAATTATCCTTTAGGACTGGTACTGCAAAATCTTACACAATGTCATGGGAATAAGAATGCAGAACTAGCAGTTGGGATGATAAAAATATTGGGTGCAGTAGCAGCAACAGAGGTTCTCCCAAAGCGTGATCCTGAGAGGAATAAGTTGGAGTATGTGGATATGAATATTGGGCAGGGCACATTTCTCACGATGGTGGACAATGCTGCATCCCATAGAGAGGAGGCAGGAAGAAAAGTTGGTTTGATATTTGTGCCAACACAAGCTTGTCTTAAGGTAGCAAATTCTCCACCAGAATAAGTTATTGGTATTGCAGAAAATGTGGAGGTGCACATTGGTGAGTGGCTTGGGAAACTCGATTTGACACTTGCTCAGATGGATGAATACGAAGCAGTTCTTAGGATAGAATTTATGAAACGGTATGAAGCTATGATGGTTCCACATTTTAATAAGTTGTATATTTACGATGGACAGGAGGATGAACCATTAGGTTTTCCTACCTTGGCTGCTATGACAAGTGGATGTAATTTGAAAATGATGGGGGTGGAGGACGTCAAGTGAGATGAAGAAGTCTATCAAAGGTCGAACCATGAAAAGAAAAAAATAATATAGGAGGTGGAGATTGTATAAGAATTGTCTAATAGTATTATGGGCTTGAGAGGCATACTAAAGGAAATGGAGGATAACAGGGGTGTGGAACAATTGACTTGTAATGAGGAGAGTCAGGAAGGATACATGCAGAGGTTGGAAGAAGATAATCAAGACACATGGAATGAGATGTTGGTGAAGGAGGATGGAATCTTCAATCTTCCCATCCCCTCCTTCATTCTAGATTGAGCATGTGATAGGGCTCATTGTTAGCTTCTCAGGAAAATGAGATCCCTTAGATCATGATGAGGATGAAGGTGAGATAGTTGAGATTAGCAGCATGATACAATGAAAATCATGATGATGTGAGATGCATGTGTTATTGTGGAGGAGATGTTACGATTGTATTAGCTACCCAACTAGTCACCATCACAGGGGAATCCAACACATGATTTTCTTGCAGAGGTACGACATGATTTCGACATGGTGTAGGTCATGGGAAGAGATATCTAAGTATCAATACAAAGATGATGATCTTCATGATGGATTGTGTTAGGATGATAGTTGTCGATCATGAAAACCTTTTTTTAGAGTGGGGGAGGATCAGGCCCTCGAGTTGGGAGCACCAAAGGGAGTCAAAAAATCGAGGTCATAGTATGGGCACACCCATGATGTGTGATGGGTTCCCATGTTTGCTTAAAGCCGACTCAGGTTTAGGAGTTTGGTTAAAGTTAACTCAGGTGGAGGTGTTCTGTTAAAGGCAAGGGGGTTTTAGTGGGCGTGCCATAACAAACAGGTGCCCACCCAACATAAAGAGTGACTAAGTGTAGCGATGACAAAAGTGACACAAGTTGGGCTCCCGAGTGTATGAGCGGATGAGTCACCAGATAGAGGGTGCAACGAGCTGGTCGGGCGAGTCATGTTGCATATGGATCCACTTGAAGGGGTTAATTAAGGGATGTGTTGTAGAGGACAACCCATCTCGGTGATATATGGGGGAGCCAACCCATGGATAGGCCAAAAAACATGACTGTTCTTGGAGGCCATGGAGGTGAGGTGATCCATTTAGATATCACTTAAGCACATAACATAAAGTTCATAGAGAATTAGAATTAAATGAAGAAAACTAAATGATATGCAATGAGCGAGCAGAGTGAGGTTCAATTGTTTGAACCACGTGGTTGTCTTATAAACATTGGCTGAGTTTGGGGTTTCTATAGTTAGGGTCGTTGGAAGACTACTGCATGACAGGAGAGTTAAGGGTTGTAGGGCAGAAAACTAACCCATCGGATGGAACGGTGTAAGGAGGCTAATATGGGTCAACAAAGAACAACGTGCAAGGGTCTTGGGCCATTTTATAGAAGTTGGGAGGGCCATGGGAAATTTCACACCAGACGAGTGGATTGTGGGCCATTGTATGGTGAATGGGAGCAATATAGCAGTGTTGACGTGAATTGCACAATAGTGAAGGGTGTGGGGAGCACGTTTAGCATTCAAGGGGGAGGTGCTGAGTCAGTGCACGTAGGAAGCACAATACACGATTTCTACACAAATTTTTCAGGTTTGTGGATGCGAGTTCAAGGGATACATGACATTGTAAAAGATTGTAATTTTGTAAAATACAATTGCATAATTGTTTATTTAGTGGGAAGACTTATTTTTGGAGTTGCCGAGCCCATTTTTGATATGTGTGTACCCTAACTATTAATGTTTTATTCCACTACATAAAGAATATAGTTGAAGTAATTTCCACTGCATAATAGCACTTAGAATAAAATTATTTAAGTGTGAAGTAGGCATAGTTCGTAAGCTCTATTAGTGGGAAAAAACAAGTTAGGCGGTGTTGTGTTGTGCTTATGTGTGGTTGGAAGACACCACTAGCATAGGGTCATCAAAAGTATTGTATGGCTTCAAAGCCTGACATAAATAAAGAATGTAAAGGCTTATTTGTGGCATCCTCTCACCCCCAATTCCAATAAGTTGAGTGGTAATGAGGGAAAAGGGGTCGCCGAGACATAGTTTGTAATTACTATTTTTCTAAAAGTCTAATGAAATTATTTTGATCAACAAAAAGAATATTAATACAAATATTGATGTTACTTTTAGTATTATTAATATTTATAAATATTAATTTTAACGTTAATTATTAATATTAATATCATTTAGTTAATAATATTAATATTATTAATGACATTAACATTATTATTATATATAATATTAACACTAATATTCATAAATAATACTAAGACATTTACTATTAACAATAATATTAATAAATTTTAATTTGCAATATTCTTTATTATTATTATTATTTTATTTTATTAATAACATTGAAATTATTAATATAAATAATATAAACATTAATATTGATCAATAACATTTGAAACCATTAGTATTAACAAAAATATCAATAAAATTTAATTTAGAATATTTATTATTATTATTTTAATTTAATAATATTATTAATATTAATTAATATGAATATTAATACTAATATTAATATTATTTTTAATATTATTAATGTTTATAAATATTACTTTTAACATTAATTATTAATATTAATAACATTAAGTAATATTATCATAGTGAACCATAGTCAATAATCATGGTCACATTGTGATGAAGATTGTCTCTTAGTCCAATGTCTCATTATGACAACCATGGTCAACCATGGTCCAATGTCACATTATGACAAATATTGTCTCAATATGAAAATCAATCATGGTCAACCATAGTCCAAAGTTGCATTGTGACAAGTATTAGGCTAATATGAAAACAACCATGGTCAACAATGGTCAACCATGTCTATTTTAGGTTTAATAATATTTATTCAAACGTTGCATTGTGACAAATATTATCTCAAAATCAAAATGAACCGTGGTCAATCATGGTTAATTATGGTGAACCATGGTCAATCATGGTAAAGCATGGTCCCAAGTCACACTGTGACAAAGATTGTCTCAATATGAAAGTAAAACATGGTTAACCAATGTCGACCATGGTCAATGATCATTGACCATGATTAACTGTGATCAATCATGGTCAACCATGGTCCAACGTCACATTGTGACAAGATTTTCTCAATATGAAAACCAACCATGGTGAATTATGGTCAATCATGGTTAACGATGGTGAATAATCATGGTTGCATTGTAATCAAAATTATCTCTTTGTCCAAAATCACATTATGATAACCATGTTCATCCATGGTAAAAAATGGTCCAACATTGCATTGTGATAAAGATTGTCTCAAGATGAGAATGATCCATGTTAAACCATTGTCCAATGTTGTATTATGACAAATTTTATCTCGATATTAAGATCAATCATGGTCAACCATGTTCCAATGTGCGATTGTGACAAGGATTATTTCAATATGAAAGTAAACTATGATCAACAATGGTCAACCATGTATATTTTAGCGTTTATAATGTTTATCTTAAGGTTTATATATCTTCGGTCTATAAGATTAAACCCTTAGGTTTAATATTAATCCCTTGGGTTTTTATTATTAATCCCTTGCATTGATAATATCAATGCCTTGGGTTTATAGTATCAATCCCTTGGGTTTATTAATCTAAGTATCCATATTATGATGGTATAATATTATTGATATGGTTTATAATTAATCATCACATTTAATATAAATCCCTTGGGTTTATAATGTTAGTCGTAGAGTTTAATATAGATTCCTTAGGTTTATAATCCATTGGGTTTATAATATAAACTCATTGGATTTATAATGTTAATAATAGGTTTTATATGCCTAGGGTTTAATATTAAACAAGGTGTTTATAATATTAATCCCTAAACCTTTGGGCTTTTAATATTAAAAAATGGTCCACCATGGTCCAACGTCACATTGTGACAAAGATTCTTAAATATGAAAATCAATCATGGTCAACCATGGTCCAATGTTGCATTGTGACAAATATTGTCTCAATATGAGAATAAAACATGGTAACTCATGTTTGTTTTAGGGTTTATAATATTTATCTTAGAGTTTATGTACCATGGGTTTGCAATATTAATCCTTTGGTATTTTTATGTTTTTAGTGTTAATCCCTTGTGTTTATTAGTGCCTTGGGTTTATTAATGTAAGTCTTCATATTAATAGTGTATAACATTAGAGATATGGTTTATAATATTAATCCTAGGGTTTAATATAGATTCCTTAGGTTTATAATCCATATGGTTTATAATGTAAATTCCTTGAGTTTATAATATTAATCATAGAGTTTATATTATGAGGGTTTTATATTAATCCTAGTGTTTACAATATTATCGCTTAGGTTTATTAGTTTTAGGATTTATACTCTTAGAGTTTAATGTTATTCCCTTGGGTTTATAATCCCTTAGGTTTCAATATTAATCCCTTATGTTTATAATACTAATCGTAAGGTCCATGACATGAATCTTAGGGAATAATGTTAGTTTTAGGGTTTATAAAATTTATCTTAGGGTCTATATCCCTTTGGCTTATAATATTAATCCATTGTGTTGTTATTTAATTATTCATTACCATATTGTTGATCTCTATAATGCTTGATAGCAAGGCTTGTGGAGTTGATTGCACAACTTAGGTATGCACAAATGAAAATGTATTGTTATGCCATGCACGCGAGAAACTTACTTTCATATGTTTTTTTTGCATGTTGATGATGTTTTTTATATTGTTACGGAAAAGAAACAGTAAGGTATGCTAGATATGGTTGAGTTAAAGTCTTGGCTTTTATGGTTACAAAGAAGGTTGGCATGCTTGGTATGCTTGTTTTGTTTGGGTTCGAGGTATGCTATATATGGTAGAACTATTTACAACATAAAAATGTTGCAACAAGTTCATGGCATAGTTGGTGTATGTACAATTGTGTGAAGAAGTGAATTGAGTTATGCTTGAGTTGATTCACTTGGCATGAAAATGTAGCTGCATTTATTGAGCTAATTTGTTATTAGAGATTGTTATGTTGCAAATATTTTTGTGGTGCAAGGAAAAAATCCAAGGAAAAGATATGATGCAAGGAAAAAGAAAAGTTACAAGGAAAATACAAAGGAAAAGGCATGAAGAATGATGTTATACTTTTGACGTTGTGATTTTATAGTTGTTGATGTATTGCTAATGTATGTTTCAAAGGATATGGTTGCTATGCTTACCGATTTAATCATTACATGTGTCTATAAATAATATTTGGTGTAGAGTTTACTTTATTTTAATATGCACTTCTTATTCATAAAGGGAATACCAACAACCATCAAAGGTTGTTTATAAAATGGTGTGAGGTTGCAAGGTAGTATGGTTAGGTTTTATTGGGAATAAAAGAGCTAATTTGAGTTTTTTATTACCTAGAACATATAGGGTAGATATGAATCATATTTGAGGAGGATAAAAAGTACAGACATAGATGAAGGTATGCATATTTATAGACTAGGTAACTATTGCATTAGTTTCTTTATATCTTAGGGGATTGTAGTCTCCTTTCAAGTTGCAGCTTCATAAATAACATGTGGGACCTATTGTGGGTTGTAGTTGTTACACTAAAAAATGTCACCATGGCTATTTACAGTTAGTATGGCTCTATCAACAGTCATGCTATCCTCCTGGGCAAGTCTTACGCCTCTGCTCTCCATGTCAAACTCCAAAAATAGAGAAAGTCTTTGTAAATGTGTTTATCTTTGGGTACGCAGATTCTCTTGGCCTTACCTGCGTATACGCACCTAATGTTCACAAAAGCTGCGTACTTGTACGCTCTGTATGTAAAGGGGCAGGTGCGTACCCCTGTAAAGGTCAAAAGGCGCAAGTTTCACTCCAAAAAAGTTACTTGTGGTCATTTCTAGAGGCTTCTAGAAGTATGTTTGACGTGTATGAAGCGCCTCCAGATGGTTCATGTACCCCTACCAAAGAGGAACTTATCCCATCAATAAGGGAGCTATCCCATCCAAAGAGGGGATTATCTCGTTGATGGTGGACCTGATTAACTTCCTCTTAAACACTATAAATACAGGCATTGGGCCAGAAGGAGGGGAGATTGAAAGCTAAACATTTCTAAGGGTAGATGCTGCTGGAATTAGGACTCCCATTTAGAAGCTTGTGAGGAGAGATTGCCATCTTTGGTTGTTCTATTTGGAGGTGGGTGAGCTTTATCAAAGTAAAGGAGAACTCTTGATGGACCCTGGGAAGGACTTGCACAACACCAAGGCTCAGGTTGTAATTGTTCCTTTTGTTTCCTATTAATGCAAATGAGTCCATTCTTCTCAATAACTTGTTATTCATGAGTTGTTTCATGTACTCCTTGGTCTATGTGTTAAATATGTTTTATTTTATGAGATTATCAAGTGCTATTTAATCATTTGATTGTTAGTGAATGCAGGTTTCGAAGTGAAGGAGGAGCTCATCCGGATCAGCGAAGCTGGACTGCTACAACGACGTTGGACTACAGGTAGGATCTAAACACTTGATTTCTTGTATGGTAAATGCATGTTTAGAGAAGGATCGCTCTTGTTTGTCTTGTTTGTCACTAGAGAGTCTTAGGCTCCTAGGGAGGTTGGTTGTGTCCGCACTATCGACTCTTTCCGCCTGACAAAATGGCGACTCCACTGGGGAATCCATTGATGTGAAAGTCTTTTCCTTTGTATGCAAATTTGATATGAGAAAAGTCATTTATTTTCTGGTTTTTGGCTCTGTGACTTTGTATTTGGGTGGGTTAGCTTAGGGTCAAATTGAATTTAGTTTTTCTTGGTTTTTTCAGTAGTACGCACCCTCTGAGTATTGCACAGTGCGTACCTGTACGCACTGTTGGTGTGTGCACAGAGCGGGCCCACACCTGTCTTAACAGGTTGCCTGCGTACCCTGCTAAAAATTAAGAAATTTCCATTTTTTACATTTTTCCTCTTAGATCTTACTTTTTCTTAGTTTTTACTGCCCAGATCCATTAGTCTCTTGTCAAATATCTTCACCTGAACTTGTTTCGATAGCATTGAGTGTTTTAGTGGATTTCATAGAAGTTTAAGCCCTAGGGTTTGATTTTTGAGTAGGTCCTGTAGTGACTTTGGCGGTAGAAGTTGTCAAGCCTTAGATCTCTCTGGTTTTGTCAGCCTTCTTAGAAGTCGGACCTGTCATAAAGTCTACCTGTGAGAGCAACTTACCTTTGAGTTGTCTCTTTGGCAAATTTCGAAGTGCTTGTTGATTGAGTATTGAATTCCATTTTACAAAAAGAACAAAAAGATTTGAGTTTTGTTTTGACTGGTCTACTGATTCTGTATTAGCTGGTCTGTGGCTTGATTGTGGTCAAGTAAAACAACTTAGAATCATCTTTGTAGGCTTTTGCCTCATTAGGTTTGCTTTAGAGTAAATTTCTTTTTGATTTGCTTGTGAGTCAATTTTTCATAGATTTTATAGCTTTTGAGATTGATTTTCGTTAAAATAGATTTATATGCTTTATTAAATAAGAGAAAATACAAAAACATCTCCTTTGAAAAGTTTTGTTTCAAGTAGCTTTGAGGGATTTTGACAGAAAAAGAATTTTTCGTGCATGTAAGGAGTGGTCATGTTTGTATGCTTGGAAAGATAAAGAGAATTGTTTCTTTGATTGTCTTTACTAAGAAAGTTGTTTTCTATAAAATTTGCATTTTCCAACTCTCTTAGTTAGGAGTTTCATTGAAAGAGAAAAGTAGCGTAGATCATCTTAGGTGCATCTTTGTAGTGGTTTGAGTCGAGTCTACACACCATTGGTTTCATTTACGCTACCTTTTGTCTTTAAGAAAAACCATAAAATTAACGCTTAAAGTAAAATCAACTTAGTAATTTTTATTTACTAGGGCTCTGAAACACCAATTTAGATCAGGCTAGTGTCTTGGAGTAGGAGAGTAATTAACTCTCCAAGACAACAAAACCAAACAAGTAGCTTATCTTGTGATAGAATAAATCCAATTGTCTCATTTTTACTCTGGGAAAGCTCCTCTTAAAGGAGAAGCAAGAGCTCGTGTCCGAACCAGTGAGGGGATCAATCCTCCCTCGTTGGGAACGACGCCAGACACGCACGTATTACAAACAGTAAGCCTCGGATTAACCATTGTCGAGGAGCCAGGGGTCACTTGTCGGTAAACCTTGGATTATTGTCAAGGAACCGGCAAGGGGATTGAGCTTGATACTATGCCCTTGCGTGCTGTCGGAGTGTAGACTGTTCCCCAGGTGCATTTGTTGCGGTTGGTAACCTTAATGACCATTATCTTTAGGATTCTACAGAGGTGACGGTGGAGGGAAGATCCCACTGTACCTGGAGCAGACGTCGGCTAGACTCACTTGGATTTTCCGGGGGGTTCACTTCACTCGAGACGGTTAAAGTGGAGGAATTTGTGCTGGTCTATTCATTAAGCAGGTTGTCGGGGTAACTGTTCCACCCGCCACTTCTGTACTGAATCCAGCGATGTTGGGTTTCATCTCCAACTAGCGTTTTCGGTCTGGAAGGCTACTGTTTTTGCTTGGTTTGACGCCCTAGATTCTTTAGGCGTATGGTTCAAATTTGTTTGGTTCTTTAGCGACTTTAGGTGGTTTGATTTGAGATTTTACTTTGTTTTCGTGTGTAGTAGTTAAAAGTTTTTAGCTGTGGCAGAATTACCGAGACAGTCCCGTAGACTTCGGGGCAAGTCACCTGAGATTGTTACCGGAACTGATTTGTTGAGGAAACTCCGTAGATCACGGGGTGGATCTCCTGAAAACGTCCCGGGTCAGTACGAAGGATTGAAGGTCCTTGTAACTCCTCCTAGTGGCAGTAGAGTAGGTTCACCTGAAGAAGGAGAATCTTCCTTGGTAGTCCATCCAGATTACCAAAGTCTAGAGACAGGTTATAATCCCGAAGCTGTTACAGTTTCTGAGCTTGCTGGTAGTTTTTCGTCTACTAGTGATACAGGCGAAGAACCTGAAATATCTGAACCTGTTACTCCGATTTCTAGTGTTCTAGATTCACTAAGAGTAGAACGAGTTATCACCGAAAATCTTCCTACTGGTCTGATTGCTATTGAAGAACTTTCTCCAGAGGAAGAAATAGGCATCTCTAACCTTGAATATCAACTTACTATTGAGCTCAGGGAGCGTGAATCTATCTTTTACAGTCCTCCTAGAAGTACTACTTGGTACCTTTCGTTAACCAATTATTTAGACAACTCAGGGATATGTTTTTCTACACCTCGTACACCTTTTCCACCTGGAGGTATTTATACTCCTGTAAATATGTCTGGTCAGTCGTCCGTGTTTACTCAAACTCCTGAATCTTTCTTACACGGCGGTCCTTCTGTTCCCACCGGGTATCAATCACTTTTTGGTACCTTTGCGGGGGCATCTCCTCAACCCATTGATCATGGGTTATTAGCTGGAAACAATGGTAATATACCGTTGGGTGTAGGAGACATTTACATGATGTCAGGTTCAGTTCCCGTTTCTCAACCTCAAGGTGGCCAATTACCGCCTGAGGGGCAGCCTCAATTAACCCCTGGGGGGCAACCTCAAGGTACACAAATTGTGTCTGGAGGGCAACCTCAAGGTCAGTATGTACCTATGGTGCAATACATGCCTCAAGGTCAACCCCAGCCTCAATATGTACCCTAGGGTCAACCTCAGTATCAATATTTACCTTAAGGGTATCAACCCCAAGGGTATCAACCCCAAGGGTATCAGCCTCAAGGGTATCAACCTCAAGGTCAAGGTCAACCCCAGTATCCGTATTTACTCCAAGGTTATCAACCTCAAGGTCAATACTTGAGTCAAGGTTATCAACCACCTCAAGGTCAATCATATGTTCAAGGTATGGGAACTGTACCTTTCAGTTACCAATCCTATCCTCAATCCGGTTATGGATCTCAGTATTCTCAACCTGTTATGGGTCAATTCCCCGAAATGATGGTGTGGGATCCATCACAGGGTCAACAGGTGTTGCAGCCAAGTATGCAGTTGGTACCTCAAACTGGAAAACCCGTAGTTTCTGGTCCACCCCAGCAACCGCAACCTGTCCAGTCAAATGTTCAAACTTCTGTAACTTTGGTAGTTACTTAGCCGCCAATTGCACCTAGTACTCCATCTCAAATGGCTGTTGCAACTACCGCTACATCTACCGCACTTACTTATGGAGTATCGACAGCTCCGGTTTCTACTGTCTCTACAACCACTCCTCAGACATCTTTACCGTTCTCTGGATCTACGATTCAAACCACGGTCCAGATGCCTATAGGTCAGCCTGGTATAAGTACAGTTGTCACTACTCAACCTCAATTCGTTCATCAACCGTACTAGGGATAGTACCAATATGGGCAAGCTGTCCAGCAGCCGGTTTACCAGTATCAACCGTATCCTGGGTACACTTATCAACAACCTCAACAACCCCAGTACGGTCCGGTTAATCCTGGCTTTCCAGGAGGATATAATATCCCTAATGCGATTCCTGTTCCTAGTTATCCTGGATATCCTCCTCCTGGGACTAGTCTTGTGACCCAGAGTTTTAGAGATCCTAACCGGCAATTACCGTTTATTGCAACTTTGGATTTACCAGACTTGACGCGCCTAACGAACGATCCAATTCAATAACTTTCGTTCTGGCGGCCAAAGCCAAATAAGTTGCCCAGTGATATACCCAAGTTCGAAGGTAAGTCTGGAGAGGATCCGTCCAATCATGTGATGACTTACCACCTCTGGTGTGCTTCAAATTCTATCTCGGATGATTCGATCCGCTTACGTCTTTTCCAGCGTACACTCATTGGTCTCGCGGCCAAGTGGTACATTGAGTTACCACGGGCCTCTTTTTACAATTTCAGCCAGTTAGCTACCTTGTTCTTAACTCACTTTCAGTTGCCGGTCAGATACGATAACGGCACGGAATTATTAACTTCACTAAAACAATCGACGTCCACATATATTTCTGATCACATTCATGAGTGGAGACGTCGAAGAAGGTTAGTGAAAGTTTTTATTCCGGACCAAATCTTAGCTGAATGGTTTGTTAAATCATTATTACTGAAGATTACTGAAGATGTAGCTAAGGCCAGAGTAGTTACTAAGGAGTAAGTCATTTCTCAGGCGCAATACCTTGACTTAGTTTATACTCAGTCAGGTACGTTACACGAGAAGATTCCAGATCTTCCAAAATCGAATCAAATCGCTGCTGCTCCTTCGGGATCTCATGCTGCTGATGGTATGATTGGCACCGTGAACACAAAGAGCAAGAAGAAATCTTCCAAGACTACTACTACTCCTATAATCACCTTGCCTGATTCTCCGACAGGAGAGTCTTCTCATGAACTTTCCGCCGATATTCACGCTGTAGAGTCATCTACGGCCAAATCAAAAAACGGTGGAAAGAAGAAAGGAAAGAAGAAGGCTAAAGAAGACAAGGCTCCGAAGGAGAAAATAGAAAAGTCGGAAACCAATGACGAGAAGCGCAAACCTCGATATCCTTGTCTTATTTGTGAAGAGGATCATTTTACAAGAGATTTCCCTCATCGGGCCGAGGTTGTGAAAATAGTCAAAGGTTCTCCCACTCCTGCTGCGTTAAAAGATCCATTTCCAAAGCAGGAGAGTAAGATGATAGGTTCTTCCTCGACTGCCAGTGAAGAACCCATTTTGATGATTTCTCATGTGAGGATTGCGACTCGGTCACAAGATTATGGTAGTAAGAATCTTGTTGATGGTAAGGAAGCAGAATCTTCTCATTCTAATCCATCAACCTCAGCTCCTGGTTCCGATCCACTACAGATAAAAAAACCTAACCCGGACTTAGTAATCAAACCGCCCGCCAAGGGTGTACTTCGAAGGTCTGCTTTCAATCCACATGGGAGAGCAGCCCAGTATTACAACATTGTTGAGGACTTAGTTGTTTCACCCTCAGCAATGTCGGCTTTAGAAGTGCTGCAATCATGCCCAACACGACGAAAATTACTTTTGTCGGCTATCGGAGCTGTTGATGTTCAGGACCCGAATCTGATAATCTTCGATCTAGAAAATAGTACACCGCGTCTACCCCATCAAATGGCTTTCCAAATTCCAGTGATAGTCAAAAATAGGCTTATTCATCGGACTCTGATTGATGAGGGAGCTTCTACGTGTAATATGTCGATTCAATGTTGGAGATCGCTTGGTTCTCCTTCGCTGAACCAATCCCCGACCATCCTTAAGGCCTTTGATGGCCGTGGGTTCCGTCCGTTTGGTATTCTACAGGAATTACCTATAGGGGTAGAAGGTAAAACCGTTAGTCTGGATGTGGAGGTGGTTGATGCCCCTCTAGACTACAACCTTCTTTTGGGTCGAAGTTGGTCATATGCTATGACAGTGGTCGTTTCATCGGTCTTCAGAGTAATAAAGTTTCCACATAACCGTAATATCTTGACCATTGATCAGCTGACATACTTTTCATCCGACCCAGCCTCTTCAGAGAGTATCCAGCATGTCGGTAAGATGACAATCCATTATAGGGACGTTGGCGTAGGTTTAGTTAAAGATTCCGGTTTACTGGGAACTTTTCCTTTCCCTCCAATCAACGCAGACCCTTCATTTGCATCAATTCATATGATTACATCAGACACTATTATTTACGATGATCCTTGGATTGTCCCATCTGAATCCAAGATAGACTCATTCGGTGATGCTATGCCTTTGAGTCCATATGAAATTGCTTATGAAGCCGTCATGTCTTTTACCGACTCGTGTTCAACCCAAATCGACCCAATCAATTTGGTCAGTGAAGAATCACTTTTCACATCAACCTCAGAACGGATAGCATTTCCCAAAGTCGTGTCATCTGATGAACAACTTCACGAAATCCTAAGTGTAGACAATCTACCGTGGGAAGATCTCCATCATAGATCTTCGTTTTTACCTAAGGATGATGCTTTTGAAAACGATTTTTCTCTGTCTTTACCGCTGAATATGTCAAAGACGCTCAGAATCCAACGAAACATTCTGATTCAGAGCTGAATTTAGGGAATATTTCTCGTACTATTTCCATTGACATTTCAGTGAAGCCCATAATTGAGGAAAACATTCATATAGGTGCCTCATGTATAGCAAATGAAATATGAACTTACAAGGCCCTATTCCAAGAATTCTGCGATGTGTTTGCCTGGTCTTACGAGGAAATGCCAGGAATCGACCCTGCCATTGTTGTTCATGAAATAAAGAGCTACCCGGACGCTAAACCCGTTCGGCAACGGTTGCGTCAGATTCACCCTCGGAAAGCGGCTGCGATTAAAGCAGAAGTCGAGAAGCTGTTGAAAGCGGGTTTCATTTATCTAATCCCGTTAACGGATTGGGTATCGAATATTGTTCCGGTTAACAAGAAACAAGGAACAATAAGAATCTGTATCGACTATAGGGATATAAATCAAGATTGTCCAAAAGACAACTATCTTACGCCTTATATCGATCAAATTATTGATGATTGTGCCGGAAGTGAAATGTTTTCCTTTATGGATGGTTTTTCGGGCTATAATCAAATCAATATTTTACCTGCCGATCAACCAAAAAAGACATTCATTTGTCCATGGGGGACATTTTCTTATTGCAAATTACCTTTTGGGCTTAAGAATGTCGGAGCCACTTTTCAACGGGCGATGTCTTACGCATTTCATGACATCAAGCACATTGTGCAACCGTACCTCGATGATTTTCCTGCTCATTCTTTACATCGAGTTGATCACCTTGTCCACTTACGAGCAATCTTTATGAGGTGTAGGCATTATCGAATTCGGTTGAATCCCCACAAGTGCGTATTCTGTATAGAGACAGGTCGATTGCTAGGATTTGTTGTTTTAAAAGCCAGCATTCGCGTCGATCCCTCGAAGGTCGAAGCTATCATCAAATTGCCTCCTCCTTCGAGTTTGCGCCAACTCCAAAGTTTGCAAGGGAAAGCAAACTTTTTACGCCAATTCATTCCTAACTACGCCGAGGTCACTTAAGGTTTTACACGGTTGTTGAAATAGAACGCTCAATTCTTTTGGGACGCGATTGCCCAACAATCTTTTGATGCACTTAAGCACGCGTTGACCCATGCACCATTGTTGCATCCTCCCAACTACAACCAGGACTACTTCTTATACCTCGCAGCTTCGCATTCCACTCTCGGAATGGTGTTAGTTCAAGAAGATGAATTCGGAGCGGAACATGTGATATATTATCTTAATAGGACATTAAACCCCACTGAGCTAAAATATTTGCATGTGGAGAAATTGGCCCTGGCAGCCGTTCAAGCTGTCCAGTGTTTTCGTCACTACATTCTTCTCCGTAAAACAACAGTTATTTTGTATTGCAACCCTATGATTTACATTTTGACTAAACAACTACTAGGGGGCAACTACTCTAAATGGATCGTTATTCTGCAAGAGTTCGACTTAGAGTTTGAAAAGTCCAAGTCTAAGAAATCCTTAGTTTTTGCAGAATTGATGTGTGATTTCCCGCGTGCTGACACACAAACTGCGGCAGAGGAGTCCATTGCGGACGAATCTTTGTTTCTTATCAGTACTTTATATCCGTGGTACGGGGATATAATCATCTATCTCCAAACCCAAACCTTTCGGCCTGAAGCTTCAAAGTCGGAACGTCGAAAAATTCGGTTTCAATCCCAACAATACAGGATTATTGTAGATACACTTTATCACTGGGGGGTAGACTTAGTTTTTCGACGTTGTTTAACTCATGAAGAGGCTGAGAGGGTTTTGAATGATTGTCACTCTGGAGCATGTGGCGGTCATATGTCTGGGTATGCCACAGCTCAGAAGGTGTTGCGCGCTGGCTATTTCTGGCCGTCCATGTTTAAAGATTGTATCATTGCGGTCCGGAAGTGCCACAACTGTCAAGTGTTTGATCGCAAGATGCGCGCACCACCTGCTCCTCTCCATCCAATAATTGCCGTTGGTACTTTCGCCAAATGGGGATTTTATTACTTGTAACCCTCACTCGGCCGGGGGGCATGCGTATATCATCCTCGCGGTTGATTATTTTACTAAATGGGCCGAGGCAATGCCTACATTGAACGCAAGCGGCAAAACAGCTGCAGTTTTTGTATTCAATCACATTATAACTAGGTTTGGTGTCCCACAAGCAATCGTCACTGACCATGGGAGCCATTTTCGAAACATCATGATGACTGAGCTTACAAGCCAGCTTGGTTTGCGCCATGATAGCTCTACTCCTTATTATCCGCAAGCCAACGGTTTGGTTGAGTCTATCAACAAAGTTCTGGTTATCATGATCCGACGAATCATTGGTATTCATCGATCGAATTGGCACAACATGTTATTTTTAGTGCTATGGGCATACCGAACTTCAGTGAAAACTTCAACAGGGTTCACTCCTTTCCAGCTAGTTTATGGCTTGGAAGGTGTGTTACCCATTGAATGCGAAATCCCATCACTTCAAATGGCTGTCGAATTACTCCCAGCTACTTCCGAAGAGGAGAAACGTTTATTATACTTAGCTCAATTAGATGAGACTCGACGTGACGCTGCATTGGCAATCGAGACTCACGCGAAGCGAATTAAAGCCCAGTATGATAGAAATGTGACCCCTCAGAGTTTTTCGGAGGGAGACCTAGTGCTGTTATATGATCAAGCTAACGATAAGCTAGGTGCTGGAAAATTCGTTCCTATGTGGCATGGACCCTACATTGTAAAGCGAAAGCTAGCAAAGGGGCCTATGAGCTGGTAGATTTTGATGGGGACTCTTTGGGTAAACCCAGAAATGGACTTTACCTAAAGAGGTATTATGCTTAAATGGTGGGTATGGAGATTTTTAGTTAGGTTAGGTTTTCTTTCTAGTTAGTATGTTTGTTAGTTTAGATAGTGTGCTTAGCTTAGAAAGTGTGTTTTTCGTCGTTATTCTGGCTTATCTTGGTTTTACTCTTGATATTGCAGATGTCGACGCCTCTCCAAACGTACATTGGATTTGCCGATGGTGCTTGTCGTAGTACACAGAATATCTCTTCCGCAGCTTGGGTTATCTATTCGCCCTCTGACGAGTTAGTTTCTATGCATGGGGTGAGCCTCGGTCAAACAACGAACAACATTGCAGAATACAGTGCAGTGGTTGAATTATTGTCTGAATCTATTTCATTTGGAATTCGACGTTTGATAGTGAGGTTAGATTCTGAACTCATTGTATTACAGCTTAATAGAGTATATGCCATTAGAAATCCTGTGTTATTAAGGTTGTTTTTGAGAGTGCGTCTCTTCGAACGTGAATTTGATTACATTGAATATCAGCATATTCCAAGGTCTTTAAATACATTAGCAGATGCAATTGCTTCTAGAATATTGGACAGACATTTACGATAATCATGCAAGTAAATTTAAAAAAACATTTCATCACATATGTTAAACAAAATGAGCTGGTAATAATGATATATATATATATATAGATAGGAGTGTGTCAAAAATATACATCGTCTTCGATCATAGGTTGAAAAACACCTTACGATCGGCAAAAATGATAAGTACAAAAAACCAAAAATGTCATATGTGTCTACAAAAGTGACTAGACAATCACTGGTGGTGCTCTCTATACGAGACCACTGCCCACGCTACCCTACACAAGAACCTCCTAAAAGGTCCTGGGACTGCAACCACATAGCGCTGAAGTCGAATGGGAATGTCATCTATGGTGGTCTCTCGTATATCCGCCGTCAGACGCTCTAGATCCTGTTCCAGCTCGGCTAAGGTCTCTGCGGCCACATCCTGTGGGGCTGGTGCTGGTACAGCTGGTACTCTCCTCTCAAAAGCCCGGAGGTTGGCTGGACGTCGTGGACCTACATCTGCATTTTGAAAATTTGTGCTGCCAGTTTTGAGGCGATATATAAAAACAAAAAAAATACATAATTTGAAAACTCATGAAAAATGAAATACCTCTATCGTCCCACTGTTCTCCCTGTGGAAGAACCATGTCCGGATCATTCCGAAAATCCATTCCGGCATAAGGGAATTCCTAAATAGCAAAGACCTGGCTCTCTAGCCAGTGAAAGTAACCATCAGGAAATTGAACAACTGCTGCTCCCTCATCAGGATGCCGGGCCATTACCGCAACCCATCTCGTCAACTTAGGCTCCCTAGGAGCCCCAACTGGAACTGTAAGATGCTGAGGGACCAGCATTGGAACTCTCTCTAGGGCAAAGCTCACAACTAAAGGCCCATATCCAAAGGTCTTCAGTTGTCCTCTCTTTGCCCTGGTTAGTTGGCCCTTCAAATTACCCAACACAGCATCGCACCAGTTGAAAATGGTGCCTTGGAAGCAGTCTATAGCCATCCGCATTTGGGACCCAGTGGCTTGGTGCAAAGCGGCCGCGCCGCAAAGTCTGGTAACAGTAAAGGCTATCACCATAAGTTCAGGTCAGGATATGTACTTTATTTCTATCCCCTTCTCATGGTTTTGGTTGTTGCACCACTCTAGCCAGAGATTAGCAAGGTATTGGCCACCCGGCCTAGTCCCGAATAGAGAAAGTTGCTCACCCCTGTTAGGCAAGCCAGTGAGAAAATATATGCCGAAGGGCTCTATCTCGAGCTGGTGCTCTCCGATGTAGAAACATTACTCCTGAATGTTCCACCTTTCAACCAGCCACTCAAGGAACGGCACTTGGCCCCTCATGCCAGGTATGGCCCAGTATTTGTACAGTCCGCATGCTTTTAATGCATCAATGGAAGGTTGATGACCTATCACGGCCAAATCAACGTCCTCGTGCTCTCTTTCACGCCAATCAAGCATGGTGTGCTCCCTGCACATCATAAAACATCTGTTAGAATCCTTAAAATTTTAAAATTTTGGTTCATTTTGGAGAAATGAGGGTTTCAAAATGTCTTTTGCGGGGTACGCACCCCGGTCTTTAGGGACAGAGCATCCGGACGCAGCTTCCCTTCAGGCTGGGTGCGTACACCTGGTATTTTCCCCATTGAGAAAATATCGGGGTACGCAGGTCAGCGGTGCATGACCTGCGTACCCCAAAGGGCGCATCTTGAAACCCAAAGACCCCCAAAAAAATCAAATAAAAACTTAAAAATGAATTTTAAACGGATGGAAAGCAAGAGAAGGATGTTGTAGAATACCTGATGAGACGACGTTCGATTCTGATGGTCGGATTCTCCGCAATGACCACAGGAATTTTTCTTGTCAAAAGCCCTTTTCTCAACCTCAACAATAAAATGGTTAAAATGACATGGTAAAAAGTCTTTTTATAGGTTTTTGGATGAATGAATGCTAAGTTTGTTTATTTTTCACCATGAAAGGACATTTTTCAATGTAGTTTTGCCCATCTTAAACAGGTATGAGTAATGTGTCGTTTTTGTGCAGGACAAAAGGACTTTAGAGTAAAATCATCATTTTTCATGAACCCAAACATCAGAGTCATCTTTTAAGCTCTTTTCTGACTCCTAAAATATGAAAAGATTGCCGAGCATTTCTTTTACACTCGTTAAAATGGAATTAAAAGGCAGTCCCCTTATAGCTCTTTTCTGACCGTAAAAACAAGAAAAGATTGTCGGGTTTTTGTCGTTTCAAACTCGATACGGAAATAAAACGATGTGTCCTTGATCGCTTTTTACTTTTCAGGTTAGAGACACTAATCATGAAAGTACTCCTTGGTCGCAAGATCAAGCGGTTCTCCCAGGTATTATTTTATACTTTTTCGGGCTTGGGGGACACAAATTTACGAAAAAGTTCAACCTGGAGTCTTCTTAAGTTTTTCAGACTCTCTAAAATTGAAAAACGTCGAGTTTCTCCTATACTGGGCTTGTTAAAATTTCACAGTAAAGGACCTGTTCAATTACAAACAGGAACGAACCACTCCTTCCTAGGGTTCGAATCAAAACTAGGTTGGACTCATCCGAAGGATGAGCTTATAATCAAGCATATGTTATCCTCCTCAAGGTTGTTAAAAATAAAGAGGTACTTGCCAGAAATGGTGGGGGAGAAGAAAGAAGAATGAACCTATTTGTTATCCTTTGTTACAGAAAAACCTTATCACCACTCTTGAACACGACACTTTCCGTTCACCTGGGTTGGGAAATCCTTTGCCTTAAAAGTTGATCAAACCACTTTGAAAGTCTTCAGCCGGGTTCCGGGGATTAACTTTGAGTCATTCGTCACCAAGCCATCTTTTGTGTCGTTATGTGTTCAAGAGGTCTGCAAACAAAACTTTCATCTGCAAAATACTTGTCATCCATTTGACCATCCCTGAGTCAGTCCTTACAGCAACATTTCTTCAACTTGAACAATGATTTCGTGTTGTGGGCTTGCCTGCAATGGGTCGCTTTCTATCGACATTAGCACATTATCTAGAGAGATGACTTAGAAATCGTCAGTACCTTGAAGTCTGCCTGCATCAATGGCAGGTTTCTCGCCTATGACGTCGGTTTACATCATTGACTTTCGATCGAAGGATTCCGTGAAATGTTCGACATAGACTCATTCATTCACATCTCATGGATTGTACTGGGTACTTTGAGAACCATTGACATTACTGGTGGTCTCTCTCACACTTGTTAACAGTTTACATCATCGACTGGTAATCAAGTGGTTTCTACCATGTTCGACATCAACTCATTTATTCGCATGACTAGAATCGTACCAATTCGGGAAGTAGAAATGAAGACCCTGGATCTAGTTTCCACCATCCAGGCTCCGAGGAGTTTTGTATTCATTATCTAGTAGACTAATCATAAACAGATGGCTACGCCCATACTGTGTCTACAAAAGTCTATGATTATGATGTACTGCAAGATCATTCCTGTATCAGAGTAGTTAGTCTGTTAGTTAAAGTTTTGATCTGAGTATGGGAATGCCTACCTCAGCGATGATATAATCTTATACATGTATTTTGTGTTGAAAATTGCAGGTTCTGACCAGGCTCTCCACGAGATAATCCTTGAAATGATAAAGCGCTTCACCCTTCCTAGATAATACAAAACCCTAATCTACTACAGGCTTCGCACTTTAGGGGGCAATCTGTTACACTAAAAAATGTCACCATGGCTATTTACAGTTAGTATGGCTCTATCAACAATCATGCTATCCTCCTGGGCAAGTCTTATGCCTCTGCTCTCCATGTCAAACTCCAAAAAGAGAGAAAGTCTTTGTAAATGTGTTTATCTCTGGGTACGCAGATTCTCTCAACCTTACTTGCGTATACGCACCTGATGTTCACAAAATCTGCGTACTTGTACGCTCTGTATGTAAAGGGGCAGGTGCGTACCCCTATAAAGGTCAAAAGGCACAAGTTTCACTCCAAAAACGTTACTTGTGGTCATTTCTAGAGGCTTCTAGAAGTATGTTTGACGTGTATGAAGCGCCTCCAGATGGTTCATGTAACCCTACCAAAGAGGGACTTATCCCATCAATAAGGGAGCTATCCCATCCAAAGAGGGGATTATCCCATTGATGGTGGACCTGATTAACTTCCTCTTGAACACTATAAATACAGGCATTGGGCCAGAAGGAGGGGAGGTTGAAAGCTAAACATTTCTAAGGGTAGATGCTGCTGGAATTAGGACTCCCATTTAGAAGCTTGTGAGGAGATATTGCCATCTTTTCTTGTTCTATTTGGAGGTGGGTGAGCTTTGTCAAAGTAAAGGAGAACTCTTGATGGACCCTGGGAGGGACTTGCACAACACCAAGGCTCAGGTTGTAATTGTTCCTTTTGTTTCCTATTAATGCAAATGAGTCCATTCTTCTCAATAACTTGTTATTTATGAGTTGTTTCATGTACTCCTTGGTCTATGTGTTAAATATGTTTTGTTTTGAGATTATCAAGTGCTATTTAATCGTTTGATTGTTAGTGAATGCAGGTTTCGAAGTGAAGGAGGAGCTCATCCGGATCAGCGAGGTTGGACTGCTACAACGGCGTTGGACTATAGGTAGGATCTAAACACTTGATTTCTTGTATGGTAAATGCATGTTTAGAGAAGGATCGCTCTTGTTTATCTTGTTTGTCACTAGAGAGTCTTAGGCTCCTAGGGAGGTTGGTTGTGTCCGCACTATCGACTCTTTCCGCCTGACAGTAGTCTATAGAAAATTGATGAGAGTTGGAGCTTCATTACAGGTTGAATCTATTAGAATTGAGGTAGGAATGCCATGTAGGTTGGAGCCTATGTAGTATCATATACAAGTAGGAGATTTCGTTTTCATCACAACAATAAAAAAAGTTGTGGTTTTATCTCTTTATATTTTTCCCCTTATATGTGGTGTCCATGTGTGATGCTTTTATGTCTTGATTTTATGTTGTCAGTTATATGATTTAATATTTTTTGTATTTTAAATAAGTTGATCATAATGTGTATGATTCTCACTTAATAGTTCAGTTAATTAGTTAAAATAAAATATATTAGTGTACATGAATGTACTAAATTTATTCACCCTCCCCCTCCCAGTTTATTTAAATTTTGATCAATTCGTATCAAAGCAAGTTCCTTCCACGTAAGTTTACTAGTTCTTTGAGTGATGAACTATCAAATTGTACATGTACATAGTAGAAAAAACTTTCATTAATGGAGAGATAAGGTAAAAGCATAATTGCTAGCTTATTGATGAAAGGAAGTTTATATCTAATGGATACATTAAAGACAATTCCCCTTGTACACAAGAACAACAATGAAATTCTCAAATAAAGTGTGCAATGCATAACAATATTCATAATAAGGATCTTGAAAATGTTATAGAACTTAAATCTACAAAAGAAATCTAAGATAGATTGCAACTCATGGATGAGGGGGATACTAGTAGAAATAGTACAGAAAAAGAGAAGAAAGAGAAGAAGGAAAAGGATTCTCAAAATGAAATTATTTAGTTATATGAGACCTCTACATGTGTGAATGTACGTGACTTTCATGAAGAATATACAAATAGAAATCAAGCTAGGCTTGACTTAGCATTGGTTGAAATAGATGAACATGTCAATGAAAGAGGGGACCATAAGAAACTATTGCAAATATGTAGTGAAAGAGAGAATGAGTACAAGGAAGAATTTTTTAGCCTAAAGATACAACTTGAAGAGGAAAGAATAATATAAGAGATCATGAACAATTAGCTGAAGTAGAAAGAGGTATAGTGTGAAAGAGTAGAGGTTGATCGTGTCTCAGCTATAAGTGAGCTATATGAAAAGGATAGATTGTATAGGAGTATAAAAGATAATATTGTATCCATGAAGAATTCAGAAGGGAAGAGAAGTAGCTGCAAGGTAGTGATGAAAAAAGATAAAAAAATCCCATAATACATGTACAAGAATCTAGTAACAACATGATTAAAAACAAATGCAAGTAGAATCAAGATAATTTGAGAAAATTTGGAAATCTCAAAGGGGATTAGTTTCTCTCTTGAAAAATATTGAAGTTTTTTCATGCCACTAATTTGGACAAGTAGTAGAAGAATGTAAGAGAAATAAGATCAAGACTAATCAATGGAAGATGCGACAAACAAGTAGTTTCACCCAAATAAGCAAATAGATAAGACAATTGTCTACCAGGTATTAAAATGATTTCTACGGGTATTGTTATTTGTGCAATGGTTCTCGATATAAATATATTGAATGTAAAATGTATGAAAAGAATAACATGAGGAAAATAAGATAGAAATCACTTGCTACATTTCATGGTTAGACAAAGTGTTATAGATGTAGCAATATTGGCCACAAAGTTGAAGATTACAAGCTTCTCGGTATATTAAATAACTCAAGGTAGAAGGTTAAAGTTACTCTAATCAGACCAAACATTGAATGAAAGGGAAATGCAAACAATATAAGGTAGCGAACTAAAGTATGGAAGAGGAAGAAGAAGGAGAAACATGTGACTTCAATGATAAAGTGAAGTCAACGTGACCTCAAGGGGCACTTCTCGAGAAACAAAAACATGAATTCAATGAATGTTAGAGGACAATATCTCAGGGGGAGAACAGTCCAAGTAATTCAAAGGAAGCTGAAGTCATTTTGAAGAAATGTGCAATAAATATGGAGAATAAAGTTAGTTCGTAAGTGAAGTGAAACCTCTACTAGTAATATTACTTTCTATATAGAGAATTGATTTCAAGATATTGTATTTTGTCACACCCGAGGATCACACATTGCTAGTATTCAAGCCATGTGAAATGGAATGTTTGACACTCATTGACCAAATACATTCAAAAGTTGATAATGCTATCAATCAAAATTGAAAATATTGAACCTCTGAAGCTACTAGATTTTCTATAAATTATTATTTTTCATATAAAATTATGGTACCCGAGGAAGGTGTGGTGACACGAATAAACTAGACAATTTTTTTTATATGCATATTGACTAAGAGAAGTTACTATTGTGTAGAATTTGTTTCTTACAATCAATAAAAATCTAAATATTTACTTCTGAGGCTTTGAGTGTATGAATAAAAAATTATACAGTAAGTTGGCGTTTTTTCAATATCAACTTTCTAAAATGGTTGAGAATTTTTATTTTTGGAGGGCCAAAAAAATCACAACTATAGAAATAAAGGATTAATTAGCAACACACATATATCAGCCACTATGTATCTACTCACAAAAGAAATCTAGATGAAGTATCACAACATCTATTATTTTGCTTAATATAGCATAGACTCAAAAGTGTGGTTAAAGGTACTATGAAGATCAAATGAAAAGAAAAAGTGGAAAATGAAAAAATAAGAAAGCAGGGGTAAAAGTTAGGCACTTGAATGAAATGTACTGGGTGCCAAGGGTGTGGCATGAAATTATTTATTAGGTAGATGCAACGTGTCTATAGTGATTGCAAGAGACTTAATATTAGATATCATTAGAAATTCTCAAATAATTCTATGTGTAGAAAAACAAAAATGACAGGCAACCCCATGAGGACAAAATTAAAACTCGAATTCATATAAGGTTGATATTTTAAAAATAATTTTAATTAGAAATAGGTACAAAATGAAGAGGGATTGTCGTGAATGAGACCAAAGGTTAAAATGTTTTTACTGTCTATATTTCAGAATAGGTGAGAACTTTGAAGATAAAGGGAATTTACAAAGAACTTAAAAGTCATTTAGCACAGATCCAAGAATTATTTGCAAAAGTATCATGCATACAAATTATTGGTTAACTATGTTATAAATGGTGATCTATTAATTTTATGTTAGTCTCAAAATACTATAGAGACAAGAAGAAACCCTTGAAATCATTGGGAAATGAAGCAACCCTTGAAAATAATTTGTAGTGTAATGGTTGTGTGGTCGGGTGAATAGAGGAGTTATGATTCTCACTATTGATGTAGAGGTATGACAAGGGAGTTGAGCTATAAAAATATGGAGAAAAATATTTAGTAGTTGCAAAGATGACACAGTCACAAAGACATTACAAGCCATGCATGTTATTAATAATGCTTTATTATTGTGCATTATAGGAATTATTGTGCTGAAAAGAATGTTGTGTGTTATTAATTTTTTTGTGCTTCATGAATTAAGTTTCCTACATTATAATTATTTTTTATTATGGTATCATTATTGCTAAATTATATGGCTACTAGATTAATGATTTATGGTGTCAAGTCGCACATGATAACTGGAATCACCAACCAAATCTATGCAAAATGACATCAAAACAAAGTACAAAATCAATTGGACAAATTGGAAGTTAGAGAAAGGACATTTAATCCACATTTAAGTGTGAATCATTAAATGGATAGGCTACCAAGTCATCATTGAAGAATGGTACCATGGAAAATGCAACCAATGATGCTATGGCTACCTCTGAATTGGATGGAGAAACGCAAGCACTCAACTGGTTTCACGATGCCTTTCTGTCAATGTATATTGAAGAAATGACATCTACTTATTCTCAAACAAAGTAGAATTCAAATAAAATTGTTGTGTTAGAAGAATCATTGAAAATGTGGAACAATTGTTGTAAATGAAAATTTAGTTTTGAGAGAGCTCCCAATGAAAAAAAAATATGGATATAAATGTGTGAATTTTTGTCATACTTCTAGTATTATTAATAGAATAAGAAGAAAAATATTTCATTCGATACATACACTATTCCAAGATTTCATGGAAGTACAAATGCAAGGGTCATTCCTTGTTAGAATATGGTAGAAGGAAGATTCAATGCATGGAATGATGAAAGAAAGAACCCAAATAAAATTTAGGTTAGTGGAACTAGTACACCACAAGACTTTATAGATATGATATATTTAATGGAACATAGACATATCGAGGATTTCTTGAAATCAATGATGGGAGATGGCTTGAAACTAGGCGTGGTTATTATCAAAGATGTACTAGGTGAGTGCAGCTATGATGTTCAAAAGTATTACCGATAATTGCGTTAATATTTGGTGGCTACATTACATGATATTGAGTGAAATTGACATAAATTAGGGTTTTATGACCTAACTGGATCCATGAGAATTTCCCTTTTCTTTGAGAATGCATTTTAATTTCAATGAAAAACATATGAAAGTTAAAGGCTATAGAGTAGCGAATGATTAAGCTTTAAATATATCTTTATAAGTTCTACAATAAGAAGGCTACATTAATTGAGAGAGTGAAAAATGATGGAAAATGCATAAAAATAATAATAATAAAATAATGTAATTCTTGGGTGCTCTTACAGGTTCTCTTACTGATGAAAATGCATGGATCATTGATAGTGGAGAATCAAGACGCATGACAAGAGAAAGTAAACAACTTAGTAAACTATCAAAGGATCCATCTTCTCATGCAGTGGAAATGGGTGACAACAAAAGCTATGTTGTTAGAGGCATGATATCAACGTTGTTGAAGTTTGAAAATGCATCGAAGTGACACCTGAACATCATACTATATGTTCTAGGTTTGAAAATACTTTTCTTTCTATTTCTTGTTTAGAAGATAAAGGGGATAATGTTTCTTTTATTGATGTAAAAGTATTGGTCTAGGGAAAAGACTGTAGCATTTGATAAAGCTAGGGTTATTGGAGTTCATGAAGGAAGCATTTATAGAGCTATTACACCACCTCCTCAAGATTTGGATCACATGGGGATCAATCCCATTGAGATATTGCATAGGAGGTATGGTCATCTACATTATATGGTCATCGCTACTCTTAATAAATTGCTTCATGGAATTCCCAATATGAAGTTAGATCATGAAGTTGTGTGCAAGGGATGTTATTTGGGAAAACATACAAGAAAGCCATTTCTGGATAGTGAAACTAGGTCTGAAGAGATATTAGACCTCATTCATTCTCATGTGTGTGGGTCCATGTCTAAAAAATAACTTTGAGGTCATCTCTACTATGTAACATTATTTCATGACCATTATAGAATGGCATGGATATACCTTCTCAAAATAGAAGATGAGGTATTTGAAAAGTTCAAGGAGTTTAGATCTGAAGTGGAAACCCTAACCGAAAGAAAGATAAAAGTTCTAATGTGCGATAATTGTGGAGAATAAATTTCTAACGAATTGATTTCATATTAGAAGGAAGAAGCAATTAAGAGGGAGCTCATTTTTCCCTATTATCTTGAAAAAAATGGAGTATTTGAAAGGAAGAATAGGTCAATTGAAGAAGGCATTTGAACAATGCTCCTTGATCACGACCTACCAAAATTCTTATGGGGAGAAGTGGCAATGGCAGAAGTGTACATTCCAAAAATAATTCCTCATAGAATTCTTAATAACATAACACCTGAAGAAGTATTCACGAGAAAGAAACCAAGTGTGGATCACCTCAGAATATTTGGAAGTCCAACATACATCCATGCTCCAAAGGATTAGTGAAATAAGTTGGATTCCACAAGTATCATGGGAATATTGGCTCGATATAATCTCTACTCAAAAAAATACAAAATATACATTAAGGAAGGAGACATATTAAAGTAAGAAAGAATGTCATATTCGAGGAAAATCAAGCCTACAAGAAATTAAAGGATATTCCTATTGATTATGATGACAAAGAAGTTACAATATTTGAAGAAGGAGAAAATCATCATGAAAACCCTACTACAAATAAAGAAGGAAAATAAGGACCAAGTGAGCCTATTCAATCTATGGTCATCCCAACAACAAGGAAAAGGCCAAATTGATTAAAATATAGATTATAAGATGTTGAAGGACATGAAGTTGTGAAAGGAACATTCAGGGAATGTAAAAGACCAAAGAGATATTCTGGTTATGTTGTGTATATGACAAAGTTAATTGAAGTAGAACCATCTACATTAAAAGAAGTTTCTCATCAAGATGTTTAAAAGAAAGTGATGCAGGAGGAATATCAATCCATTATGCATAATGGGATTTCGGAAATCGTTCCTAGACCTAGTGACAAATCGGTTGTCACTTCCAAATGGATCTATAAGATCAAACATGTTTTTTATGGAATTATAGACAAGTACAAAGCTATATTCATTGCAAGGGGTTTCTCTCAGAAGGAAGGCATTGATTATGAAGAAACCTTTGCACCCACATCGAGGTACAATACCATTATATGAATGGTTTCATTAGCTGCTACAATGGGTTGTAATATCCATCAAATGGATATGAAAACCAAATTTCTGAATGGAACCGTTGATGAGGAAGTGTCTATGGAAAAACACAAAGGCTTCGAATTTAATAGCAGGGACTCTCATTTTTTTATACTCAAGAAGGTCCTATATGGTTTGAAGCAAGCCCCTATGTCGTGCTATGAAAGAATTGATGCATATATTCTTAGAATTGGGTTTGTAAAGAGTTATGTTGATCCAATTTATCTATATGTTAAGGTCATGAATAATGAGCCTATCATTATTCTACTATATGTGGATGATCTATTCATCACTAGTGTGGAGAAAATAATTCTAGACTTCAAGAAGATGTCGGTAGATGAATTTGAGATGAAGGATCTAGGAATCATACACTATTACCTGGGTCTAGAAGTATGACATAAACTTTGTGAGATATATTTTCGGGCAAGGAAAATACATAATCAAGTTGTTGCAAAAAATTGGGATGATGGATTCTAAGCCTATGATTACTCCTATGATGCCTAATCTCAAGAATTTTATATGACTCAAGTCTCATGGACCCTATCTCCTATCGTTAGTTGGTGGGCTCCCTAATGAATCTGGTATATACTAGGCAAGATATACATTTTGCAGTAAACTTTATTAGTTAGTTTTAGTTGGATCCTAGTCATGATCACATGATTAATGCCAAACACATATTAACATATCTTCATGGCACTATACATCACAGCCTAAAGCATGATAATAAGGAAGTAAAGCTAATTGGCTTGACAGATTCTGATTGGTGTGGAAGTGATACTTATGGAAGGACTAATACCAGAGGATGTTTTAGTCCGTGAGTTGTTGTGATCTCATGGATGAGTAGAAATAAAGATCACACTGCTTTAACTAGTGCTGAGGTCGAATATGTGGCTGCATGTGATCTAGGAAAGGAGGTTTTTTATTAATGAAGCTTATGATAGATTTGTTCAAGAAGTCTCTAGGCCCTACTATAATCAATTGTGACAATCAAAATTGTATTAAAATGTATGGAGATACCATGTTTCATGCTAGAAAGAAGCATCTGAACAAGAAGTTCCACTTTATTAAGAACTTGGTGCAAGATGGGATCATGAATTTATATTATGTCCTGACATAGGAACATGTAGAAGACATACTAACAAAGTCTCTTCCTAATAGGAAGTTTGAATATCTAAGAAATGTGATTGGTTTAGTAGAGATTGTTAATTGTATTGATGATAAGAGATTGTAAGAGATTTGTTGAATATTTTCATGTGAAGCATTTCCTAGGAGGACATCTCACTAACACTTTGTATTGAATCTAGGTACCAAAGTAGGGACGGTGGGATGGGTCATAGAGCCCTGACCTCAGATACACACCTACGTCCTTGGGTTTATGGTTAGCAAGAAATAATGATGGTACCTAGAAAGCTTGGAAGCTTGAGTACACCTTAGTCCCACTTGGATAGACTAACCTCGTGAGGAATCTAGTCTATGGAATGAGAGTTCCTAAAATGATGAGAGACTAATGGATAGATTTCCCTGGTAAGGAACCTAGTCCATTTCATTGTAGAATTTCGCATTGTAGATCACTAGATAATGCAATATACTAAAGCAAAATACTTGATATACTTCTACAAACAAACTTGCAGAAGCTTAATCGATTTTGAGAAAGATCAAATAGAACACATATAATAGAGAATGAGAAATCAATCACACATGAACACAAAAGAATACTCTAGGGAAAACCTCAGGTAAAAACCCCGCTATATGTATTATCATACAAGTGGAAATATCTCCGGATTACACAAAGATTTAGCTCACAAGCTATACAGCTCCCAGTAAAATCCCTCAATGCTACTCATAAACTGAAAACACACAACATATGCCTTCCCTTAGTCCTCCAAGCCTCCTATTTCCTTGTGTAGTTTCTCCTGGGTCTTCTGGCTACCACTTGTGTGAATTCACCTGTCACAGAACTCACTAAACTCAGAAGTAACTGCACAATCTCCAAGGAATGAATTCCTTCTGCATGCATGATATATCCTCAATGGAATATACTTGTAACTGATAGTACATTGTCCCATCCTTTGATCTCAACTAGGTCTCTGACTGAACTGACATGCATGAGTTATTTATGAGAGAATATCCAGTTATCTCAAGTACACTAATTACATGCATGCATGCATTAACTAACTGAACTCACAATCAGTTCCACAAATTGTTGGAACTAATCTAACTGGACTTAACTTAGTTAACTAAGATAACTAATTACAACTCAAAGTACAACTCATCCTGATCTCCTTAATTAAGGGATAACTTCCTCAATCAAAGGGATAACTGTTGCATGTCTTCAAATAGACTTCATGTTTGATTTTCTCCGACTAATTAACTCAAGATGAATTAATTAATTATTTTTCAAATAGCCGCTAAGATCAAATTCAAATGTTAATTCTCAATTTTAGTTTAGGGACTAACTAAAATTGGAATGTATCTCGAAATTATATTTATAAAAATGTTATTTTTACCACTTCTATATTTATTATTTCTTGTTGCTATTTTCAACACTCCCTCTCGACAAGAAAGGGATTATCTGTAACCCCAATCTTGTCTCTGTGGAACTCGAATTTGCATTTTGATAATGCCTTAGTCAAAATATTTTCATCCTGCTCCTTACTCGAAACATATAGAAATAACATGATCCTCCTCACCACAAAATCTCAAAGATGATGATACCAGATATCGTTGTGCTTGGACCTATCATGAAATATTGGATTCTCAGAGAGTTTGATAACACTATGATTATCGCAATAAATCACAGTTGGATCCATCCTCTAATCAAACAATCCAACTAGAATTTTCTGCATCCAAATGGCCTCACATGCTGCCTGATTGGCAGCCATGTATTCAACCTCTATTGAGCTAAGTGCAATTGACCTTTGTTTCTTGTTGTACCAAGAAACTGCAGCTGAACCAAGGTTGAAAATTCCTCCTGAAGTGCTCTTTCGATCTGATGGACTCCTTGCCCAATCTGCATCTATGTAGCCCTGAAGGTTCACTCTCTCTGTCTGTATGTACCATAATCCATACTAAGATGTGCCTCTAAGGTATCTCAGAACACGCTTCGCTACCTTCCAGAACATCTCAGTAGGCGGAACCATAGCTTGATTCAGCAGGTTCACCGCAAAGCACAAATCTGGTCATGTGTTCACTAAATACATCAATGAACCCACAAGTTGTCGATAAGCAGTAGTAGCTACTACCTCACCTAAAGTAGCATCCTCCTTCCTCCAGTTACCTGATAGAGGAGTCTGCATGGGCTTGCACTTCTATATGTGGAATCTCATGAGTATCTCATTGGAATACTTGCCTTGAGACACAAACACTTCCCCATCTTTCTGCCACACTTCCATGCGTAGAAAGTAGTGCATGAGACCCATGTCTTACATCTCAAACTCTCTTCCAAGATCCTCCTCGCAAGACTTGAGAAACTGATCATCACTTGTCAATATCAGATTATCAACATAAAGAACAATGATTAATGGCTTACCTTCTACCATGATGTGGTAAAGGTTCGCATCTGCTTCACTCTTTGTGAAGCCCAACCCAATGAAGTGGTTGTCGATCCTGGTGTACCAAGCACGAGGTGCTTGCTTCAGGCTGTACAAAGCTCTCTTGAGTCAGCACACATGCGACTCATGATTAAAGGTCTCAAATCCTTTTGGATGCTCTATGTACACCTCTTCCTCAATCTTGCCATTGAGGAATGCAAACTTCTCATACATCTGATGGATCTTCTAACTCGTCTGATCTGATAGTGCCAACATCGATCTGATAGATGAGTACCTTGCTACAAGAGAAAAAGTCTCATCATAGTTGATCCCCTCAACATGTGAGAAACCACGGGCAACAAACCTTGCCTTATTTTTCTCCACACTAACATCAACTACTTGCTTTACCTTGTAAAGCCATCGGGAACTCACAACTGACTTTTCCTTCGATCTTGGGACAACATCCCAAACATTGCTCTAAACTATGGAGTCATACTCCTCCACCATAGCATCAACCTAGAGTGGCTGCTGCACTACTTCCTCGAAGGAAGATGGTTCGGCCTCTATACATTCCCCAACCAGGGCCATGTAACTAGTGTACCTCTCAGGTGACCTCCTCTGTTTTCACTGAGAATACGGATGTCCCAAATTCTCTTTCACATCCACCATCAATCTGCCAGCTTCCCTTGAGTGTTTTAACCCATCTCTGGAAGACACTGCATGAGTGGATGTCTCCACTCCTGGATCCTCTACAGGCTACTCCACATCAGTCTCGGGCTCATCCTCCTTAGGATCAAAAAGTTCCTCCTTTACATGAAACTTGAGCTCCCTCTCAAGGGAAACTTGCATGGATTTCTAGTCGTCGAGCTTCATATCTCTATTTACCATTGTCCTCTGACTGGTAGGCAAGAACACCCGATAGTTGTGGAGTGTATTAGTGTACCCCACAAGTATCCCCAACTCAGTTGTTGGCTCTAGCTTCTTCCGGGCATCTCTGGTTACATGGCAATAAACTGATGATCCAAAGATCCTGAAGTGGCTCACATCTGGTCTCTTCCTGGAAAAAGCCTCCACTGGTGTCTTCATCTCTAGTATACGATGCAGGCTTCTATTATAAAAGTATACTGTTGTATTGCATGCCTTAGCCCACTAATGAAGTGGTAGGCCTTGGTCATGCAGCATCACCCGAGCTACTCCCACAATCATTTGGTTCTTCCTTTCAGCAACCCCATTATTGTGTGGGTTAAGGGATGACGTCAACTCTCCTTTAATTCCTTCTACTGCACATAAGTCCTTAAAATATTGGGAGACATACTCTCCACCATTTTCGCTTCACAAGGCCCTTATTTTCTATCTAGATTCTTTCTCAATCAAAGCTTTGAACTCATATAGCCTTGAGAAGGTTTGATCCTTCTTCTGCATGAAGTAGATCCAACATCTATGAGAAAAATCATCAATAAAAATAACATAGTACCTTTATTTAGCACTGGAGGCTGTCAAGAATGGTCCACACACATCTATATGAACTTGTTCTAGGATTGCTCCTGCTCGACTGTCTCGATCCTGAAAGGAAGATTTTGCATACTTACCCAAGGTACAACCTTTGCATGTATCCACTTTCTCCAATTTACTCTTGGGAAGTCCGGTAGAAATCTGTTGCATGATCTTCAAGGCCCCATGGTGCAAGTGGCCTAATATTTTATGCCATAGCTCGCCAACATCTTGGCTTTGCACCAACTCTGCTTTGGGACTCAATGCATCACAGTCATCTACCTCCAGCTTGTAG
This sequence comes from Pinus tabuliformis, assembly GCA_031772625.1. Lineage (NCBI taxonomy): Eukaryota > Viridiplantae > Streptophyta > Pinopsida > Pinales > Pinaceae > Pinus > Pinus tabuliformis. Next base: position 1,270,056,698 of record CM062804.1, read on the forward strand.
AGATTCTTTACTCGAATCCCAACCCTCTTGGTGTGTCTAGTGCCAATGTGCCTCAGGAATGGCTTTCCTTTACTAAAGACTACATCATAGCCTTTGTCTTCCAACACTGTAATGGACATTAGGTTCTTCTTCAGACAAGGCACATACTTTACATTAGTCAAGGTGAGAGGCGCTCCATGCTCCATCTGAAACACAACCACACCTTCACATGAAACACGGTACTTTCCACCATCGCCCATCTCTATGCACATATGGAGGTCCTTCTCCTCCAAGGTACTGAATAGACTCTTATCATCAGCCATGTGGAATGAGGCTCCACTGTTTAGGTACCAAACACAACCCACCATTGATGAAACCATGCATGCGATGAGGGTGAAATCCAATTTGAACTATGAGGCCAGTGCCTCACCATCTGATCCTTTCGAGGATCCCTTCTTGGATTTTTTCTGTGGATAATTTGTTGCATAATGGCCCACCTCATGACAATGAAAGCATCACAATTTTGATTTGTCAGTCTTCTTCCCACCACGGGAAGAAATCGATTTGGAATGGGATGCCGTCCATTTCCATTTCCTCTCCTTACTCGCTAAGGCTATATTTTCTTCATCATCATGCTTTGATGAAGATCCATCTCTGGTGCTTCTCCTTATCTCCTCCTGCATCAGTTCTGACCACAGTCATTCCTAATTTGGAATTTTCTCTCTTCCATTTACTGAGTCTTGCTATCTATACCAGCTCTTAGGAATACCGATGAGAGCAAGACTCACCATGTCATCATCGGTTGTCATGATTCCTACAGTTCCAAGCTCATCCCTGCAAATGGTGAGGTTGTTTAGATATGTAGAGACCGTGTTGCCCTTTTCACACTTGATTTTCTAAAGCTTGTCTTTTAGTGCCAACTTCCTCTGACCATTGTTGTTCTGATATAGATCCTTCAATGTTTCCACATTGAAAATGGTGTCTCCTTCCCATGGAGACTCACGACAATGTGGTCTCGAGCGCCCTCCAAAAGAATCCTCCTCCATATAGCCACACATTTCTTCCATTATGCTAATTCTTGGGCATTAGTAGCTGCTAGCTTGGGGACTTCTTGATCAATGAAGTCCTTCAAATCATTGTCCTCTAATACCGCTTCCATGCAATCATTCCAGGATATATAATTCAAGCTGTCATCTAGGGCATACTTGAGTCTCAAACCATTGAAGGCCATTGGTGAAATTTGAGACGTGATAAGAATTCGCTTTCTATAATTAGGAACTTCAAACTTCAAACTTCTCCCTTCTATGTATAATGTTCTCTGCTTTGATAACCTTTGCTCTGATATCATGTAGAATTTCTCACTATAGATCACCAAGTAATGCAACATACTAAAGCAAAATACTTGATCTACTTCTACAAAAAAACTTGTGGAAGCTTAATCGATTTTGAGCAAGATCAAATAGACCACATATAATAGAGAATGAGAAATCAAACACACATGAACATAGAAGAATACTCTGGAGGAAGCCTCAACTAAAAACCCTGCTATCTGTATTATCATACAAGTGGAAATATCTCCGGATTACACAAAGCTTTAGCTCATAAGCTATACAACTCTCAGTACAATCCCTCAATGTTTCTCATAGACTGAATAGACACAACATATTCCTTCCCTTAGTCCTCCAAGCCTCTGATTTCCTTGCGCAATTTCTCCTAAGTCCTCTGGTTGCCACCAATGTGAATTCGCCTCTCACACAACTCACCAAACTCAGAAGTAACTATGCAATCTCCAAGGAATGAATTCCTTATGCATGCAAGAGATATCCTCAATGGATTATTCCTGCAACTGATAGTCCACTATCCCATCCTCTGATCTCAACTAGGTCTCTGACTAAACTAACATGCATGAGTTATTTATGAGAGAATATTCAGTTATCTGAAGTACGCTAGTTACATGCATGCATGCATTAACTAACTGAACTCACAATCTGTTCCACAAGCTATTGGAACTAATCTAATTGGACTTAACTTAGTTAACTGAGCTAACTAATTACAACTCAAAGTACAACTCATCCTGATCTCCTTAATTAAGGGATAACTTCATCAATCAAAGGGATAACTATTTCATATCTTCACATAGACTTCATGTTTGATTTTCTCCAACTAATTAACTCAAGATGAATTAATTAATTATTTTTTGAATAGATGCTAAGATCAAATTCGAATTTTAATTCTCAATTTTAGTTTGGGGACTAACTAAAATTGGAATGCATCCTAAAATTCTATTTATAGCAATGCTATTTTTAGCACTTCTATATTTATAATTTCTTTTTTCTATTTTCAATAGGCATTGTGGTGCCTAAACTCTTCATTGATCATATAGTTTGAGATGTTCCATTATATTTTCATATTATGAATAACTCCCTAGTTAAGAGGGAGTGTTGGGAAATGTAACTAGGTTCAATCTTTATTAATTTATTTGAGTGATCATGTAATATACTTGTGAAAAGAATGTTTTATTATTATTATTATTGTATCAATGACTTATTAAAGCATGGGTTTCATGTTTGGGCCATCCTTATATTAGTAAAAGTCCCCATTATGGACTCATAGGATTAATATTGAGTCCATAGAGTCATTGTACATTCAAAGAAAGTCTTCTTGGGCTTTGGAATCATGTAAAAAAGTTTGTTATTGAGTCAAATTTGATTTATGTAACTTCCAATCCAACTCGGCCTAAAGGAGATCAAGTCAGCCTAAGGGACACCAATTCGACCTCACTTGGAGCCTATAAATAGAAGGAGATCGAATTCATTGGGAGTATTTCATCCCAAGGAAGTTCTACATCTTTAGTGAAGATGGAAAAGGTATGAAATGGATCAAGGAATTCAAAGAAAGTGTGAGTTGGGTCAAGGCTAACGAAAAGGATGAAACAAAAGTTTTGGTGCTACTCTCTCTCTCTTTCATTCCCTAGTTTGGGAGATTGAACTCTTCTAAGTGTTTCCATTTCCAGTTTCTTCTTGGTACCATAATTCATTGCATAGTCGAATTTCCTGGGGTAGAAGTGTTGTTGCAAAGGGGTCGAAGATCTAGAAGGGTTGACTTGGTGTGGAGGGAAGGCTTGGTTGATGTATACATTGAAGGGTCTCAAAGAAAACTCTCTAAGGAAGAAATTTTTTTTGACTTGGTTTACCCCTTGAGGTGGGTTTTTACCAAGATAGTGCCTATACCTTGTGTCTTGTGTTTTTGTGATCTTCATAAATACATAATATTGTAATTTCTTGATGAAATATAAGATAATAAACAAGTAAAATAAGGCAACATAGCTCAGTCAAGTAATTATGAAGAAAGAGGAATCAAACCCTAATCTACTTCCATTGATTTATCAACATCAGGGTCTTCTAAAATCATACATTCAAAAGTAAGTAGTGAGGATACAATTATTTTTATCATTCAAGCATTCCCTTGAAGATTCCTATTGGGAAATTAAAAAGTAGTGATTAAACTTCCTTCCATGGGATTTTGTTGAAAATTTAGAGAATTTGTTACATATGTTTTTCCTACTGAAGTAGATTGTCCTTCTTTTGGTGATGGAGACTGCTTGGGTTTCTCAAACTTCTTACACTATTCACTTGGCTCTAATGATTCTAACAAATAATTTTTATGATGGCTCATATTCACATAGATTTACACCCCCAAACTGATGGCGAGATAGAGGTTGTCAATAGGATGATCATACACATTTTGCGCATGTACAACTCAAAGCATCCATGCACATGGTATGAGAGTATCCCCCATGTATAGCACAACTATAATAAGGCTCTCCATAGCTCAACTAGCCACATCCCTTTTCAAGTGGGCTTGGGATTCCAACCACTATTTCCAAATAATGTGGCCATACCATTTGGTGCTACTCAGGCATATTCGTCTCATGTCCACTCCGAATCCCATAAGGAAAACAAATTCATTGAGCGCATCAACCACATCTGCGGGAAACTCCATGACATTCTCGAGAAATCAAATTCAAAGTACAAGCAACGACATGATCAACATCGAGTGCCACACAAGTTTCAGGTGGGTAACAAAGTCTCGTTGAATTTGCGAAAGGAACGCCTTACGAGAGCCTATCGAAAACTGAAATCACTTTGATATGGTCCTTACACAATTACAAGGATGTGGGAGACACTCCATTTGGGCTAATAATTCTCCCATTCATTTTCCTGCACCTAGTGTACAATGTGGACTGACTTTGACCATACTTCCCACCATTGTTGGACACATGAGACATTGCAGAACAACTCACACCTATAGAGTTAAATTGAGACTGCATGGAGCAAGCCACAACTGATCAAATAATGGACATGTAGATCAAGAGAACCTGAAAGAAAAGGATCCAACTATATCAAGTCGTCAAAGCAGGTGAATTCCTTCACGAGGGCAAGTCGCTCACCAGGGGCAAAGTTCAAGAGAAGTTTTCTCATCTCATGGAGGAGCTCAACGTAATGTGGACCATTTCTTCTTAAGGGGGGAGGAATTTACCTAAACGGGTTCCCTAGTTTGGAACATCATCTCCTAGGGCTAGGTTTTTGGATGTTTAGGGTTTTCCATTGTTTCTCTATAATAAATAGGTCTTTGAGCCTCATTGTAACACAGTTCAGAGGCATGTATCTCTCACATCTATTCTTAGAGATAAGCTACCATTTCCTGAGGTAGTTTTATTTCCATTCTATTTGTAACCATACTTCAGTATTTGATATTAATGAAATGAAGTGTTATTTCTGCTGCATCTCTGTATTTATGGTTATATTTGTAATATTTTTTGTGTTCTTGCTTAAATTTGGATCAATTATGTAGATAATATAAATCAAATTCACATTGATTTTCCATTATCTTATAGTGTGTGTCAACTAAAGGAATGGCATTTAAATTGGAAACACAAGGTAAGAGAGGACCCTTGACCACCATTTTTGCTTTTCCCTTATGTGACGACATTTCATATTTTCGAGAGGTCTAAGGGAAATTAATCAATTTGTAGTTGATTGATACTAGAGGAGGATGGCAATTGGAGAGGGAACTAGTGCACTAAACAATATTTGAGCGTAAATGTGCACTCATACCATCAAATGGAAAAGGGAGAAATGCTAAAAAAAGCGGGATTTTTAAATCGAGAAGGGGATGAAAATAAATTGAAAATTACCATTTTTGGAGCATCAAAATTAATGGTTTAAAAATTGGTATGATTTAAACAGGGGCTTGGGATTCCAACCACTATGTCACATTGATGTGGCCATACCATTTGCAGCTACTCAGGAAGATTCAGCTCATGTTGAGTCCGAAGACGACAAGGCAAACAACTTCATTGAGCACATCCAACACATCTGCAAGAAATTCCATGACATTATCATGAAATCAAATTCCAAGTACCATCAACAACATGATCAACATCTGGTGCCACAGAAGTTTCACATGGGTGACAAAGTCTCCTTACATTTGCAGAAGGAACTCCTTACCCGAGCTTACTGGAAACTCAGACCACTCTGATATTGTCTTTAAAAAATTACAAAGGTTGTGGGGGAAAATGTGTTTGAGCAGAGAATTGCCCCATTCCTCAACCTGCACTCAGTGTAGAATGTGAACCGCCTTCTACCATACATCCCACCATTGTTGGACACACCATACATTACAAAACATCTCACATCGACAGAGTTAAATTCAGATTGTATGGAAGAAACTCATCAAATCATGGACATGCACATCAAGAACACCCATAAAAAAGGATCCAACTAGATTGAATCATGAAAGCAAGCCAACTCCTTCACGAGGGCAAGTGGCTCGCCAGGGACCAAGTTTAATAGAAGTTTTCTCATCTCATGGAGGAACTCAAAGTAGAGGGGACTATTGCTTCCTAAGGGGGGAGGAATGATCCACGTGAATATTGGTGGCTACCTGCCTATTCAACTTGCACATCCATCATTCTTTCTTTTAGTTTTTCAGTTTCCTTATTTCTAGCACAATTTACTATTTTTGGGGTTTTTCGAGTCATGAACTTCTGGAGCCATTTTGAGGCCCTGAAAAACATTTTTCAAGAAAAGGGACAGGAAATATCGGCTGTAAATAGTTGTTTTCCACCTAAAATTTATAGTCCTCGGATAGATATTTCTAATGAGGTATTGTGTACATCAAACGAAGATCGTATGCAAAAGTTATGACCTCAGGAAATTGATGTACCAATTTACCCAAACGAGTTTCATAGTTTGGCGCTTCATCTCCTAGGGTTAGGTTTTTGGTTTTCCATTATTTATGAATAATAAATAGTTCTTTTAGTCTCATTGTAACATAGTTGAGAGGCATGTAGCTCCCACATATCTTCTTAGAGATAAGCTACCATTGCCCGAGGTAGTCTTGTTTCCATTGTGTTTGTAAACATACGTCACTATTTGATATTAAAGAATTGAAGTGTTATTTCTCCTGCATTTTTGTATTTATGGTTATATCTGTAATTTGTTGCATCCTTGTATAAATTCAGATCAATTATGTAGATCATATAAATCAAATTCACATTGAGTTTTGGCTATCTTATAATGTGTGTCAAATAAAGGCATCACATTCCAATTGGAAACAAATGGTAAGAGAGGACTCTTGACCACCACTTTCACTTTTCCCTTATGTGACAACATTTCATATTGTCGAGAGGCCTAAGGGAAGTTAATAGATTTTTACTTCATTAATACTGGAAGAGGATGGAAATTGGAGAGGGAATTAGTGCACTAAACAATCTTTGAGCATCAACGTGCACTGATACAATGAAATGGAAAATGGAGAAGTGCTCGACAATGCAGTTTTTTTTAAATGAGAAGGGGATTCAAGAATATCAACGGAAAATTACTGTCTCTAGTGTGTCGCAATTAAAGATCTAAACATTAGGAGGATTTAATGACCAACGTCAACATCACTCTTGGTAGGGAATTTGGCCAAAGGATCATGTAACATAACAGGGTGAGGTGATGTGGAGGATGTGTTGGCATGGCATGGATCGGTGTGATGGCATGGTATGAGTCGAGTCAGAGCTAGTGGGAGTGGGGGCAAGTGGAGGTGGGGATTGTTTTCAGGGGGGGTGGTTCAATGGTAAGTGCTAATGGATGAAAGGCCCCCAAAATGTGTGTGGGGTCACCACGTTGTTGAAGTTGTTTTCAAACAAGCCACTTTTCGGACCCCCCTCCACATTAACTTTCAGGAGGTTCGGGGGCCAAATATCTCATCATCCAAAGGTGCCAATTGGTTATTACAAAATGATTGGATTTTATTCATGTTTTAAATCATACTTTTGATAATTTTAATAAAATGTTAAGGATAATAAACAAAATAACTTAGGGGGAATTTTGGCTCCCCCACCATTTTGAGCATTTTTATTTCGTTTATTTTTCTTTAAATACCTTTTCTTTTATTCATCTTTTCATTTTTGCCTACTTTTTTATTTTTTTTTTCCATTTCTCTATTTTGTTTTTCTATCTTTCTATTTTTCTTTTTAAGAGCTAAACAACTTCAAATAAAAGATAATTTACAACATCACACTAGGATAAATGTCAGATAATCATACATTGATCACTATATTTATATGAGCGTAATATAGTAAATATGTTTAAAATTTTACCTAACTTGGAATTTTAATGTTGGGAGAATTTTTGTTGAAGGTAAATTTATTACTATATAGCCCATATTAGCCAAAATCGTTTTTAATATTTTTTTTTGTATTTTTTTCTAGACTTGAAATACTTACACATCACCATCATAATGGGTTTTAGAATGCTCGTGTGGAGGAAATTATTATTATTATTATCATTATTATTATTATTATTATTAATATATATATATATATATATATATATATATATATATATAACCTCCTCTAGAGGCAATTATTATTATTATTATTATTATTATTATTTAAATATATATAACTTCATTTAATTAATATATATATTTTTAAATTTATATAAATAATGTTTTACCAAATGGGGATCATATACCAAAATTTGTGGGGTCTAATTGGGACTTCATATTGGGGAGACCCACTATACGTCGTTGGCATGATCCAACACCATCGATGCATCCCAAGGGGAAATTAGTAGGAGAGACACCCCCAAAGGTGTGTGGTCTTGAAAGAAATATATATATAATTTTTTCTCAAACTTTGTCTTCACACATCGAGATAGTTCATTCATATTATATATAATTCATTTCTAGAGGATTCATGCTAAAACAAGGTCTATGAATAGCTATATCCAAATCATGAATCTTTACATCATTTTAGTTTCTTATACATTTATTCTCTAAAAGGTAGATATTTCTTGAATTTTTTCGCTTCAAATAGACAAACAACTTTAAAATTTGGTGCTTCGTCACCATATGTAGGTCTTTCACCGCATTTTTGAATCAGATCTATTATATTAGGTGTCACAATTTATTCTACAATTCAAAGCTCTAATAATGTGATTATTATTATTAATATCCAATTTTAGGCTCACTACCAAGGGAGACACCACATTGGTGTATGAGATCCCATTTTTTGTGGGGCAAGGGAACTACTTCGGCACATTAAATCTACGAAGGCATACATACTTTACCCCCTTCTCGTTTTGAACTTGTGACCTCTTCGAAGAAAAGACATGCTCTTAACCATTAGGCCCACTCAATATGTATTTTTCTAACACACCCCCTTACCCGAGTAGTATGTACTAAGGCTATAAGAAATAATTTACTATATTGGCCTAGCTCTTAATGTTTTTTCATGGAAATGGGGTCTAAATTTTTTATGCTTTTCAAAATTTCCGAAACCTCGAATAATGAACGTTGTTGTGTTCATCTCATCAAGACCTTTTTGAGGATATTCAACTTACGTTAACCTAAATTACAAATCAATAACTATTACCATTTTAAAATAGGTGATTTTAATCCTCCCACATAGACATTAGCTCCCATGTGGCATGCAAATGATGCTTTGCATGGTCCCTACATTGTAGCTTTTCCAAAGTGGAAGAATCCATGTAGAATACACACATCATATGCATAGTTAGACCCCTACGTACATGGGAGAAACCACAAAACATCAACTCAATGAGAGTCACCCTAATGTGGTTGGCCCAAGCCCGCTACACTACGTTCCTAACTCACTCACTAGCCTCAGCTACTAGTGGGGTGTGTTGATGAAAGTTGAGTATTAAGGAATTGTGCCCCTATTATTGTTATATAATGAAACACAACTTTGTTTAGTTCTATATATTTTAAAATTTTTATTATATTTCATTTATTGGAAAATTATTCTAGAAGTGGTTGATTTTCTTTAAATTTTTAGAAAATATACATTTCAAGGTTGTTTCATGCATTAAAGGAGTGAGTTAGTGGGTTATTTATGTGTTTGACTAGATTTGAGGTTATCACTTATCCATAATATTTGTTAGCTAAAAAAATGAAAGGTTCTGTTATAAGTTAGTTTCTCACTAATCCACCATTTAGAGGGTGGGCCCTATTGAATTAGTTGTAACAAGGTAATAATTTTCAATAACTTGACCTTGACACGTGTTTTTTTCCCATACTTTCAAAATAACCCATGGGACGAGCTCATGGTTTCACTATAGGTCATTGTATCAAAATAGTGGTTTAAGAGTCATTTATTCCTATCAAATTGTTTTTAGCATAGTTGTGGCTAGAGGTTCTATCCACCCTAGTATAGTCAAGATCTTGTAAAAGTAATTTGTGGAAATGTAAACATTTTTAAAGGGTAAGAAAAAAGTATAGATAAAAATATCCCTTCCTCAAACATTTTTTTTCTGAGTCAAACAAAAAAAATAAAATTAATTCTATATTAAAATAATATTAATTTTAAACAAAAATAATTATGTAAACTTGACTTGATCAAGACACGCATGATTTTTGACCTAGATGTTTATGAGAACCCATGGTACTACCCCATGCAATTCATGTGAACTATAGCCTATTTAAATGTGGAAATTAAAGGAGCCTAAAACCATGTTAACTCTTGATCTACCAATGGCTAAGAGGATCAAATCTTGTTTCACTCACGAAACATGTCATGAGATTTGATCCCTCTTGGTAAATCATGAGTTAACATGATGTAGGATAGATTTTACCAAAAAGAATGATATATTTTTTTTTCTTTCATTCCAAGTATTGATTTCCACGCTTGAATTTGTTAATTTTGGTGAACGATATATTTGTATCGTGGTTAAATGTGAAATGGCCTCTATAAATTATGTTTCATATGAGTTGTAAAATTAGATTAGGAATTTTCGTGAACCTTAGAGGGTTTTTGTTTTTTTCTTGGGAAATGATGCCCAATGCTCACACTCATGAGATTTTGTTTTTTTTTTTTCTTTTCTTAAATTCCTTTGTCATTTATCTACAAAATCTTCTTAGTTTGCTTCATTATGTTTCAAATATGGTGTCATTAGATTTAGATTAAAGCATGAAACAAGAGGAAAAGGGAGTATGGTAATATGAACTTAATTATGAGAAGGGAGAATTATGTAACATTTAATAGATTAATGGATGGGCCTTAATTATTAAATTTCATATAAAGATTACTCAAAATATCATAGGTATAAATGAGGAATTTATACTTATTTTAATAAAGATTCCTGCTACATGTCCTAGCAAAATGCTCTTGAACAAAAATGTCATTGAACTAACGACGAAGTTTGACATGGGCTCGTATGGACATATTGACCCTTTGAGGCAAAGGCACCAGTGGTTGCGAGCTCAGCATAGTAATACATCAATTGTAATAAACCTTACAATTGAAAATTTGTAAGTGTAAGTGGTTTGGTGTTGGCACGAAACCTTCGTGCTCGAATAGAAACATCAATCAAAATTCCCAAATTAGAATGGAATTATAAAAAATATAAATAATGATGAAATTTGTAATGTTTTATAATTATAATTCATAATGGTCAAATTAATAAAAAGTATTTAACATTTTAGACGGTAATTGATGAAAAAAAAAACTAAAATTTACAATGCAAGAGAAATACTCCTATTTGTTTTGATGATCATCTATAATTGGGATCTCCATGCCTCCCTCTCTCATGAAGATTAAGCTCGGTCAGTTCATATGTAATTGGGATCTTCATTTACATGTGTACGTGATTTATAATCAGGTCACAAGCACATTTGGAAGCGAGGCAGTTTCAGTTTTCTTATTTCTAGCACAATTTACTATTTTTGAGGGTTTTTCGGGTCGTGAACTTGTGGAGCTATTTTGAGGCCCTAAATGACATTTTTTAGGAAGAAGGAAAGGGGGGGGGGGGAGGGGAGGGGGAGGGGGGCTTGGGACGTCATAAATAAATAGTTGTTAGCCACTCGAAATTTATAGTCCTTGGATAGATATTTCTAACGAGGTATTGTGCATGATAAATGGAGATCGTATGTGAAAGTTATGACCCGATGAAGTTGATATACCAATTCACCCAAACGGGTTCCATAGTTGGCACTTCATCTCCTAGGGTTAGGTTTTTAAATCTTTAGGGTTTTCCATTATTTCTCAAGAATAAATAGGTCTTTGAGTTTCACCGTAACACACTGGAGAGGAATGTAGCTCGCACATCTCTTCTTAGAGATAAGCTAACGTTACCTGGGGTAGTCTTATTTCCATTGTGTTTGTAAGCATAATTCACTATTTGATATTAATGAAACGAAGTGTTATTTCTGTTGCATCTCTTTATTTATGGTTATATCTGTAATTTGGTGTGTTTTTATTTAAATTCAAATCAATTATGTTGATCATATAAATCAAATTCACATTGAGTTTCCACTATATTATAGTGTGTGTCAACTAAAGGCATCACATTTAAATTGGAAATAGAGGGTAATAGAGGACTCTCGACCACCATTTTTGCTTTTCCATTATGTGACGATATTTCATATTGTCGAGAGCCCTTCGATCTGTAGTTGATTGATACTGGACGAGGATGGCAATTTGAGAGGGAACTAGTACACTAAACAAGCTTTGAGCATCAACGTGCACTCATACAATGAAATGAAAAAGGGAGAAATGCTCGGCAATGTAGGATTTTTAAATCGAGAAGGGGAATAAAATCAAGGTCAAATTACCATTTTTGGAATGTTGCAATTAATGGCTTAAGAATTGGTAGGATTTAAACATGTGCTTGGGATTCCAACGACTATGTCTCATTGATGTGGCCATACAATTTGCAGCTAGTGAGGGACATTTAGCTCATGTCGAGTCTAAAGTCGACAAGCCAAACAAATTCATTGCGCACATCCAACACATCCATGAGAAATTCCATAACGTTCTCGAGAAATCAAATGCCAAGTACAAGCAACAACATGATCAACATAAGGTGCCACACAAGTTTCATGTGGGCGACAAAGTCTCGTTGCATTTTCAAAAGGAACACCTTACTCGAGCCTGTTGGAAACTCAGACCAATTTGATATGGTCCTTACACAATTACCAAGGCTATGGGAGATAATGAATTTGAGGTAATAATTCCCCTATTCCTTGGTGTGCACCAACTGTACAATGTGGACCGCATTCAACCATACATCCCACCATTTTTGGACACATTAGACATTGCAGAACACCTCACACCTATATAGTTAAATTGATACTACAGGGAACAAACCACAATTCATCAAACCATGGACATGCACATCAAGAACACCCATAACAAAGGATCCAAATATATAGATTCATTAAAGTAGACCAACTCCTTCACGAGGGAAAGTGGTTCACTAGGGACCAAGTTGAGCAGAAGTTTTCTCATATCATGGAGGAACTCAATGCAAGCGGGACCATTGCTTCCTAAGAGGGAAGGAATGATCCACGTGAATATTGGTGGCCACCCACGTATTCCACTTGGACCTCCACCATTGCTTCTTTAAGTTTTTTATTTTCCTTATGTCTAGCACAATTTACTATTTTTGGGGGTTTTTGGGGTCATGAACTTCCAGAGCCGTTTTGAGGCCCTAAACGACATTTTTCGGGAACAATGAGGGGAAACATGGGTTAAAGATAGTTTTTAGCCATTCCAAAGTTGTATTCTTGTGATAGATATTTCTAATGAGGTATTGTGTGCATCAAATGAAGATTGTATGCCAAAGCTACAACTTGAGGAAGTTGATGTACCAATTTACCCAAATAGGTTCCATAGTTTGGTGCTTCATCTCCTAGGGTTAGGTTTTTGGATGTTTAGGGTTTTCCATATTTTCTCAATAATAAATAGGTCTTTCAGTCTCATTATAACAGAGTTGTGAGGCATGTAGCTCCCACATATCTTCTTAGAGATAAGCTACCATTGCGTGAGGTAGTTTTATTTCCATTGTGCTTGTAGGCAAACTTCAGTATTTGATATTAACGAAATGAAGTGTTATTTCTACTCTATCTCTGTACTTATGGTTAGATGTGTAATTTGTTGCATTCTTGTTTAATTTGGATCAATTATGTACATCATATAAATCAAATTCAAATTGAGTTTTCAGTATCTTATAGTGTATGTCAACTAAATGCATCGCATTTAAATTGGAAACACACCGTAAGAGAGGACTCTCGACCACCATTTTCGCTTTTCCCTTATGTCACAACATTTGAGATTGTCTAGAAGCATAATGGAAATTAATCGTTTTGTACTTTATTAATACTCAAAGAGGATGGCAATTGGAGAGGGAAAGAGTGCACTAAACAATATTTGAGCGTCAACATGCACTAATACAATGAAATGGAAAAGGGAGAAATGCTCGGTAATTTAGGATTTTCAAAGGGAGAAGGCGCAAAAAATCAAGGGCAAATTAGGTTTGCAATTAATGGTTTAAACATTGGCATGATTTAATGACCAAATTTCGACATGAATCTTTCGTGGGAGATTTTGCCAAAGGGTCATGTAACATAAGGGGGTGAGGTGATGTGGAGGATGTGGTGGCGTGGCATGGATGGGTGTGACGGCTTGGCATGATGTGGTGGCATGGTATGAGTGAGTCAGAAGTGGGGGCAAGTGGAGGTGGGGATGGTTTTTAGGGGGGTTGGATGGTAAGTGCTAAGGGAGGAAGATCCCCTAAATGTGTGCGCATGGCCACGTGGTAGAAGTTGATTTCAAACAAACAAGTTTTCACATATTTGATTCTCCCCCCAAATATCTCATCATCCAAAAGTGCCAATTGGTTATTACAAAATGATTGGCTTTTATTCACCTTTAAAATCATAGTTTTGCCAATTTTAATAAAGCTTTAAGCATAATAAAAAAAATTAGCATAGGGGGAATTTTGGCTCCCCATTCCTTTTGAGCATTTTTATTTCATTTATTTTTCTCTAAATACTTTTTTCTTTTATCGATCTTTTCATTTTTGTCCTTTTCTTTTTGTGCATTTTTCTATTTTTTTTCTAACCTTCTATTTTTCTTATTAAGAGCTAAACAACTTAAAATAAATAAAAAAATTATCACTATAGCCCACATTTGCCAAAACTGTTTTTATTAATACCTTTTTTATTTGTTCTAGACTTAAAATACTTACACGTCACCATCATAGTGGGTTTTAGAATGCTGGTCTAGAGGAAATTATTATTATTATTATTAGTTTAATTAATATATATATATATATATATATATATATATATAGTTATAAATGATGTTTTACCAAATCCTTATGGAGGGGTCAATTCTCTTCCTCCTAAGCCATACTCATGACTTCTAGAAAATAGGCATATTCATAATATTTGTTAGTTAAAAACACAATGGTTCAAGTTTTTTCTTTCCTCTTGGATAAGTAAGTTGTGAGTTAGTTGATGACTATGTCTAGGGTGGCTCCTTGATTAATGGATTGGTTGTAACAAGAAACTAATTTGGCTCCTTGATTAATGGATTGGTTGTAATAAGAAACTAATTTTCAATAATTTGAATTTTGGATTTTTTATTATACCATTTTACTGTAGTGGTGGTTTAAGAGACATATTTTCTTAAAAACAATTTTTTCCCATAGTTTTAAAGTATCACATGGTATGAGCACATAGTTTCACTATTAAGCATGGTATTTTAATGATGATTTATGACGCCTTTATTTGTTAGGAGAGGAGTATGCAAGAGATGTAATGTAGAAACATTTTGACTAGGTCAAAATGAAATAGAAAATAAAAACTAAAAATAAATAAATATAACTTCAAATTAATATAATAAAACTAAAAATTATGGGTTGTTATTATTACTATTATTATTAGGGTAAACTTGACTTGGCCAAGTTAATAGTGGATTCTAGGTTTATGCGAACCCCTTGTATTGACCCATGGTATTCAAGTGGAGAATAGCTTATTTAAAGGTGTAAATTAAACTGAGCTAGATACATAAGTCTGAATCTACTGTTTTGAGAGGGATCAAATGCCTGAGATTTGTTCCTCTCAGCCCTTGGTAGATATAGACCTAATCTCTCATGATGTTGCTACCAATTGTGAGTGATTGGTAATAGAGGTTTATATTAAATGTTGTGGCCTTAGAATGTCCAAGAAATGTTTGGATGCAACTCTTGGCATTCTTCACTACAATATTAGGTATGATGGCAGGGTGCACTAGGAAGGTTGGAGGCCATTATGTTGATCCCTCTTTGTGTGAGGATGAAGGTTTCACTTGTTTCTCATTTTTAAGTAATGATATGTAATAGATGGATAATAGTTTATATTTTGGTTATATATGAGTGAGAATCTTATTTTTTCAGGGTATCTAGAATTGTAGTATTATAAATGTTGTTTGTTAAGGTTCTACAAATAATCTCAGTAAAAACCAAATGTGTTGTACCTCGTCATATTTTTCTTTCTGGTAACTCTTACCAAATTTCAGGTATTCAAGAGCAGAGCAGGAGGGCTGGAAAACAGGCCATCACAGACATCTCTTTGTGGTCAAATTCCTTTAGTTTTACCATCATACAAGTTGGTATCTCATCTCTAACCTGCGACGGGAATTTCAATTCTTTAAAAATCATATACAGTCGTCAAATTTTAGGTAGATATGAGGTACCAATCTGCGGCGGGGTGCGGTGTATGATGGTAGAAATGAAAGAATGTGAATACAGAGATGTGGCTGTGATGGCATGTTGCTTCAGAGTCCTCGTATTTCTCTGCTATGCCGTGTTTGCTGTGATGGCATGTTTGCTCTTGAACATCTGAAATTCTGTTCTAGTTACCAAAGAGAGACAGAAATATCAGGAGGCACTCAACATCATCATCTCGAGGGTTTAGGGTAATATTCATAAAATGTATATTCTTTTATTTTTTGTTTTTTATTTCAATCTGCCTAACTATGATCAAAAGCCAAACAATTTTTCTGTGCACAACTTAGGAACTGATGGTTCATGCTCTGTAGAAAGGCAAATGAAGTGCAGATAAAAAGTAGAAACTTAATTCTCTGTAGAAAGTAGTGCATTTCATCCTGAGAAACTTGCAAGCCCCGCATGAGGCACAGTTGTGTACACTTTCCTCCTCCAATTTCCCATTCCACTCACAAGGGATGGCTAAATGGCAAATTGGAGCAAGAACGTGTAGAAAATTGTGTCCCCTGTGGGGTCTGTAAATTTCTAAGGAAGAAGTGCGCTCGTGTCTGTTTGAACAAAATCTTCTGTCTGGTGGCACCTCATTTTACTTCTACGTTCTAACCACGTAGGATTAGGGTGTCTTGAACAAAATCTTCTGCGCGTCCAATGTCTCCAAGCTCCTTTTCCTTATTCAGCATCGTAATATTTTTTTGAAAAAATCATCTGTTATTTTGATTTTTAAAAAATGTAAAATCTTATGCGCGTCGAATGTCTCTAAGCTCCTGTTGCTTATTCAATATCGTAATATTTTTAAAAAAATATCATTTGTTATTTTGATTTTGAAAAGTGCAGAAGTGAGAAATCATTTAAAAAAAACACACACCATATAAAAATGTAATGTTACGTGTCTGTATATGTATATGTTGTAGGTGTATATATGTTTATATATGTAGATAGCCACCCAGTATATATACCCAGGTTGTAATGTCACGTGTCTGTATAGGTATATGTTGTACGTGTATATATGTTTATATATATATATATTTTGCCACCCAGTATATATACCCAGGTTTTGGATATATGCTCTTTCTTCCGGCACTCCGCTTCGTCCGAAGACGACATCGTAGGATTCCACATTGTTGTGAGGATTCACAAGTATAACGTGAGGGAATGTTATTTGCTTTATTCAGTTTCTAAATCCAAAGAGAAAATGACATTAAGTGATACAGAAAACGAAGTTTTGAACTCAATTCCATGTAACACGAAAACGAAGTCTTTAACAAGCGAATTTTTATTTTTATTTTAAATTATGTAAAAACATAGAGCTAATTTAAATTATAGATGTATTTTTTAATTATGAGATTAATAATGTTTTGCAAATTTTTGAAGTCAAGTCAAAGTAAAACTGAGTTTTTAATAATCATTATTTTTTTTTCCATTTAGTTAAAAAAAACATAATTTTCTAACAGCTGCACATCTACACTAGGAACGATGGACGCAGTTGCGGCACAGCTGTTTCGTTCTTCACCTTAGGCGGCTCTGGTTAGGGTTTCTCCCTTCGACACTTCTTTCGGTGTTCACGACGGCCATGGAGGATAGGAGGCCTCTGTGTTGGCTCGTAATAAACTCGGCAAAGATATTGAAACGGAGAAGGTTCTTGCAGATATCCGTCAAGCAAAGTTCCAATCCAGCATCGAGGGCAGCAGCGACAAGCACAGTGCGGGATCATTATGTTTTCACTGCAGATCTGCACACGCCATTATGGCCTCAACCGGACAGTTATCGGTGAGCTTTGGCCACAAACCAGAGCAGGAGATCTCAATGATAGCTTGGTCTTTGATAAGATCTGGGGAAATCACTCGCTCTCCGAAGCACAGTCTTTGCTTAAGATCTGACAAAGATCAGCCAGATCCGGTTACCCAGAAGGCAGAACAATCCTCGCTCTGGCCAGATCCAGAGATCTTCACACATCCTGGCCAAGATCTTGTAGGTCTGGTCCCTGGATGGGAAATGGCCATGGCAGATCTGCTCTAGGAAGCTCAAAGCCCTTACCTGACTCCTTTGCGATCCAAATCTCTCAGCCTACAGGCAGAACCATCATGCAATGGGTTAGCCCTTCAGATCTGGTGCAGGATCTCAAACTGAATCTAGAGCGCAGAATGGGGATCCCTTCAAGCTTTCAGCATCTCCTCTTTCAAGGTAAACAACTTGAAGACCCTTTTCCCCTCTCTGCTTACAACATTTATAGGAACAGCTCTGTGGTGGTAACCCTTCGTTTGAGAGGAGGTGCAGCGGGACAGTCTTCCTCTTCTCGGCCTTTCTCATACAAAGATGTTGTTCACTCTGAGATCCCCAAACCCCAGGAAGCCCTTAAATCTAAGGCCTTCTTGGTTGAAAAGATTGAAGAAGTACCCTCTATTGAACTCATTCATGAAGAACTAGCTTCCCATCTTCAAGAATTTGCAGAAAGAGCCATCATTTGCAGATTCAACGGAAAGGTTATTTCATTGTTTTATTTAACAATAGTAAGCACTATGAAAAGGCCTTAGCAGAAGGCCCTGCAGTTCCCCTTGGTTCATGGGAACTTCAGGACTATTCGTGACTCCTTGGTTCCCAGATTTTGATCCAGCGACTGCAGTCATTACTAAGACACCTGTAAGGATCCGGCTTCCAAACTTACCTGCCCACCTATGGAGTACTCGTGTCTTCAGAGCCATAGGAGACACCTTGGGCAGCTTCACCAATGGTGATTTATGGTGGGAATCCAAAGGTCTCTACTCATATGCAAGAATATGTGTGGAATTAGATCTGGGGAATTAGATCTGGGCAAAGTACTTCGAGAACAAATCAATCTCAAGATTAACGACTTCATCTGGACCCAGACACTGGATTACGAGAATACTGCTTTTCGGTGCTGCCATTGCCACGAATCTGGGCATTTGCAGAATACATGCCCATCTCGCCCAGCAAAAAAGAACAAGGCCAACATCTCCAAGCCCAAGGCTAAACGATGGGCTCCTTGTTCTCCTACTCCTGTCGTGAATTCTGATTCCTCCAGCTCTGAAGATGAAGATAATGATGAAGAATTGAATGAGCCGCCTCATTTCGAGGCCCCTCCCACAGATGGTCTGGCACCTTCCACTGACTCAGCCATTGTTCAGAAACGTGTCCATTTGTCCTCCTCCTCTGATTCAGAAAAGGAGGGCTCTCCTGTGGAGGACCCCAATCTTCAAGTTGTTATTGCTCATCCACGCCAAAATGGTTGGGTTGAAGTCAAAAAAAGGAAAGGGAAAAAGCTTCGTGTTGATTCCTCTACCCTTTCACGGTAGGAATCACTGTTTCTTTATGTTACTAGTGACTTGTTGTAGCTACTTGCTTGCTTAATTCCTTCTCCGGAACCGAGGTTGATAGTCTTATCACTTCCGGTTGCCGGTTTTCTGCCTCTCTCGAAGGTATCCTCTTGTACAATATTTTTGCTTAATAGAATTAGTCTTAATTGAAAAAAGAAAAAAAAACATAATTTAAATTAATTGAAAGTATAAAGTTAGTTTCAATTATAATTATATTTTTAAAATTATAAAATTAATAATATTTTGGAAATTTATATTTTATAATTTTTAAAATATTAGATAATATTATTTTGAATAAGATTATTATAAATAAATTTAAAATCATAAAATTAAAACCATCATGTTAGGAGGTTCGAGCTAATCATGATGGAGTCTATGCCCTAACACTCCTTAAGTCTTAACACTCCTTTGTAAAGTTTGTGCCTATTGATTGCTTCATCCTCTCCCTCTATCTATGCCTATTGATTGCTTCTTCCTTTCTATGGACAAAATGTCGCCTAGAGGAGGACTCATGCAAGGATGGTCTATTAATATTAATCTTTAATATGGTTATGATTGTTTTAAATTTTAAATTAAACAAAAAAGATTAATTTAAAAAAAAATTAATAAGTTTTATATGTTGATAAAGAATTGTTTATATAGATTTGGAATGTTCGTGAGACAAAATAGAAAGTTATAATAATACAGTTTTGTATTTTACTAACAACATCCACATTATAGGAGATACTAACCTATGAAAAATATGGTTCACATGAGATATTTAGAGATAAACTAAAATAGTTTTTATCTCGATCGGGGAGCTCGGCTCATGCAATGCTCCATCAAAATCATCCTTACATAAAACAATGTTGTGCCATCACAACAACAAATTCATCTCATCAAAGTTTACAAGTTAGATCAAAACTATTATCAAAGTCTATCAACATCACATTATCAATTATTTTAATCGCTACACATGTCGAGGTCACATCAAACTCCATTTCCATATTCTTTAATCATGCTTATCACAAGCATTATCACCATACTCATGTATAGGAGTCAATGATATATTCTTCTATATGAAATACATCATGACAAGTATCAAGAGTATCATTTACTAGATTCAAGGTGCAAGCCTTCTTTATAGGATCAATATGTCCAACTAATGGATGTTAGCCAATGATCAAGTATATCAATGTTATATCATCATTAGATAGCCTCATACAATTCAAGAAGATCAAAATGTTCAACACTAGGTCCATCATTTCATCAAGCTAAACATAGATCCAATTCACTTTGATATGCATGTATGAGCCATCAAGGAAAGATACATTCTCATCATACCTTAGGGCTTACTCAACCATCTAATGTTACAGCTGAAAAACAACAAACCATGCATACCTTGTGGTATTCAAATACCTATGCACCTTTTCATTAGACGTAATCTTCTTGAAGCACTTTGTCATATTTTTGTACAGTTCCTTTTTAATCCTTTCTAGTTCTAGGCACCCTTCCTGCATCTGAAATGATCTTCAAGATAGATCCACTTACCACATCTCATCAAGGAGGTTAGAAAAATCCATATACTCAAATACATATGTAGGAAGTATAAGTAATGAACATAATCATCAGATCCTTAGGTCTAAAGAAAAATAAGAGGCATCATAAGTCAAGAAATACATATCTTTAATGAGAGGTGATCATCTCTCTATTAGACCAATCTTCAAGAGCCATCTCTTGGGCAATTTAATTGCTTAAATTGCTTTCATTAAATTATTAGCCAGGGATACTCATAAGCTTGTGATGATGCCAGCAAAATATATGCAGGAGTAGGCAACTAACTCTGTCTAACTAAATGATTTATGATTCAATATAATATGCAAGGAAAGAGGCTCCTAATTGAGGAGGTCCTAGTTGTCCTTCCCTACAATATTATAGATTGAAAAGAAATCATTAATTACATAAAACCAGAAACTTGAAATAAAGACAAGAGAATGAATTCTGATTGTTGTTTAGATTCAAAGAGAGAGAGAGACTAACTTAGTCCCTTGATTGTCCCCTCGTATACTGATCCAAACTAAACTAAGATTCATTCATAAGCATAATAAATGAAATAACTTGAATCTTAAAAGCAAAAGAATGAATTTCAATTATCATGCAAATAAAATAGAGAGAGAGCCTAACTTAGACCCTTGGTTGTCCCCTCATATGCTGATAAGATTTTAATTTACAACTCATTCATCATTCACAAACAAATCCTCAAACATCTAAGCATGAATTTTGTGGAAATTTTTTTGCTCTTTTTTCTTTCTTCTTTTTCTTTTTTAATTGTTTTGATTTTTTTTTATTTGTTTTGTTTTTGTTTTTTCTAAAATTTGTTTTGTATTGTTATTAAAAATATAATAAAAATAAGAAAATCACAAAAAAAATTGTTTTGTGTTGTTTTGATTTTTTATTAGTATTTTATTTTTTAACAATAAGAAATAAAAATCTAAATAATATATTAAAGGAAAAAAAAAATTGAAAAGATAAGTGATATATAAGAATAAAAATAAAAAAAAACTGAAATCTAAATAGGTATATATCGTATGCTTGGGATTTTATTCTTACTAAGATTAGTCTTCCCTCTCATCGACAGAAAGTGTCAAGCGAATGTGCGGAAACGGTGGCAACCAACCCATCAGAACTGACGCGCCTTTTAATGTTCATGACTTTCCTCATGTGACCCTGTCCTGTGGAGACTTCATCAGAAAGCAAGTAATCTAGTCTATGAGAAAACAAATTGATAGTTCTAGTTTCATTTGCTAACATAGAGAAGAGGACTTAGCGAAATTGCTGTCAAGATCTTGACCAACTATTGAGGATTTTTATGAAAAGCTTTGAAAACCTATTTTCACAACGTACAATGCCAGGTGCATCATGGTAGAAAGTGTGAGTGTTTTCGCGCCACGTAGTCACTGGCGAACTCCTAGTCAATCTCATTCATGTTTTACACTTGCAGGGGATTGAGGGATGATGGGTGAGATCTATTGCATTTAATAAAGTATCGAGGCATTTGAGATCCTGAAGAGAGATCACATGAAATTCGAGAGGCATAAAAGGTGGACATTTATGCGGGATTTAGTAGGATTATCTCCAATCATCGATGTGGAGAGATTTTTGTTGCAAGGTCGTTGCATTCATTTGTAGATTTTTTCATTTCTGCACTTCAAAAATGAGATTTTCTTTTTTTGGAATCATCTACTCCATTGTCACCTCCTTGTGTTTTTTTTCAGAGAGAAAAAGGCTTAATATATTATATGAGGAATATAAAGTCAAAAATTTGCTGAAATACATCCTCTTGGTTGAATTCAGATCTGTATGGCAGAAATAGTCTCAAAAATATCCTATGATCTATAGAAGAAAACATAATGTCTATGAAGCCATCTAAACTATCTGCTATCAAAATCTCTGTAAATGGTGTGGCTAACTTCCAAAATAGAGCACTAAAAGCCTAGTAAAATAAAATCTTTGATATGATAAGTGGATTCATCCGAAACTATCTCAAGGTGCCAGAATCTAAGTGAGGAAGAAAGACCCATTTTAGAAAGTGCATCAGCTATTGAGTTTTTGTCCCTGTTGATGTGCTGAATAGTGCAATTCACCATGCGGCTCCAGTAGAAGTTGATCCTGTCTCTCCAACACGTTAGGTGCTACGCCAAAATGGTATTTTTCGTGTTTACCGAATCTACCAATAGCTTCGAATCTCCATAGATAGCCACCTTCTGAATGTCTAGGAAGATACAAAATTTTAAAAGACCCGTGAGGGCTAAGGCTTCAGCCAAATTGTTGGAACCATGACCACCGTGCCAGAAAGAAGAAAAATGAGAATTTTCAGATATCTTGATGTGGAATCCAGATCCACATTGACCCTTTTGAGGAGCCCTGTCAAAGAATGTTGTCGGATGAGAAAGCTGAATAGAAGAAGACCTGTCTGGGAAATTGTTTTGGTACTTGATTTTCTTCTGAGGAAGCGATTCCAAACAAACAGAGATAGAATCAAAAGCTTTGGCAAAAGAAAATTTCGAGTTGTTGAAGATACAGTGGTTGCGCCATTTCCAGATATACCACATGGTTAAAATACAAATTCTACGCCATAGGATATGGCGCTTACTGCATTTTATGAACCATTCCTGGATCGAATCCTGCATTTCCAGCTTAAAGCCATAGACTCTATCTAATTCCTGCCAAATTAGATATGACTGCTTGCATTTAAGAAATATACGCAAGTTTGACTCCTCGTCCTCTCTGCATAAAGAATAGATCTTAGGTCTATTCCATCCCCTCTTCAATAAGTTCTCCCAGGTAAGGTTTCGATTGTGAAATGCGAGCCATGAGAAGAGAATCATCTTCATAGTGCAGCCATCTTTCCAGAAGATTTGTGGGAAAATAGGGGATCCAGAAGTATGCTGTCCGATCAACTATTGATAAATTCCCTTTACTGATATAGTCTCCGCCTCATTCGGGATGTTCCAAGTTAAGAAATCCGAATCTCTTATTCTGTAGAGACCTCCATTCTATAGGCTCAACCTTATGCTATGCCACTGCTGCACAATCTCTTGGGGGATGTTCAAATCGGCTGCATCTTTCCATTGTGGAATGGGGCCATTCCATTCTGCTATCAATTTATCCCAATAAAAGATTTCGCTTCTGTGGAAGTGATGAAGAAGGGATTCTGGAATATCAATATCATCAGCTCCACATTTGAAATGGTCTCTGCCTATAATGATGTTATTCCCCGATTGAAAGCGCCAGATCAGATGCTTCAAGCAGAGCGCCTCAATCCTTCGAAAACTAAGCCATATGGGGGATCCATATGCTGCACCAATAGAGCCTCTACGGTACCAGAAGTGGAAATTCTTTTTAGCAAGATATTTCGATCGTATCATATGACTCCACGGGCCTACACCTTGTATAGTTCTCCAAAAATACTTGCACAGGAGAGCTCTACCAAAGATTCTTAAATTTGTTAATCCCCAGCCACCCATCGACTTAGGAAGAGAGATACCGGACACTTTAATAAGATGAAATTTACTCCTATCAGCATGACCCCCCCATATGAAATTTGCAGAAAGTCTGTTCATATTGTTGATAATACTCACCGGAAGATGGTATAGGTGCGCCCAATAAACAGAGAGTTGATTCAAAATGGATTGTACTAATATAATTCTCCCAACCAAAGAAAGGCATCGATACTCCCATCTTGAGATTCTCCTATAGAATTTGTCCAGTAACTAGTTCCAATCGGCTCTCGAGTATCCATTCGCTTTGATTCGGAAACCCAAATACTTTATGCCACTGCTGATATGATGGGCTTTTATACCAAATAGCTCAGATAGCCAATGAACATCTTCCTGCTTGAGATCAGAATGGTATATAAAAGATTTATCCAGGTTAACCTGAAGTCCCGTAGCCCTTTGAAATTTTTCCATTATCTTATGAAAGCGCGTCCAAGTGGTCCTGCAAAACATAGCGAATAATAATATGTCGTCTACAAAAAAATTATGAGTCAGAGATATGTTCCTGCATATTTTGAGGGGCCGCCATGCTTGCTCTTTCACAGCCTTATGAATATGTAAGCTGAGAGAGTCTATAGCCAGAATAAATAATAAAGGGGAGAGAGAACATCCTTGGCGCAGCCCCCTCTCTGCACTGAAAAAGGAAGTAGGAATGTCGTTTATAATAATAGCATAATCCACAGGATCGACACAAGCCATGATCCAGTTGATCATGTTGCTCCTCAAACCAATTCTTGCCAATAAACACCTGATATATCCCCAATCAATACAATCGTATGCCTTCCTGAGGTCTACTTTGAGTAAGACCGCCTCTCTATTCTTTGAGTGTATAGAAAATAATTCCTCCTGTGTACTAGCTACAGCATCATGGATGCTTTGCCCTTTAAGGAAACCATACTGTTCTTTTGATATTGACTCAGATAACACTCCTTTCAGCCTTTCTGCAATGATCATTGATAAAATTTTGAAGGTGGTATTACATAATGAAATCGGCCGATAGTCCATAAAAGTCTGTGCTTCCTTTCTTTTGGGAATGAGTGCTATATATGTGGAACTTAATTGCCTGCTGATATTCCCCTTTATTCTGATCTCTTCCAGCATCTCTAATAGATCGTCCTTAATATATTCATAGAAATGTATAAAAAATTCTATAGACCAGTCGTCTGGTCCAGGGCTCTTGTCTCGGCTGAAAGATTTCATGGTCGCCTTCAATTCTTCCTCTGAAATAGGCTGGAAAAGCTGGTCATTATCTTTGTTATCAAACATCACTGGATAAACTTCTATACCCCACAATATATCCTGAAAGCTTCTATGTTCCATCCTTTGATATTGCTTTTTGAAATGAGATACTGCTTCCTTTGAAATGTCATACTGAGAGTATAGATATCCTCCATTCTCATCCTTAATTTTCCATATAGCATTTTTGAGTCTTATGGCATTGGCAAACCTATGGAAAAACTTCGAATTTTTATCGCCTTCTTTCATCCATATGGCCCTGCTTTTCAGGCGCCAAAATATTTCTTCCTTCTTTAGTATAAGCAGTTTCTTTTTATGGAGATTCTTGATGAGATGTCTCCTTTCCAAGGATAAAGAATTATAATCCGAAGAATATGCAGTATTATCTAATTCATTTTCGATGTCTTGAAGTTCTTTTCTATTGGATCTTCTTTTCTGACACTGCCATTCCTTAACAACTTTCTGGATTTTGATCATCTTGTTCATACAATTCTCCTGATGTGATACAGATCTGCTATCTACAAATTTTCGCCATGCTTTTACAACTATATCATTAAAATCACGTTCCTCTAGGCATTATCTGTTGAATTTAAATGGGATTCCTTTCCTAATGCCCAAGGACTTCCATCCCAGAACTATCGGCCGGTGGTCTGATATGAAGGAGTTTTCTACCACAGAGAAAGGCATGCCGAGGATATCTACCTCATAGATTCATTTGGATCCATTCTCTTACTCTTCCCCCATATTTCATCTGAGCTGAAAGTAATATTAAGGTCACCTGCAACCAACAGAGAGTCAATATCAAATACTTCCGATGCGAATAGGCCTTCCCAATATGTAGATCTGTTCCAGTATGGAGCATATATGTTCAGAATGTTGATGTGGCATCTAAGACCTCTAACATGTGCAGAGATAAGAATGCCAACTAAGCAACTGTATGCCTTCGCACATATCCACTAGGGATCCCACTAAACACCTAGACCGCCACATAATCCTACGGCTTCAATTGCAGAGATATGCCAATTAGGAAGCATTTTCCGAAAATATGATATAGTGACAGGAACCAGATGCATAGTATCTTGGATTAAAATAATTTTAGGACTCATTGACAAAAAAAGGTTTCTTAAGGCTAAGAACTTCAGGTCTTCTCCTAGGCCTCGAATATTTACTGAAATGATAAAATTCATTTTGAAGGAAGATCGGCCTTTCCAGCTCTAGGAGGCCTGTCAACTAAGACATCTGTGATGGGAACATCCACCAGTGATAAATTCCTGAAACAGCAATCGGATACAGCACCCCTCCCCCTGAAATGCCTACTACCCCTTTTGTTCTTCCTTCTAATAGTGATATTCATAGCAGAAGAAGGGTTGATCCTTGGAGAAATAGGAGATGACGGCTTATGAACAGTGAGAGGAACAAGATCCAGAGATTTCTTGGATAACAAAAAGTCTAAATCGCTACCAATCGAATTGATAGGCGATTGGGATGGAGAGTTAGCAGGTGTGGGAGTAATCAATGGTTCGGCGCCTTTTTCCTCAGGAGAGGAAACAATAATAAGAGCGGATTGTGGACTGTGATGGGTACAGTGATCAATTATGACAGAAGAGAGTGGGATAGGAGGAAATATCGGGACATTTTGATCTCCGATTACTTCCGCAGGATGATTCGGAGGAAGGGGCAACTCATACTCGGAGGCTGTCTCCAATTCCGGCATCGACGACGATACCCGGAGTAATGGGTCAGGAACAATAGGCCGATAGGGAGTTTTCTCATGACATCCAATCGGAGAATCTGAACTGAGGGGGCGAGGAGAGATATTGGGGGAAAGAGATTTCTCAGGTATCTTAATAGGATCTTTAGAGATTAAAGGAAATTCAGAAAATTTAGTAAGGCGATGATGTTTTCGACCCAATGCTCGCCTTCTCGGGCAATGCACAATGAGGTGTCCAGTATGATGACACGCAGCGCACCGAAACGGCACACCCCAGAAATCCAATCTCTGTCTGATCGACAAATCTCTCCAGCAGATGTCGATATGCTCCGGGAAACCGCCTCTAAAGGATCTTTCAATCAGAATCCAGGCAATACGTTTGTCTTTCTCTCCCCGACACCAGGGATCAACATAAACACATCTACCAACAGCATTAACAATCTCAGAAAGAGTCTCAGAAGACCATAATTCTAGAGGAAGTCCCGGAAGTTTCATCCAAATAAGATTATTAGAAGGAGTGTTGCTAAGGGGATTGAATCCTGGATACCACTTATGCAGAGAAAGAAAACTGTGGCCATATACCCATTGGTGTTTTAAGATGGCTTCCTGATCCCCTGCATTTAGAAAATGGAAACAAAACCATTCTTTCAAGAGCTTAGCAATAATCGGGGTATACCTGATTATGGGTTTCCACTGAGCTTCGATCCAGACTCTCATCTGATCCTTGTGTTTCCAGGTATAATTTTTGCAGTTTCTATTTTACTCGCGCCACTTTCACCACTTATTATAATAACTTGATTAGATCCCTCATTTCTCATTACTTCAAATACAATATTTGCCATTTTGTATATGTGTGGAATGTTTCTCGGAGTTTTTCATCAAGCTATTTGCTCAAATTTCCACACTACCACAAACAAAACCAATGAACTCCACCGCTCCATTGTAACATGCAAAGTGGAGAAGATCAATGCAGTTTTGTGACTGTTTTCTTGGCTACGACGAGATCATCTTCTCTATTCCCCTGTTTGTGATTCCAGAGGAAGAAGGGCTGCATAATCTAGACGGCCAGTGTTGCATCATTGTTGTTAGGGCAGTTTGCAACAATAGATTCTGAATGCAAGGTTCACATTGTCCAACGTGGTGTTCTTCGTCCTCTTTCTAAAATGATCCAATTGCTAGATGCCCTACTGAAGGAGATGGTAGCATTTTCTCTTGGTAGATTAGCACAAAATTCACACAACCAAGCTGGCATTGTCCACGAAGGGGGACTATTACCGCTTCATGATCTTCTCAAGAACAAGGCTTAAAGATCGGATCTATGGTCGGTGAGGATGGGGCGGATGTCACAGCCGGATCAACGTAGTATTTAAAGAGAAAACCTTGCAGAGCTGTTCCAGAAACGCTTCTCAGGCATCCAAGAAGCTGAAGGCCAGTAACAATAGGGTTTTAGGGGGATCAAGTAAGAGGAAACGCGTAGACGATGGTTTTGTGAAGCCCTCTCAGCGAGCAACTAAGAAGAACAGACGAAAAAAAATGAAATTGAACCTATCTCTAAAAACAAATGGTTAGTTTTGAAAAAGAATTTTTTAATAATAATAATAATATATATATGATATATATTATTATTATGTGGGAAATTTGTTTATTTTTATTTAAACCAAAAGTAAAACTAAATTTTATTTAAACTTTTTAAGATGATTTTTTTTCTCATTCACAAAATTCTTTGTTGTCATATTGCAGATCAATTTTCGAGTGAGAGTATTTTTATTTGAAATAAATCAATAGATTTTCTGATATTCCTAATCACACGAAGTGCAGGAAGAGAGCATATTAATCACTTGATTTTTTTTTTTATTTATGCAGGGGGGTTTTAAAAAGACTAAATTTAAAACTAGCTAAACACTAAAACATTAAAAAACTCAAACTTAAACTCCTTTATGAAGATCCTGCTGTCACCACGTTTCACAAGTTAGTTTTTCTAAAGAAAAATACTAGTACTGAATTAAATTCCTAATGCCTAATTCCTTAGCACCATCCCCGGAAACGGCACCAAAATGTTGGGAAATTTGATTGCTTAAATTACTTTCATTAAATTATCAACGAAGGATACTCGTAATCTTGTGATGATGCCAGCAAAATATATGTAGGAGTAGGCAGCTAACTCTATGTCTAACTAAATGATTTATGATTCAATATAATATGCAAAGGAAAAAGCCTCCTAATTGAGGAGGTCCTGGTTGTCCTTCCCTACAGTATTATAGATTGAAAAGAAATCATTGATTACATAAAATCAGAAACTTGAAATAAAGACAAGAGAATGAATTTTGATTGTTCTTTAGATTCAAATAGAGAGAGAAACTAACTTAGTCCCTTGACTGTCCCCTCGTATATTGATCCAAACTAAACTAAGATTCATTCATAAGTATAAGAAATGAAATAGCTTGAATCTTAAAAGCAAAAGAATGAATTTCAATTATCATGCAAATAAAATAGAGAGAGATCCTAACTTAGACCCTTGGTTGTCCCCTCATATGCTGATAAGATTTTAATTTAAAACTCATTCATCAATCATAAACAAATCCTCAAACATCTAAGCAATTAAATGAAATAAGATCTATTATGAAATAAAATGTTTCTTTGATCCTTTTAGAGTGAGCTCAATTCTCTTAAGAATAGAGTGACAAACTATTCCATATACTACATTAAGAAAACTTATTTCTAAAACTATAGAATGGAAATTTATGTAAAATGAATCTTTGTTCTATTCCATCATAAGTTGGATACATGCTCCAAGAGTCCTCCCATTTGGAATGGAGGAGGTACTCCTATTTATATAATGGGATGAGATAAAAAACTCATAATGATGATCCATTAATCTCTCTTTAGTTCCATACATCTCTCAACCATCTAGACACATAACCCCCTTTTGCCCTTGATCTTCTCCATGAGATCATGATCTTTTCCATGAGGCTTATCTTATCAAATTCGAATTTTATCATTCAAGGCCACATAAAGATGCCTTGGAAGCTTCCTTTGTACCTACACATGTCAACAAACTCATTCTGATTGTTAGGTATAAGTATAAGCATAGTATTTTCTAAAGTTTAACCATATATCCACTTTAAAATGTTAAGAATTAATAAACTTTGGAAAAGCATAGTTATAACCCAATAATGAGGTAAATGTAGTGATGTGGAGGTGGAATGGAGGTGACATGAAGGTAATATGGAAGTAATGTGAAGGTATTGGTGAATAATGGGGTGAGAATAAGGACTATTTTGAGGCCCAACACCATCAATGTTCATGGTCCATATAAAAATGTTGCTTTCAATTATCCAACCACGTCTGTTAAGGATTGTCCCATCTAGGGCTAATCTTCACATTGACGAGATAGGTTCCCTATCTCATATTGTTTCCATAGACCAGATTTTTCTCTCCAACCGTATTCTCATAAAATCCATCAAACCCTAATAATAGATTTCCCTTGGGTTTTCTTCAAACCCTATAATTATTTTAAGTCTCCAAGATCCTCTTCTTGCTTCCGTGTAAGGTTTCATCATGAGGGTGATCTCCATGGCTTTTCTTTAGCCCAACTCTCATACCATGTTAATTCTTCATAGTGCTACATTGTTCTTTGCTTTTATAATTTCATTTCTTCATTAATAATTTAAGTTCACCCCATATCATCATTACATTATTCATATGTACACCATTATTCATGAGCATATCCAATTATATAGAAAGAACATCATCATCATCATCAGCATCATCAATTCAATGGAACATAAAGGAATAATAGAAGAAAAGTAGGCACACACATAGAGACACGAGGATTGGTCTGAGACCAGGTTAAAACCCACTATGGGGAAAACCCTTGAAAATATTCTTGTTCATAGATCGTCATCAAATGATTCAATAAAAGAGAGTACAATGATCCATAAATTTATCTATGCAACAAAACAACTATAATATCCACGAAATAGATCTAATAATGGTTATAATCGAAACTCTCATTCTGATGACTGTAAAATGTTGTCACTATTTTTCATCAACTGTTGGATACCGCTCAACATTTCTGTCACTCAGTGGAATCTTTGAAATACAGAAATATCATCTAAGAGACCTAGACATAGGGGGTGGAGTTGTGCAACCATCTATATCACTTCGTCATGCTCTCCGCATAATTTCATGACTGCGTGCAGGACAGATCTAGACGCTCCTAGGAGAACTCGATGAGGGCATATGTGGTCAAACATACCCAGATCTTCTTCAAGCCCTTGATGCTCTCATAGGCCTTCTCTAAAAGCATCTATCATAGCCCGAACACTCTCATGACCGCTCTTTGCTGGCATCCCATGACTAATACAACCTAATCTATCTTTGAAACCCTCGACACTCCCATAACACATTGTGCTAGTGTCGAAAGCACCTTGAATATCATGAGGATAACTTTGTGCCAGCATCTACGAACTAAAATGCATAGTTTTGAGCTAGTGTCCAAGATACAAAAAACCCTATATGAGTGTGAGATTCAACCTTGGGATTTCATATCATTGTGCAAACTTTCCTCCAACAAACTTATGTGAACCAAGACAATAAGAGAAGATAATATGGCTTGATCATTATGTCTAAAGAAGATTGAGCTCTCTTCTATTTATGGGATTTCATGAAGGTGCACTTGGGTTTGAGGCCAACCTAAGCAGTTGCACATGTGGTTAGGGCCGACCCATTCCATAATACATGTATGAATAAAATAATTCAAAACTCAACTTTCGCTTTTCCAAATAAGGTGATCTTTAGGTCGATTTGGGTTCTCTCGAAAAGAGGAATCTAATGAAATCATCGTCTCAGTCTTTTGAGCCATACAAGGTGGAATTTGTCCATTCTTTCAAAATTTAACACCTGTGTCACTATTAGCCCTATTACTCTTGGAATTCATAATGTAGTCCAGTTAGGTCCTATGAAAATTCAAGAGCAACCAACTCACTAAAACCCTGCACCTTCATTAACGGATTCCAGCTCATGCCTTACTGTTGCTCCTCCCATTGTTCCCCAAGAATCTAACTACACAATTTTTCCAAATACATGCTATAGAGTTGCCTATGTACACATAGGTGCGTTCTAAGGAGAGAATGTTGAGACACAACAATTACTCCCTTGTTACCAAATTGGGTGTTTTGGACTTATGGGAAGTGACTTTTCACAATCACATCAATTTCCAAAAATTATAGTACGAATAATGATGATAAAGGTAATGATGGTAAAAACAATGACTATTAACATGGTATAATCATGTGTGATGGTATAATCATGTCTTACTGGTATGATGACATAGGGTTGTATAGGTCAAATAATGCTCTCAAAGTTTAAACATATATGATGAGATGAAAGGACTACTCCAATGAAAAACATGCAATGTATCACCCTTGAGACCATATTGTTAACTATGAACGTGTCAATAAAATGTCTTCATGTTGAGGAAAAACAATTGTTCTCCAAAAGGGTCTTCAACTGTATCAACATAAAGAATTATCCAAAGTATTCTAAGGCTGTAGCAACGAAAAAAAGTATCCAAGTGAGTCTTGAACTATAGAAACAATGTCAACATGAATATACAGACATAAATCATGCTAACAACTATTCATACACTCAATTGTTTCTAAAAAATATTAATCAAAGTTGAACTATGTGAATGAGCTTATGATGAGTCCCAAGTTGAATCTTTAACAACAAAAATTGAATGATATATCCATGATTAGAAAGAAATATGATAGTTTTTTTATAGAGAAATAAAATATGTTGAGCACTACCAAGCTCGGTTGAGGTCACCATAGTCATCGAATAGAGCCCCAAAGGGGGTTTCAGCATTGAACATTTATTTTTTCCTTATATTTTTATTTATTTTTCTTAATATATATTATTTATTTTTATTATTCATTTTTTATTTTTTATTTTTTATTAATAATTAAATAGTTGGCAGTGCATGACAAATCTCCTCATCCTCGACAACTTCAAGGTA
Organism: Pinus tabuliformis; assembly: GCA_031772625.1. NCBI lineage: Eukaryota > Viridiplantae > Streptophyta > Pinopsida > Pinales > Pinaceae > Pinus > Pinus tabuliformis. Next base: position 1,270,090,075 of record CM062804.1, read on the forward strand.
TGAAAATGAAATTGATACGATGTTCAAAAATGAATCCTTATAAGTGGGTCTATGATACAATATAAGATGATGTCCATTAACAACAAATGATATTTGGAAATTATCAATGGTTGTCAATGTTACATTTGCATTTTCAAACATTGTTTCTACCTCATGATGACCTAACCATATGGTACACATATTTCCCTTAAAATCCTTAAAGTAGGAATCATAGAGCAAGGCACAATCGCCCTTCTTAAAAAACTTATTCTTAATAAACATGTCATGCCATTTGGCATGCTGCCACTGAAAGATACATGTTCATTGCAGTAGCTCCTAAAGGACAAAGTTGGTAGCCCAGGAATTGCAACATCCTTGCTATAATACTGATGCTCATCACTTATTGGTGCCGTTTTCGGGGAGGTGTCAGAGTAGAATGTGATCACTGCTTTCCTTTCTTCTATTTCTAGTCTACTTTCTCTTCTTTTATTTCTAGTCTTCAAATTTCCTCCATTATTTTATTTTCTGTAAAAGTAATCTAGTAGCTTCCTTTCTTTAATTTTTCATTATTTTCTTCCCTTTCCATTCCGCAGGTAGAATTTCATTTCAGCAAGTAGTTTTTTTCTATTGGTAGTTTTCTTTCAACCAATAATTTCATTTCTGAAAAGTACTTTATTGGTAAAAAAATATTCCAAAAACCAACCCAAAAACATTTCCTTTCATGCCTCGTAGGAGTAGGGACAATTTAGGAAAATTCTTGCCAAATACCCCCATTGCATCCAATAACCAACCTTCTCTCTTCCTCGGTGGATGTGAACTGGAGGAACCCACAGGCGAGCAACCTCACATATTTGAAGAACCTTTAGGGGAAGAAGAAGAGGAACCCATTCCCACTGAACCAATGGCTGAAACTCGAAATGACAGAGGAAATAGAGAGAGAATTGTGGGTGCCTTCCCCATCAAGGAAACCAATGGGGACACTAAGATGAAGAATATAAGCCCTTGTGCTCTATCTCATTTCCATGGCATGACTACACAGGACCCTTGCACTTTCATATTTGATTTTTTTGTTATATGCCGAACCTATGACTATACAAATGATGAGAAAAAGTTAAAATTGTTTCCATCTACCCTCAAAGATGGAGCATTGCACTGGTTCATGGCTTTACCCGGAGATAGCACCATAACTTGGGATAAGATGCAGCAGGCTTTTAACAACAAATGTAGGGACTACTATAGGTCAAAGGATACCAATGGAGAGATATTTAGGATGACCATGGGCTAGGATGGATCCTTAAAATACTATGAAGAAATATTCCAACTTAGTTACAAAAGGGCTAGGTGCACACTTGACCCTAAGTCACTGATGTCCTGCTTAGAGGAGTAAGGGAAGATCTTCTAGATACCTTACATTTGTTAGTAGGAGGAGATATCTACCCATTACCCTGTGAGGATATCAAGACTGTCTTTAGAAACCATTCTAGGTCAGAGATGAAAAGGGGTAGGAGTTGTCAACCTATGGCTAGTACATCATCCTCCAACTCATCCATCAAGGGTGATATTGGAAATATGTTGGAAGATTTCAAGAGTGAGATGTTGTAAACCCTTACCTTGCAATTGGACACCATGAATATAAAAAGGAAACAAGAGGAAGCAGAGAGAGCTTTGGCCATTATTTGTCCTAGACGCATGAGGAGGCATCCCAGGAATGAATATCCATTGAACTGCATTGATATTTGCTCGGTTTGTGTAGAAAACCACTCCACAGAAAAGTGCCCTTCTTTACCTGGACTCAAAGCTATATATCAAGGAGCTGAAGGAGTCACTGAGCAGCTTTGCTACATAAACCAAAGGAGACCTCCTAGGCATAGACCATGTGAGCAAGGTATGCAAGGGTCATCCCATGCATATTACAACCAAAACCAAACCACATCTATACCTTCTTGGGGACCCCCTACTCATCCTTCTTGGTCTACACCACCCCCTTGGTCTTATGCATCTCAGTATCATTCATAGCCAGCCAACCAATCATTTCAACGTTATGTTATACCAAAACCTCAGTAGAATACCCCATAGCAGGGGTGGAGGCCCTAATACAACAATGCTCCAGCTTTATTCTGTCCACCACCTACCCAACCACAGCTCCTACACTCTACTCCACCCAAGCAACACTCGACGCCTGCCCAGCCAAATCCAAAACTGAAAAATAGGCAGGCTCAACAAGTATATAGTGGAGACACATCATACCCAGCTTATGTTGTATAAATCTAGGAGATCAACCTAACATCTAAGAGAATTCTCCGAGATAACCAACCCCCCTCTCCACATAGGGAGGTTGAGAAAGAAAGAGAGGAAAGTAAACTTAAAGTAAATCCACCCTTTCCTCAGAGATTAGCCCAACCACTCCAACTTACCCTACGAGAACTTGAACTTCTGGGAGAATTGAAAAATATATGTGTAATATCCCTCTTCTCCAAGCAATAAAAGATGTTCCCATTTACAATAAGTTGATTAAGGAGAAATGCTTCAAGCATCCAGGAAGAAGAAAAGGGGATGCCCCTACCATTAATCTCATTGGGCATCTGTCAGACTTAATGTTGGGGCAGGTAATATGTCCAAAATATTTGGAGCCTGGAAGCCCTGTAGTAGATGTGCACATCAATGGCACCATTTTCCAACACACTCTGATTGATATCGGGGCTGCCATTATTGTGATGATCAGGGACACCATGCTCAAACTCAACCTCCAAGGGTCATTGAGGAAGACCACAATAGTTCTGCAACTTGCAGACCATTCCACAGTTACCCCTGAGGGAATTGTGGAGGATGTGATGGTCTCTGTTGACTCTTGGGAATACCCTACAGATTTCCTAGTTCTCCAACCTATGGCTAAGCTTATGGGTTACAATCTCATCCTTGGTTGGCCATGGTTGACAACATATGATGCTTACATTAGCTACAGAGATAGGAATATGACCATCATGAATGGGCATATGTCCAAACGGTTAGTCATATACCCTCCTCCTCAACCTTCTCTAGAGCATGATTTACCTTTATGGTTGGAGGAGGAGGAAGAAGATGAGATTTATTCAGCCCAAATTTATGCTTTAGAAGCAACCATAGGAGGATGACAATAAGATGAGGATGACTTAATTGAACACCTAATCCAAAGTCCAACTCCTATTTCATTACCATTAGAAGAGGAAGTAAGAGAAACCCAGAATAGTCATCCAATTGACTTATGCCTGGCCAATTCCAACCCACTCCATGTCAAAACCATAGAATTTGGCCCAGAGAAAACTTTGAAAATTAATCCATCTCTTTCTTCTCTTGAAGAGGAAAATCTATGCAACATGTTGAGAGAAAACCTAGAAGCCTTCGCTTGGAGTTACAAGGAAATGAAGGTGGTACACCCCTAAGCGTGTACTCACCACATATACACCAAAGAAGGTTGCAAGCCAGTCTAGTAACCACAAAGGAGGATGAATCCAACTATTAAAGATATAGTCAAAGAAGAACTACAAAAACTGCTAGATGCAGGATTCATTGACCCCATCTCTGACCGTGAGTGGGTCTCTCCTTTGGTGTTAGCTCTCAAGAAAAATGGTAAGTGGAGGATTTGTGTCAATTACATGGAGTTGAGAAAAGCCACAAAGAAGGATCATTTTCCCCTACCCTTCATTGACCAAGTGCTAGATGACCTGGTAGGGAAGAAGTTATTTTATTTCATATATGGATTCAGTGTGTACAACCAAATACAAATCTCCCCAAAAGACTAGGATAAGACCATATTCACCTATCATTGGGGTACTTTTGCCTATAGGGTCCTTACTTTTGGCCTATGCAATGCCCTTGCCACTTTCTAGAGAGTAGTCTTGGGAATTTTTACTGAATTAGTAGATGATGCAGTGGAAATTTATATGGATGATTTTACACCTTATGGTTGTGAGTTTCGAGAATCCCTGACTAACCTAGGCAAAGTATCGCATAAATGCATTGAAATGAACTTGTCTCTAAGTCTAGAAAAATGTGAATTCTTAATGAGTGAAGGGACTGTGCTAGGTAATTCAATATCTCAGCAAGGACTGTAGGTGGACCCAAACAAAATAGCAGTCATCCAAAGGGTCCCACCTCGTCGAAAGCAGAGGGATGTCAGGAGTTTCATGGGGTTAGCTTGATACTACTGAAGGTTCATAAAGGACTTTAGCAAGTTGGCCTCTCCCTTATTTGGGTTGTTGGCGAAAGATTCAGAGTTGATATGGTAAAACAGTTGTCGAGAGTTCTTAGACATTTTAAAGGGTAAGTTAACCACAACACCAATTATTCGAGGCCCGAACTAGGCCCTCCCTTTCCATTTTCATGTTGATTCCTCACACAAATCCATATGAGTAGCCTTAGGTCAAGTAGAGGAGAAAATTCCCTATGTCATCTATTTTATCAATAAGAACCTGTCAAAGGTTGAGCTAAATTATATTGTGACCGAAAAGGAACTCCTGGCTATTGTGCATTCATTAAACAAATTTAGGCATTACATTACAGGCTACCAAACATTTGTGCATACTAACCATGCTGCAATCAAATATTTAATGAACAAACCAGATGTGAATGTTATAATGGTAAAATGGTTACTTTTATTACAACATTTTGATCTAACTATTATTGATAAGCCTGGTAAGGAAAATGTTGTTGCAAACTTTCTATCTAGGATGAATTTGGCTGTACATGAGGAAGGAATGGTGGATGACTAGTTACCAGAGGAGCATTTGTTTGTTGTTTCAGTTATCTCCCGATACTTTGCTGATATAGCAAACTATTTGGTATCAAAACAGTTCCCTCCAAACTTTCCCTCCAAAGAACAGAGCAAAATAGTGAGGAAAAGTGCCCCCTTCACCTGGATTGGGGGAAATTTTTTCAAACTTGGCCTAGATCAAATCTTGAGAAGGTCTGTAAGGGAAGAGGAAGTTTTTGACATCCGTCTAACCTATCATGATGGGCCTTGTGGAGGTCACTTTGCAGCAAAGAGGACAACATTCAAAGTGCTACAAGTGGGCTATTATTGGCCCACTTTTCATCAAGATGTGAAAAAGTACATTAGTAAGTGTGATCGGTGCCAAAGGATGGGAAAGCCTACTCCAAGAGATGAAATGCCCCTACAACATCAAGTGACTTTTGAGCCATTTGATAAGTGGGGCATGGACTTCATTGGGCCTATCAACCCTCCTTCAAAGAAAAAACATTACATTATTGTGTGCACTAATTATTTGACTAAGTGAGATGAAACTAAGGCGAATAAGGTAGCAACAGAAGAGAAGGTGGTTGAGTTCCTAACAAATAATTTATTCTACAAACTTGGGTACCATAGAGAGATATTCATAGACCAAGGTAGCTAGTTTACCTCCAACATGATGAAGAACTACTCAGCCATCACAAAATTAAGCATAGGACCTCCACTCCTTATCATCCACATACTAATAGGCAAGTGGAGGTGATGAGCAGGGCACTGGAGAGCATCTTAACCAAGGCAGTGAGGGCAACAAAAAGGATTGGGCAGAGAGACTAGTTGAGGCCACCTGGGCCTATAATACAACATGGAAGAAAACCACTGGATTTACATCCTAGGAGATGATCTATGGGAAAAAGGCTATGTTGTCCATTGTGTTTGAATATAACACATTGAGGATGGTAGCCCAAATAGATTTGGATCTCAATCATGCACAGAAATAAATTGTTCCATTTGAATGGCTTGGATGAATTCAGAATGCAGGCCTCATACATACATAGATAGTTTAGCTTTAGAGGAAGATCTGGCCTGATAGACATATTAAGGAGAAGCAATTTCAAGAGGGCGATTGGACATTTTTATATGTTTCTAGGTATAAAGACTTCAAGGGAAAGCTAAGGACAAGATGGCTCAGACCTTATGTGGTGGAAAGATGCCATGATAATGGTTCAGTGCAAATCAGAGCTATATATGAACAAGCCATTCCATTGATTGTTAATGGACACCAATTGAAAATGTATGAGAGGTCTTTATCAAAACAAGCGTTCATTGACAACATCAATAAAACAATGATGATGGTGGTGCAAGTTCTAGTTGCTCCCTCATCAGGTCACTGAATCATCCACTCCTTACCATGCATCACTCCATTTCTATGATTTTCCACTCCATTACTTCTATTTTTGTGAAGACTGTGTTTCCTATAGGATCCCCTGAAAACCTACAAGAAGCAATCTGAGGGTGAATGGTAGGTTGGTTAGGTCATGTAGCAGCCTATCACACACCATATCAATCATAATCTACAGGTCTTCACTAGGATGATCTAGGAGCTCCAAACAGTAGACAACAGACAATAGACAATAGAGGATAAATAAGACTGACCATGTAACAAATAAACAACGCAACACCTCTGATATTTGACAACTATAGCATGTGATCAAGGGCGCAGGTAAGTATCCTGCTCACTCACTCATATACATAATTTTATCAAAAGTTGTAAAGGTTACAATGTAGCTGGTTTATAAGTGAAAAGGTGGTTAGTTGACTTGGCCACCTTCGTTCAGTCATCACATACAAAATCAGTGGTCCTCTCACACATGGCCGCAGTCAACTCAAAGACAGAGGAGGAGTAGGACAAGAAGTGCTTAATTATGGATCTATGAGGTGTGAGCTGATTACGAGGAGTGGGAAACAAAACATCATTTAAATGCATTCATGCATTCCACCTCCTCGAAACTCCCTCACTCAAGTCATGCTTACAACTCTGGCCACCCAACCAGAAGCAAGGATCCATCGTTCTGCAAGAGAATTTCTACAGGAGCATGCACAGGAATTCCTACAAGAATAGTCTACAGGAGTAGTCTATAGGATACGCAGAGGCATTCTATGAGATAGGCAGAGAGGGGTTCAAGAGGGAATATCATGATGAATATCCACTGCCACAATTCTAAAGAGGTAGGACCTTAAAATACATCCTCATTTACAAGCAAATGAAATAGAAATGCTCTAAAAGCTAGTGGATATAACAAGTATGGGAGGTGAACTACATACATAGGAAACTTTGTTTTCTCTTGAATTTAAAATTCTTGTGTCAAACCTCTCATTTCCTCCTCAAGCCTCACAAGCAATATGACAATAGGGTTTAATAAGAGAGAACCCACAAACACCGTGAGGATACAAAAACACCCCCAAGTGCTTGAAATCTTTATAAGACACCAATGGATGGGTTTTTTGAAAACTTCATAGGGTATGATGATGAGGTGGCTAAAGAATTTTCTCATTCCCTCACTCCACATAGCAGAATACATGCCACTGTTATAGTCAAAGGGCTCACTATATATCCCACCCCATAGCTCATCAGTAGGGTCATCGCACTTCCCTTAGGAATTCCACGAAAAAAAGAAGACAAAGAAAACAATTAGGTGGCAAAAAGGAAATTCTTTTTAGAAGGTGAAGAACCCACAGAGGATAAAAAAGAAGAAAGGAGAGACAATCTTCCATACCCATAGAGTGAGGTAGGCTACCAACTCATCAAATATATCTCATGTGAGGGTTACTAGATACAATGTTGTTTATGGCTAGCATTTTAGAATTCTTGAAAAATTAAGATTTGAGGTAGAAACACCAGCTCACAAAAGACTCAACATACCGTATTTTTTTATGCAATCACTCATAGACTCTAGCAGCAAAGTAAAGGAGGGGAATTCCCAACAATTGGCTCACCATGGGTTGATCAGGATCGTCATTGAGAATGCTCTCCAAAACCTCAAGATCCCTATAACATGGTTAGTCTTCATAGACTTACCAGCACAGGATGACATCAAAACCCTCACCTATGATGTTAGTCCTTTTATCAGTGAGGAGGAGGAAAAGCAAAGAAAAAAAGGTACAAAGATAGATGGGGATGAGATGGATGAAGAAAGAACTAATATAGAGGAACATGACGAAACATACGAGAAGGAGGATGCTGCTAAAATAGAGGAGGAAATGAAGGAAGAAACTGATGGAGATGAGAAAGAACAACAAGAGGAAGAAGATAAGAAAATTAGAGAGGAAGAAGGCATTGAAACAGAAAGGGAAGAAAATGAGGAGGATTCACCTAGGGTGCCTCCAGAGGCCCCTGAGAGGAAGGCAACAATTGCCTTAACTACTTTCAGCACCCCAATCAAGAAAAAAGCGAAAAGGAGGAAAACCCCTCTATATTTTACAAGGGAAGCCACAAATGTCACAAAAATCCTTATTGAGATTGAAGATTCCCATACAAGAAGGGACAGAGAACCAATAGTGACATATCAACATGAAAGGGAAAATGCATGGCTAAGAGGATAGTTGTAGGAAAGGGAAAACCAACTAGCATGTATGGCTAGCCTCTCCTTGGTGTCCATGCAGTGTAGGATGCTAGCTAAATCCTATGCTCTTTACCTCAGAGAACAATGGCTGCAATTTCAAATTAAAGCACTAGCATAAAGGGGCACCATGCCATTTCAAGACTACAAGCATTTTATTGATCTTTGTGATCAAAGTACACTAGAGGATAGGGCCAAAATGGCTAAGCTTTACTTACACAACATAGCCCTCACATACATGAATGTGTGGGATCTTAATGCCGAGCTAGAAGATCTACAATAAATGGCTTTGGCATCATGGATGAACCATGAGGAGTCAAGGGATGCAGAGGTGAAAGAATATTGGCCAGAGAGTAGAATGAACCTCTTTTCATAAGAGGTGAACAATCAAATCCCAAGGCCATAATCAACACCCATAATCTAATTTCAAATGATACTCCCATGGCACCTAGACATCTTGTTACTGAAGAGCAAGCAATTTCAAATTTTGAGGATATGTTTAGGCTGTTAGGAGATGATAGTATACATGCCTACTTCAAGAAATGGAACACACTACCACACAGTTTCAAGATCAGAGAATATCACTTCCCTCACAGCTTGAGCCATCTTATCGTTAGCTTTCCCTTGAAGTCTTTATACCTAGAAACATATAACAATGCCCAATCACCCTTGAAGATCAGAGGCACTAAATAGGACACCTATGTATAAACAATTAATGCAAAGGTTGAAGGTCAATGGGATAGGCCTAAAACTTAGTCCACCACTACTCCTAGGGATGCTAGAAGGGAGAAAAGAAGAAGAGTAAAAGAGGCAGTGGGAAGAAGTTGAAAGGAAAGCAATCTTTTATGAACAGGAAGAAGAGACCACAGCTGAAGCATGCGATGTCAGAGAGGCTACCAGAGCCATGAAGGACATGGACATTGACTAAGTTACTAAGAGGATGACAAACACTTTCAGTAGGGGAGTGATGATGCGTTAAAATTGGAAACTAGGGCCAAACTCCATGAGGATCACCTTATTCATGGCTAATAATATTTTATCTAGATTCCTCTCATCAAGAGGTGTATGATTGATCTAAAGATCATCCGATTCTGATAAGTATTTATGGAGATATGAATTTATTTTGATTGTGGACAAATTGTCAAAGTTGGCCAGCAAATTAAGTAGGCTCAGAAGCCCAACAGACACATCTATTCATCATCAACGTTTGCATATAAATACAAGATGTCTCCTCCTCATTTGGACACACACTTCTCATCCATATCTCTCTCTCTTCTGCACAGAAAAGAGTCTCTCTCTCTCTCCTGCACAAATAGGTCTCTCTCTCACATGTGGGAAGGAAGGACACAGTCTTCTAAGGGTCTACAAACTGCGGATTGGAACATTGACTAGTGTTGACCAACATTCTCTCTCTCTTGACTACGCAGTATGTGAAGATGACTGTCCTTAGAAATCCAAAAATTTTGGCATAGAAATCGAGGTGATCTAACCTTTGGTTTGGAAGATATTGATTGCCCTAGTTTAGTGCTAACTTCGCTAATGCCAATGATATTGATGCCACTAATGTTGATGGTGTTGATGTCGATGATGCTAATGCCACTGATGCCAATGATACTGATGTCGCTAATGCCAAAGAGGCTGATGCTGATGCCACTGATATAGGTTTTGCTACTGCTAATATAAATCAGATTTTTGTACTATTTCTCTTTGTTGAATTACTAAAGATAAAAGAAGGTTTGATCAAAGGGTTTCCCCATATTGGGGTTTATCCATAGCTAGTGTTATAGACATTTTTGTGCCTTACAGCTCTAAGCATGAAATGTCCATAAACCAAGGGCTCCTAAGTCCCTAAAAGTGTTGTTCTAACCCCTAAAGGAACAAGGTCAACAAATTACAGCTTCTCCCAGAAGTTCTCCACCAAAAACTGCTCAGAATAAGTCAAAACAGGATCATTTCAGCTGCTCCACTAGCTAAGTGCATTTCATAGCACCTAAGTCCACTAGCTAGGTTCATTTCAATGCACCTAAATGCACTACCAGGGTGCGTTGAGTGAGAAATGACAAGTGGCAGTGTCATTCAACGAGGTGGAGAGACAATGGAAGCTTCTAGAATCTTCTCCAATGACACTTGTCTCACTGAATTCGACCAAGGATGAGTAAGAGGCTTTCAGTCTCCAAGTGGAAGCAAGAACTGACAGAGAGAAGCCACTAGTCAAATCATAAGTTGACTCATCCTCCTTGCATACATCTATATATGGATCCCTCATCCCAGAGATCCAGAGGCTGGAATTTTGCACATTGTAAGGAATTGCTGTTGGTTTTGAGATACATATGAGAGAATTGGGTGATCTATGCTTTGTTGGAGGTGAAGAAGGGACTTATTTGCTGGGAGATTGATGCTGGGTCAGGAATCATCGGTTGTAACTCCTCCTGGATCTTCTTGTATATCAATAAAAACTATTTGAGTTTCTTCTCCATGCTTTTGTATCATTGATGCTTGTTACATTTGTATGGTTAACTTAAATCTGATCCTAAGTTATTTATGAATATAAACCCATGTATTTGTATAGTTTCCTTCTTCTGTGATATTACAGGTACTTGGTGAAGCTAGGCAAGTAAGGGAGCAAGTAGCTAGAAGCTGTCAAAGAGGAGAGAGATTGGACCAAAGGACTAGCGCAAGACACAGGTTGGTTCTTCCTATTCCTCTTTGTTTATAGTTCATAAAGGAGATACAAAAGTAGTTTTCTCTGTTTGTTTCTAAGGTAACTGTCACACCTTAGTGGGATAGAGCAGTTCTAAATAGACACTTTTCCCCGTAACAAAATGGCGACTCCACTAGGGAGAATGTCTAATTAGTTTGTTTGTGTATCTCTTGTTGTTTATTTCAGAAACTTATAAGTAGCATTCGAACTGCATTTGCCATAACAAATGCAAAATAGACATCTTCTGCTTCAATCCATTCACTGGATCTGTTTATGATTTGAAAAGTTGATTCATAGACTATCTGATTGCCCTTGTGATAGCTCTTAGACCCTCCTTAGATCTACCCCTAATTGTGTATTACTGATTGCTTTTACTCGGCCAAAAACCAAAGATTAAACTACAAACTGTGACCCAGAACCCGGATATAATTCTCATTTCTGCCCCAGCACAGGCACTATGAAGAGGTTCTACATTTCAACACACTTCCCGAAAGGGCAACCTGCGCTGCAATGCAGTTTCTCTGTGTAACAGGTGCGCTGATCAGCCTAGCCCTGTGCAGCTGAGGTTCTTGTGCTTCATTCTTTCCAGTTTTGTCTTTGAATTTTGTAGCCTGTGATCAGTATATGACTATTTCAAACCCCTTTTCCTTACTAATATTCCACCTCATTTGTACAAAAGAACTGTAGATGTTTTGTGTGTTTGTTGAGTCGTTTACAATTTTCCATTGCAAAAGTATAATAATCGTACTGTCGTCCTTTGATTTAGATCTGTCGCAAGTGTCGATTTCGATCATAGGAGAAAGTTTATTTGCTGTTGATGGTCGATTATGCTTTTACTATTGCCTTTGGTTTGAATTTGTGACTTTCTAGTGTCGAAATGAGTATTTATTTCAAAATCATAAAGTGTCGTAATCATCTCTACCTTTTTATTTCGAAAAGAAGCTTGTTTGTGTTTATCGCTTGAAAGCAAATTCAGATTTGTACATCAACTTTATTTTTAGCATCAATACTAAGAAAGTGAAAAACAAATACATGCATGTGCATTTGCATATAGACAGTCTATTTGGCTTGATTTAGGAAAGTGCATTTACAGTGTGCTCTTTGCTCTTTGTGAAAAGATTGTGTCTTTCTTTTCCCCTAGTAGCTAGGATTTTCATTGCTGAAAAGAGATAAAAGTTTGTTTATCATCTTTAGATTGCATTTTAGGAATTACATCTACATCTTGTGGTGAACCCAAAAGAAAAACTTCATAAGAAAGATCAACTTAAAATAAATTCAATGAATCTAACAACGCTTTGGAACTTAACGCACAATATTTAGAGGTCTAGGCTAGAGACGTATTCCGGTGTCGTAAAGCCTGGTTACTATTGTCCTCACTGATGGTTGGGTGATTCCTCCACTTTGAGACGATAAGTGCCAGTATGGACTTGTGCTCCCACGTACCGTCGAGTATATTTTGGGAGACCCCTATAGGCTTAAATCCTTTATCCATAGGAAGCCGTGTTGACCGCCCTACTGATCGCAATGCGCTAAACACAGCATTCGGGAAGATTGACTGCTCTACCGTAAAAAGTATTCTTCAGTTTTGCGATTGGTTTGGTACTCCCTCTACCTAGACCTCCAGAGCAGTCCCTTTCATTCCTTTTCAGACTCTTTAACGGAAAAGGTCCATTTGAGCACTTGTCACTTCAGGCTCATTAAAAATCGAAGGAGACTAGAGTCATCTTTTGTTTTTTCTCGACTCTTAAAAATTGAAAAAACAAGTTGTGTCAAAGCGTCTAAAATTTATTTTAAATGGAATAATCATCACCTTTCCCTCGTTGATCTTCGAAGTTAGTCTCCCTTCATCACAAGTTCTTGTAGAATCGCTAGGAAATCTTTTGGATAGACTAGATATGTCTGAACAACCATCAACATCCAGGACTATGTCATCCGATGCAGCAGTGGCAGAGCCTCCTGCTGCTACTCCAACAATGTTCGATGGTATACCAACTGTCCCGGCAAGTTATCAACAACAAGCCGGAGTCCAATCAGGGACTGTTTCAACGACATGGTTAGTTCCTATTTCTTCATCCGGATTATCATCTGGTATTTCTTATGTTGAAACTCAACAAGTTGATCCAATGTGTCTTCAAAGGCTAATCTACCCTTTAAGTACTAGATTTCCACCATATGGAGGGCAGTATGCCTTTTCATTGTTCCCTCCCGGAGAACAACCATATGGGAGTTTACAACAAAGTTCAGGTCAAACTGGAATTACATCCAGCGGTTGGGTACCAATACTGCCTCAGCAACCAAGGGTTGTAGATTCAATGCAACCAGTCCACCCTGTGTCGAATATTCCCACTATACCTGCTATGGTGACTGCATCGTAAGTACAAGAGTTACATGTTGTATGTCAACCCCAAGTTTCTCAGGTTACAATACAACAACCTCTTGTCTCAACGACTCAATCACAACCTCAGGTTAGTGCCTCCTTATCTGGAGCGACTAAGGCTCAAACAAGTACTATGACTCCTCATCTTGGTCAATCATCCAGTATTGGACAACAGCAAATGCTCCAACAACCAGGGCTGGTTCAATCTCAACAACCACCATTCTAGCAATCATATCAAGGACCCGAGCAACAAGTCTTTGTAAGTAATGGGCAACCACATTTCCAAAGCGGTTATCAACAACCATATTATAATGGTTATGCCCATCAACCTTGTCAAAGTTGCCAGCATCAAATACATTATGTTGGTATGCAAAGACCCATTACTCAGGCAATTCCATCTTATCATGGGTATGCTTCACCTAACCTGAATCAACAGTTTCCCTTTGTAGCAACTCTAGAATTACCAGATCTAAACTGGCTGACGAATGATCCAATTGCTTATGCCCCTTGGTGGCCAGCGATTCCGCATAAACTTCCATCAGATATTCCTAAATTTAATGGAAATTCGGGTGAAGATCCATCGAATCATGTGATGACATTTCATCTGTGGTGTTCATCAAACACTCTAAACGATGATTCGATTAGGCTTCGCCTTTTTCAGAGGACGTTAACTGATCCGGAAGCAAAATGGTATATTGAATTGCCTAGAGCTTCATTCGACAACTTCAGTACCCTAGCCACAACCTTTTTAACCTATTTTCAGTTACCGATAAGGTACGAAACGGGAACCGAACTTCTTACCAACTTCAAACAAACGATGGCCACTCACATATCTGATCATATACATGAATGGCGACATCGTCGTAGAATGGTGAAAATGTATGTTCCCAATCAACTTTTAGCTGAATGGTTTATTAAGTCATTACTACCTTCCATCATGGAGGATGTGGCAAAAGGGGGAGTTGTCACAGAAGAACAAGTTATCTCTTGTGCGCAATATTTGGACTTGATTTACACTCAGCCCGGCAAGCTCTATGATAAAATACCTGATGCCCCTAGACCGGAATTCTCAGTTCCTCCTCCTCCTAAATCAAACAATGACTCTCATGTCGGCGATGGTGTGATTGGCGCAATAGACACGAAATCAACAAAGGCTACATCTAAAAAGGCCCGTAAGATTTCTAGTCAAAATGCAAATGAGGAACTTCTTGCCCCGGAAGTAAATGTCGTGTCGACTGACAAGGGCAAACAACTGAAGCAACCAGGGGGCAAGAGGAAAAAGAAAGGGAGGAAAAAGAAGCAAGATGAGTCATCTCCTGAAAAACCTTCTACAAACCCTTCTGGGCAAAAGAAACCCTCTGCGGGGTGTCATATATGCGATGAGGATCATTGGACGAGAGATTGTCCACATAAAGCTGAAGTTAAGAAGCTCTTTAAGAGTTCAAGAACCTCAGCGGTATTGACTAATCCGTTTCCAAACCCAGGGACCAAACTGGTTGCTAATCAAAATACTTCCCGATCCCAAGTGCTTATGTTGTCAGTTTCGAAACAACAAAATGATGCTTTGATAACGACAAGGAATAAGGATTACGGGAATCCACAGCTGTCGAACAACAAGGATAAAGATCAACCTAGTAGTTCGACAACAACTTTGACCGAAGTTGTACCACCCATCTTTCTTGTACTGATGTTAAAGTCACCAAAAGGAGTAGTACACAAATCGACATTTAATCCTCGTGCAAAAGTAGCACAAAATTATAATATAGTAGAAGACCTGGCCCAATCGCCATACGCTATGTCGACACTTGAGGTACCGCAAAATTGCCTCTCCCAAGAGCAAGCTTTATTATCAGCAGTAGGTGGGATTGACCCAATGGATTCCAATCTTGTGGCCTTTGATCATAAAGGATACGACCCTCAGTTACCAGCTCAACTAGCTTTCCTTATTCAAGTGAAAGCCCTCAACAAAACTGTTCATCGAACAATTATTGATGAGGGGGCATCCACATGTATTATGTCGATGAGTTGCTGGAAAAATTTAGGCTCACCACCCTTGTCGTGATCGTCAACAATGTTAAAAGCATTTGATGGACGATCATACACTCCATACGGGATTTTAAGTAACTTGCAAGTTGAACTGGGGGGTAAAACAGTAGAAATTGATGTTGAAGTAATCGACGGAAACCTCGATTACAACATCCTACTGGGAAGGCCCTGGATATATACCATGGCTGCAGTTGTGTCGACCTACTTCAGGAAGATTGCGTTTCCCTTCCAAGGAGGAATTACAATCGTCGACCATCAAACATTTCTCCCCAACAGTTCACAAGTTACGGGAAGCATTCCAATGATCCATGGAAGTAATCATTCACTCCAAAATATCGAAGTAGGTCTCCTAAAAGACCCTGCCTTAATTGGTACTTTTGCCCTACCGCCTCCGAGTAATCTGGCGAAAGTGGCCACAGTGGAATATGAAATCTTCTATATCTAATGGATTTGGATTCTGAGGACGGTTCTTATCTCGTGTCAACCTCGTTAAAAAATGAAACAAGGAGTCATGAGGATAGTTCTTTTACTGTGTCAACCTCATTAAAAAAATGAAACAAATCCCCTTTTCAAATCTCAAAGGTAAACCTTCATTCCAACCACCGAGTTGAATGCAATTAAGCTTGGGGGCCATGCACCTCGATTTACGTTATTATGCTAGGGGCATGCAAACTTATCATCGAGCATTGTTACCGCAAGGATCAAGCTCGTTAAAAAATAAACTTGGATCGAGCAGTGTTACCGCGAGGTTCAAGCTCGTTAAAAAATAAACCCGGACCGAGCAAATGTTTCCACCCGCGTTTAAGCTCGTTAAAAAATGAACTATTCCGTGGCAAATACCCACCGTGAATGTAGCACTTCAACCATTAAAGCCTTGGTCGTGTTTGCACCATCACCTCCACTTTTCCATTGGCCGATCATTCACCTCCATTTGATTGTTTACCCATTTTGAGGAACAGCTGCGAAGAGTGATTTCACTAGCCATCCTTGTGACACTGCCATGATTGGAAAATTCCAAACCTTACTTGGAATCAGCTGCTACCCATTTTATCACTCGTTCCTCAAAAGACGAGTCTTCTTTAAGCTCTTTTCTGACTTGTAAAAGATGAAAAGATTGCCGAGTTCTGGCCTTCCAGCTCGCTAAAGCGATAGGAAGTGCTATCCCTCCTCTAGATTTTAATCTTTTTGGACCTGAGGGATTATTGCACAAAAAGATCGAGTGCTTGTTTTGTTCGGCTCGTTAAAGCTAATCGAAAATTCATCCCTTCTGTATTGTTTTATACTTTTTCGGACTTAAGGGATTAGATGATGAAAATGGAATTTTGGAGTTACCTTTACGTACCTTTTCAGACTCTCTAAAAATGAAAAGGACCGAGTTATCTTTGTCGTTAAACTCGTTAAAAAGGTTAATAGCGACAAACTTGTCTTTAGATGAGAACGAGTTTGACTATCGCTAGGCTCGTTAAAACATAGCGATGGGTTTGCCTGAAGGGCATATTATAGAAAAAGCATATGTTATCCTCCTCAAGCTTGACAAAAATAAAGAGGTACTGGTCAGCAATAACTGGGGAAAAATTGTGAAGAAAACTCAAAGAATCTTTATTGGTAGCAGGTCGCTCTTGAACATGACACTTCCACTCCGTGCCCGAGTCGGGTTGGGTTGTCTCATTCACCGGTCACATCGCCATGCTCTCGCCATACCATCCACATTTGGGGTTAATGCTACCAATCCATCACATAAGTGTCGCCGACATGTTCAAGAGAAGTCATCCAGAAAGGCCACCTGTGTCCCACCCACTACCATACATTATACTCCATTCTTTCATGACCGCCACCCTGAACCATATATCATCAGATTGTTTTCACCTCCATCAAAATCATTTGCTCCGTTCCATGTCATTGATGTGGGATTCATTAAGGCCCTCCTATGACGGATCACTTCTTGTCGACATCAGCTCATTATCCAAGAAGTTGATCTAGGAACACCCCATTCAGTACTTTGAAGCTTGCATGCCTCAATGGCAAGTTTCTCACTTCCGGCGACAGGTTTACATCAATGACCTTCGACCGAGAGATTTTGCGTGGTGTTCGACACCAATTCCTTTATTCACACCACGTGAATTGTACTTCAGTACCTTGAGGGTCATTATCATTATCGGTGATTCCTCTCGCGCTTGTTAACAGTTTACATCATTGACTGGTAATCAAGCGATGTCTTTCCATGTTCGACTTCAAAACATTTTCACATGGATCGACTTGTACTTCGAGTGAAGATCGGACGAGATTGAAGACCCCAGATCTAGTTTCATCCATCCGGGCTGCGATATATATTTAGGAAAATAAAGACATTCAAATGTACAACATTACAGCACAAATAATCATCCTATGAAAAGGATGATGGCTCTATCAGAATCATCAGTCTACCATCAGACGATTGTCTGTCCTATGTACATGAAAATGAATTTATAAAGCTGAGCATGGGAATGCCCACCTTAGCTAGATCATGAGAACAGTATGAAGATAATGTATTGTATTGTATCTTATTACAGGTCTCCTCCTAGCATTGAAAGAACTTGGGATCATCATAATAAAGCATTTCACCCGATAAACGGCCTCATACTTTAGGGGGCAACTGTTATAGACATTTTTGTGCATTACATCTCTAAGCATGAAATGTCCATAAACCAAGGGCTCCTAAGTCCCTAAAAGTGTTGTTCTACGCCCTAAAGGAACAAGGTCAACAAATTACAGCTTCTCCCAGAAGTTCTCCACCAGAAACTGCTCAGAATAAGTCAAAACAGGATCATTTCAGCTGCTCCACTAGCTAAGTGTGTTGCATAGCACCTAAGTCCACTAGCTAGGTGCGTTGCAATGCACCTAAATGCACTACCAGGGTGCGTTGAGTGGGAAATGACAAGTGGCAGTGTCATTCCACGAGGTGGAGAGACAATGGAAGCTTCTAGAATCTTCTCCAATGACACTTGCCTCACTGAATTCGACCAAGGATGAGTAAGAGGCTTTTAGTCTCCAAGTGGAAGCAAGAACTGACAGAGAGAAACCACTAATCAAATCATAAGATGACTCATCCTCCTTGCATACATCTATATATGGATCCCTCATCCCAGAGATCCAAAGGCTGGAATTTTTCACATTGTAAGGAATTGCTGTTGGTTTTGAGACACATATCAGAGAATTGGGTGATCTATGCTTTGTTGGGGGTGAAGAAGGGACTTCTTTGCTGGGAGGTTGATGTTGGGTCAAGAATCATCGGTTGTAACTCCTCCTGGATCTTCTTGTATATCAATAAAAACTATTTGAGTTTCTTCTCCATGCTTTTGTATCATTGATGCTTGTTACATTTGTATGGTTAACTTAAATCTGATCCTAAGTTATTTATGAATATAAACCCATGTCTTTGTATAGTTTCCTTCTTCTGTGATCTTACAGGTACTTGGTGAAGCTGGGCAAGTAAGGGAGCAAGTAGCTGGAAGCTGTCAAAGAGGAGAGAGATTGGATCAAAGGATTAGCGCAAGACACAGGTTGGTTCTTCCTATTCCTCTTTGTTTATAGTTCATAAAGGAGATACAGAAGTAGTTTTCTCTGTTTGTTTCTAAGCTAGCTGTCACACCTTAGTCAGATAGAGCAGTTCTAAATAGACACTTTTCCCAGTAACAGCTAGTCATCACATCTTGTGTCTCTTGTCTTGGCTTGTTTTCTGTTGATCGTTTAATGTTCTTTCTGCACTTTACTTATGTACATGTGATTGCTAATCTGTGGATAATAATAAGAAAGATAAGTAAACTGCTCTAAGCATAGAACATACCATAATTTAACATGATGAGCATCATCATACGTAATATTATGGGCCTTAATTCAACTCCTATATTAGTCAAACCAACTATTCTCACAACTTATTTCATACTTTTGATTATATTTTTCTTATGAGATGAGTTAGAGTTGGATATTTTTCTTTGTGGTATAATGTGCATGTAATACAAGATTAAAAGATAAAAGAAAGGATTTTTAGCAAAGACCTTGGTCAAAACTCGAATGGGACAAGGGAGAGAAATTATAGGAGGTAAATACTCCTCATTTACTACCCCTCCATTCAAATATTCCTTCATTAGCTCGGAGTACATCCATCCAAATCATGAGTACTAGAAGGCATCTGAGCAAGTGAAAGTCAAAGCACCAGATATCTCGTGTTTGGGAGCTGAACCTCCCTAATTTTAACGAATTCATTGGAGACTTTGATAGTATAAGTATAGAGGCCTAGGACCTTAGTAGGATTCATATTTTTTATTGTAAAAATTTACTTTCTTTTCAAGCTGAAAGACTTTGACAGTTGTGGATGTAATCCATTATTTTGATAATAAGAATGAGTTTTTTGTTGAGCGAGCACAGAATTAACTCAGAGGGTTAAAGCTCTTGGGGTTAGGGCCCAACACTAGCAGCTAAGGCTCCCATTTATTGAACATGTATGCTAGTGTAGATTCATTGTTTAATAATTCATTTTCTTAAGTAGCTGCATTTCCATTACAGCAAGGTAGCACATAGATTCATGGTTTAACTGTTGATTTACTTAGGTAGATGAATTTCCACTACAGCAGTGTAGTGCATAGATTCATGGTTTAATTGTTCATTTTATTAAGTAGTTGCATTTCCATTGCAATAATGTAGTGTAGATTGGTTGTGTTTTAGTTTTCTTTTATTTGTGCCTTTTTCTTCAGTTAGTAGGTTAGCAAGGATTATACCCGTATATTTCCTTTCATAACAACCCTCACCAAACACCATCAACCATTTGTCACATAGCTTCTTCATATTCATTTCAACACTTCACTCTATGCGCTCCAAATCTCCACTGTCGATCTGTCTAGCTTGATCCAATGGCTATCGCATCGTCTCAATACTTTATGTCCTCCAACTATCCACCATCGATCTGTCTAGCTTGATCCAATAGCTATCACGTCGTCTTAATAGTTTATGCACTCCAAATCTCCACTGTTGATTTGTCTAGCTTGATCCAATGGCTATTGCGAAATCTCGCACAGATTCTTGCATGACTGATATCCCCCCGAGAGAATGTGAGAAAATTGGTTTTCTCATGCTACGTGTCACCTATCACCTAGTTGGGCTAATCACGTGAAATTTTGGAATTCCTCTTAAAGCCTTGAGGGTGCATGAGAAACTGCTTACCGCCTATGGAAACTCATTCTATCATTCCGCATGTTTTTTTACCCTTCTGTCGCCACGAGACTTGATGTGATCCACCCATCTATTTACTTCATCTCCATGATAAGATCTCTGCCATTCATCTCCCATTTAACCCTGTCCGTCCATCTATTCACTTAACCTACGCGATAAGATCTCGGCCACTTATCTTCTGTTAGTCCTATTTGTTCATCTATTGACTAAATCACTCGCAATAAGATCTTTGCCCCTCATATTTCGTTAAACTCGATTCATTCAACTATTCACTAAATTGCTCGCAATAAGATCTCTACCAATCATCTTATGATTAGTCCTATTCATCCATCTCTTGAATTAACCTCCTGCGATAAGATCTCTACCATTCATCTCCCATTTAACCCTGTCCGTCCATCTATTCACTTAACCTACGCGATAAGATCTCCGCCGCTTATCTTCTGTTAGTCCTATTTGTTCATCTATTGACTAAATCACTCGCAATAAGATCTTTGCCACTCATATTTCGTTAACTCGATTCATTCCACTATTTACTAAATCGCTCGCAATAAGATCTCTACCAATCATCTTCTGATTAGTCCTATTCATCCATCTCTTGAATTAACCTCCTGCGATAAGATCTCTGCCATTCATCTTTCATTAGTCCTGTTCATTAATCTATTCACTTAGCCTCCCATGCTAAGATCTCCTCCATTCATCTTTCATCAGTCTTATTTGTCCATCTATTCACGTAATCTTCTGCTATAAGATATACATCGCTCATCTCCCATTAATACTATTCCTTATCAATCCAAGAGTTCTTATGCACTTCTGCTTCGTTACATCTTCCCTTCATTGATTTGGATCTTCGCTTTCTCTTCCGCTTGACTCCTTACATGCTTGATTTTACCAAAACACCAAAAAATGTGAAATCAGACTTAGTTTAGTTTCCTTGCTTACACATTAGTTTGGTTTGATTCCCTTTACTTCTTTAACTTAGATAAAAGCATTAGGTTAGTATTGATTTAGCAATTCTTCTTAGTTTATCTATTTAAATGGTTAATTAGGATATGGTGTGATTTAGAACTACATGTTGTTTTCTTCATTACCTTAGCACAGTAGCTCTCTTAGAATATATTTTCTCTTCTTCCATCAAATAATCAAGCTTCTTCTAACTCTATAGATGTTTGGCTTGGAAGCCTTGGGGTCTCTTACTAGATGAATAAGTGATGATAGGTAGGACCTTCACTTCTACTTGTGCATACAGCATTGTCACCTCCAAGTTTGTACGAACCCCGGGTTGATAAGTAAAGTTGGTAGCCCAGGAGTTGTAACATCCTTGCTACAATACTGGTGCTCATCGCCATACAACACTTACAACAAACCAGAATTGGTCTGGGTCCTCATTACCCAAGCACTTGAACAAAGGAAACTTCATTGTGTTCACCATACTGAATCGTGGTGGTGGTGGAGGTGGTATGAGTGAAGTTGGAGGTGATGGAGGTGAAGTCGATGGTGGTGTGGGAAGAGGTGTAATGTAGGGAAATCCTTATCTTATCAACTGAATACCACTTTGTGGAGAAACCTTCACGATCCCTTCTTCATCCCCTCACGAAGGTGAGATCAAGGGGCTATGCTTTAGACCCTTATTTCCTTGGTTTCGGTAAATTCTTTTGCTTCGTGTAGACCCGAATATCAAGGTAGCTACATAACCCACTTTTTGCACAACAACATTTTAATCAAAGTATTCAAATATTTCACGTACTTACCTCACAGGCCTTTGAAAAGGTGCCGCTCTGCCTCGCTATAGCTGACCAAGGTGTTCACTGTGAACTTAGTAACAAATCCTCCTATAATGTGATCAATCCAATGATCGACGACGTGCATGATCTTATCCTCTAATGCTTCCAACCTTCGCACTAGATTTGGGGTCCACACAATAGGACTGTCAAGTTTCCACCTTCCTCGGCTATCTGCTAGCTTTGCGATCCACTCATATAGCTCAGTAGGGAAGGATGTGAAAAATATTTCGTGGATCTCTAGATATAGGTAATTGTCTAAACACTATTCTTTTGACAGTCGTGGGTTTTTGTTCTCTTGTGCTGCAAAATCATGAATTCTTATGTCCAACCAGTCTTCAATTTCTTTCTTGGTAGGATTCCAGTCTTCGGTTTCTTTCTTTCTTGATTTTGGTTATCATCCACTTTACAGTATTAGTGATCGACGTGTGTGTCATTTGTTGCATGCGTTCAATATGGTTCGTTGTCATGTGACAAATGTTTCTAATGTCACTTGTGACATTGGATATAAAAGGGTGTTTTACACCTAATGTAAAACCTAAACCCTAATCCTAAATCTGAAACCAAAACAATACCTAAGTCTAAACCATAAAGCATTGAAATAGTATTACAAAACTATACATAAACCGAAGACCAAAACCTAAGTCCTATCAACCCTATCACAATACAAAACTAAGTGTTAAACCTAATTCCTAAGCTTAAAACCCTTGTTATACCTCTCGGCATAAATGTAATTACAAAAAAAACATTGCAAATACAAAATATCAACCCTAACTGTGGAGGAAAACCACGTCGAAGAAGGCCATAATGTGATCAAAGCATGTGTAAACGATCGAACTTGTCAAACCATCAGGCTTTGAGTTAACGGCCAAATGTTGAACGTAGTAGGGACATGTGAGTGGAGCTATGTATAGAACGTTGGAGGTAGCATTGACAATTAAGTGGTTAATTGTCAGCGAGTTTAGTGGATGACAGTTGACATATGAATAGAAACGATTAACCGTCAGAGATTTTATAGTGGAATCGCTAGAGGTGGTAGCCTGCGGTTAGACCGTGGCTGGTCACACGCAAAATCTAACCTCCTCCACCTAGTTAACCTGATTGCAAATGGATTCTATGCTTATCCAATATATTTTTGGGTTTTTTAATTAATTTTTGGTTACAACTAATTCGAGGACCATTAAACCTAATCCTAGGTGTCAATTTACAGCTAGACCGAGCTCAAAACCTATCTAGATTGCAACCAATTCATCTCAAATGTAGCCAAAGGTGGTTTTGATGTACCTATAGGGCTATAAGAGGCATTTTTGTCCATGGGGGAGATTAGAGCGTTTTTAGTTTTTGTATGCAGATTTTGGAGCTCATAGGCAGCTTTGTTTTCAGTGTAACAAGAGCATCCAGAGTCAGAATTGGGAACCATTATAGGCGTTAGAAATCTGGTTCAAAGAGCTTTGCTTTGATAGTGATCAAAAGTGCCTGTGTACACATTCAATGTCATTTATTCTCTGTGTAATCGAATTCCTTGGTTTCAATCCTAATAAAGATTCCACCCATTTTGTAAGCGTACCTAGAGACATAGTCCATCAGGGACGAACTCCATAATCAACTTTTTTTGTCTAGTATCATTGTCTTTTAACTATTTTCACTTCTATTATGCCTATTTATTATGTTTAATCAGTTATCGTAAAGTGTTCTTCTCAAGCAGTTTTCCTCGATTTCCGCACTTTCAACTAGCATTGAAATCATTAATGGCTAATCAATTCTACATCTATTTTAGTCTATAATGATTTCAGATCATATAGTTTGGTATTAGAGTAGGTTGTGTTTGTATAATTTTCCATTGAATGTTAACCAGGTCAAAGTCGCAACGAGGAGAAGGAATCCTTGAGCAGATTGATCCAGAGATTGGAAAGAGACGAGATGTTTATAAGTCAACCATGATAGGATCTGATGCAGGTGAAAATAATGAAACTAAGATGAGTGATGAATAGTTTCAACAAGCATTCTTGACTATGCAGTAGATGTTGGGATAACTGTACGAAGACAAGAAGGCAAGAGATGCAGCTTCTTCTTCAAAGACATCGAAGAAGGACAAAGGTAAAGGCAAGGCTGATAAACCACCTTCACCTCCATCATCTCCATCATCATATTCTTCTTCTTCTTCCAGTACAAAATCTGAAACATAAAAGAAACCTAAGAAAACATCTCTTTTGAAACATGATGTGAAATTTGAGTTACCTATTTATGATGGCCAAATGAATCCTGAAAAGTTAGATAACTAGATTAAGTAGTTAGAAGTTTATTGTCACATTCAGAACATTTCTAGTGATAAAACTAAAATTCCATTAGCTACACTTAGAATGGGGGGGATATATTTAATCTGTTGGAAAAGTAAAACTCAGATAGATGGAAAGCGTAAAGGAAAAGTCATCTCTTCATGGTCTAAGTTTTTAAAATCTCTTAGGAAACAATTCTATCCTTTAGAATACATGCAGCAAGCTGTTATTGATTGGCAGCATTTGAGGCAAGGTAAAGGGTAGAGTGTTTAGGAGTTTACTCAGGAATTCAGAAAGAAAGCAATGGTGCTTGGTCTTTCATTAGATACACGTGAAACTTTGTTAAAATACACCAATATTTTACATTCATATTTGCAGCATACATTATTGATGTCTAATCCTAATGATTTTGACGAAGTGTGTGTTCAAGCCATACATATTGAATTAGGTGGCAGACCATTCAGGTTTTCGTCGAAATCATACAAAGAGTTGGAAATCAAAGATTCCAATGACAGTAAGGGAAGAATAATTCAAAGAGAAATAAATCAGCAATAACTCAAAAGGAAAGACCTACTTTTTCTGATTTCCAGAGATTTAGTCATGATCAATCTAAGTGCTGGAAATTTCATCCAAAACTTAAGCCCAAAAATTTCCTTAAGAAGGAGGATGAAAAGAAGGCCATTGTAGCAGTTCAGCAAGATCTAGGTTCAAATTTAGGTGATGAAAGGAGGATAACCACAATGGTTACGACAGGTAAAAAGTCTAACATTAGTTCAAGTTCGAAAGCTATTGCATGTTAATCAAACATAAATTCTTCAAATGAGGATAAAGAGTTCAATTTTTAACATAAGGATAACTTCTAAACATACAAATATAGATACAATTTTTGACAGTGGATCACACGCGAATTTAATATATGAATATTTAGTTAAAAGTTTGTGCTTGGAAACATGGAATCATCCAAGACCATACCCATTAGGATGGCTAAATAAATCAACTTAGATAAAAGTCACCAAACAGTGTCAATTAAGATTTTCCATTACAGCTAATTACATTGATGAAGTGGAATTAGATGTGGTTCCACTAGAGATATGTGGAGTTGTCTTAGGAAGTCCTTATGTTTATGATCATGATGCAGTATTTTACAGGAGAGAACATAAATATCACCTTAAGAAAGATGGGATTGAATTTATTGTCAGGGAACATCAAAGTAAAAATCATTTGAATATTAATGCTAATTAGATGAAGTGATTAATAAGATCAAATAAAAGATTTGTAATCATGTGTGTAAAAGAACAACATGATGCTTGTTTAGGTTATGAGACTTAGCTTAAATATAGTTTGATTAAAGAGATAGAAACTATTATAGTTCTATGTAAAACCAAACATCTTGCTCATAAGTAGGGAAGACAACATGAATTATAGTTTGTGTCTAAAGCTCCTCATCCTAATGTTAGAATGAATCAATTCAGTTCAAGTTTGGAAATTAATAGATACAGGGATACAGGTCAGTGTTGGGGAAAGTCCGAGTTAAATTTCTCGTATATTGTGTCACAATTTCATGTGTCAAACACTTTGGAAACCCCTTTTCAAGTGGAGAGGAAACCTATTTGTTTTCATATCAACGCCTTTTCTAAAGTAGTGTCAAAGTGTTTAAGGGAAACTTACGCATCAGGGGAAAGTGCTAATCAATGGAAATATCATTTAATAAATGATGTTAAAGTGATTCAAACAAATCAACAACTAATTTAATACTTTCAAGGACAAAATAAGTTGCAGCAGTTTCCATATTACAGTTTGATGTTTCATTGCAACAAGTTCACTTAGTAATCAAGAATCAGGAAAGTACAGTTGGTTTCATGTCAACTATATCTTTGATTGTCTTTGTCATTCTGCAAAATAGATTTTCAATACATGTCGATTGTATTAAACAATATATAGTAGAGACTGTTTTCAAAGATGATTATAAATCACTAACTCATGGTTCTTCATGGAACGAAACCATTCGCCATGTTCATAATAGGTTTCTTACCCATCAAGTCTTTCATACTACAGATGGATGGAACAGGTCACCGACTCAAAAAGTGCCATGGTTAGCATCATTAGGGTCATCACTTGGAGGTGATTGATCGAATGTATTGGTACATCATCAGGGCAAGGTGGAAAGCGAGGGAGCTCTACCCTCATCGAATATTTGTTTAGTCAAACTTTGTGTTCCAAAAGCTTTCAAGTGGACATGATTGATCCAGGAGGATCTTGCAAGATCAGTTCCATAGGTCATCTTCAGTGTTGAGTGTTGTCATCAAAATTCAATTCAGTCTTGACAGTTTCGACAGTGTTTGTTTTGGATCAGGTTGTTCAGGTAATGTTTATGGTTTTTCATGGTGCTCAATGGACATGGGTCTGTACCTGGCTATCAACTTGTGTTCATCGACACTTCCACTAGGGTTGGTCAATGACGTGTTTTTTCATTCGCCTTTGTAGGATTTGGGTTGTCATTCACTTTACAGGATTAGTCATCGACATGTGTGTCATCCATTGCAGGGCTTTGATATGGTTCTTCATCATGTGACAAATGTCTCTAATGTCACTTTGTGACATTGGTTTTAAAAGGGTGTTTTACACCTAATGTAAAACCTAAACCCCAATCCTAAATCTAAAACCAAAAAAATACCTAAGTCTAAACCATAAAGCATTGAAATATGTATTACAAAACTATACATAAACCTAAGACCAAAACCTAAGTCCTATTAACCCTATCGCAATAAAAAATAAGTGTTAAACCTAGTTCCTAAGCCTAAAACCCTTATTATACCTCTCGGAATAAATGTAATTACAATAAAAACATTGCAAATACAAACTATCATCCCTAACCATGGAGGGAAACCACATCGAAGAATGCCATCATGTGATCAAAGCATGTGTAAACAGTTGGAGTTGTCAAACCATCGGGATTGGAGTTAACCACTAGATTTTGACTGCAACGGGGACATGTGAGTGGTGCTATGTATAGACCGTCGGAGGTAGCATTGATGGTTAAGTGGTTAACCATTGGCGGGTTCAGCGGATGACAGTTAACATGTGAACATAAACGATTAACCATCGAA
Organism: Pinus tabuliformis; assembly: GCA_031772625.1. Lineage (NCBI taxonomy): Eukaryota > Viridiplantae > Streptophyta > Pinopsida > Pinales > Pinaceae > Pinus > Pinus tabuliformis. The sequence goes on from CM062804.1 coordinate 1,270,117,887, forward strand.
TCTTTTATAGTGGAACCGTCAGAGGTGGCAGCCTACGGTTAGATCATGGCTGGTCACACACAATCACTAACCTCCTCCGCCTAGTTAACCTGACCGAAAATGGTTTATGTTCTTATCCAATGTATTTTTTGGTTTTTGAATTAATTTTTGGTTACAACTAATTCGAGGACCATTAAACCTAATCCTAGGTGTCAATTTATAACTATATCGAGCTCAAAACCTATCTAGATTGCAACCAATTTATCTCAAAAGTAGCCAAAGGTTGTTTTGATGTACCTACAGGCCCATAAGAGGTAGTTTTGTCTGTGGAGGAGATTAGAGTGGTTTTAGTTTTTGTATGCAGATTTTGGAGGTCATAGGCATTTTTTTTTTCAATGTAACAAGAGAATATGGAGTCGGAATTGGGAACTGTGATAGGCGTTAGAATGCTGGTTCGGAGATATTCCTTTTGACAGTGATCAGAAGTGCATGCATGCACATTTAGTTCTATATATTCTCTATGTAATCGAACTCCTTGGTTTCAATCCTAATAAAGCAGTCGCCCATCTTGAAAGCCGACCCAAAGACATAGTCCAGCAGGGACGAACTTCATAATCAACTTTGATGTCTAGTACCACTCTGTTTTTAATGTTTTCACTTATGTTATGCATCTTTATTATGTTTAATCAACGATCGTAAAGTCTTCTTCTCAAGCAATTTTTCTCGATTTCCGCACTTTCAGTTAGCATTCAAATCATTAATGGCTAATCAATTCTACATCAATTTTAGTCTATGATCATTTCAGATCATTGAGGTTTCCATGGTGTTCATGCCAGAATTTTCCTTTTGCATTATTTTAGCGGTACTACAACAAAATTTGTATATGCCAAATTCTATGTGGAAAACATGCATAATATTTCACAACATTACTTTCTCTTAATGTCTTTCGATAGTCATATCAATATTAGATGGATTTGTTGAATACATTATATCTTTGTAATAATTTCATTTGAATTTTTTATAATTCAAAAAAATAGTATTTATGAAAGATATATTCTTTAAATTTTTATGGCTTTTGTGTTTTTTAAATTCTATCATGTTAACTATGATGAGAACCCAACATTTTTTCTGTAAACTGAAGGATCATACCGAGTGAGAAGGAAAATGAGGTGCAGATAAAGAGGAACTAGTGTATTTCATCCTTAAAAATTTGCAAGCTCCCCATGGGGCACCTTTGTGCCCACATTTTCCAATGTCTCATTTCATCTCCTCACAAAATTCTCCCTTTCTCCAAACTCCACTGCAGGAAAAGAAACGCAATGGGGATCAAAAATAGGGAAATGGAAAATTGAATGAGGAAGGTGTGCACAACGGTGTCCCCTCTAGTGCCTGAAAAGTTTTAAGGAAGAAGTGAATTGCTTTCGATTTGGTTGCACCTCATTTTACTTTCGACGACTTAGGAGTAGCCAATTTTGAACAAATTCTAAGCTCCTGTTGCATATTCAACAGCTAATATTTTTTTAAAAATCGTCTCTTATTTTGATTTTCGAAAAAGTAGACATGAGAATGAAGATTCATCATTAAAAAATGGAAAAACACTGAATATATATATATATATATATATATATATATATATATATATATATATATATATATATATATATATATATATAATTATCTTGATTGTGACCCAAGTTTTGGATATATGCTCTTTCTTGATTGTCGGTAGTTTGTTGTAAGCGTTTTGTAATACTATAATATATTAATGTATATATTTATTTCTATATTGTTATTACATTAATTTTAATTAATATTATAAAAATTTTAAGATTTAAATAATATTGAATTATTAACTCTTATAAAAGTTATTTTTATGGTATAGATATGGTTAACCGATAGTGTTCCCATATTAAACTATGAACAATCATACTTTAAAAATATTTAAATTTAGATAACTAAAATTAACCATAAATTATATATATATATATATATATATATATATATATATATATATATATATATATATATATATATATGGTGTCACCGTCGGTGTGAGTATATTTCTCATTAAAAAGTGGAGTGGTCTATGTTTGGCACACCTCATTTTACTTCCTGTGCAGGAGTTGCTTGTCTAATGTCTCTAAGCTCTTGCTGTGTATTCAACGACACAGACCTCCAAAAAGAAAAAGAAAAATGATTTTGATTTTTTTTTGGGTGCGTACTCATATATATATGTAATTACCAAGATGGGTGTCCCCAGTATTGGAATTCTCGACTTTAATGATTTTCTTGATTACATTTTTTGATCGAATGGTTTAAATTTAAAGATGTGCCATATCAATAGATGGAATTCACACCACTAAGTTCCTTCATATGTAAAACATATGTTTAAACTAAAATTAATGTTTACAAACCACCATTAAAAATTTATTATACAAGTAATTTATCACCAATTTCCTTGCATATCTAAATCACATGTTTAAATCATACTTTAATTATTTTTTTACAAAAATTATCATCACTTGTCAAGATTAGAGAAATTTAATTAAAAATAAAAATGTTAAATTCTATATTATTGAAACTTTGTATTAATAATAAACCTTACACTTGCAAATGTGTGCTTCTCGAAAATCCAATATTAATATGGTTTTGATTTCTTTTGAACTAAAAAAAAGTCATAATAGTCATTTATCCAATATTAACATGGCTTTGATTTGTGAAATGAGAAAAAAGTTATGATAGTAGTTTTACCTTTGGAGATCTAATTCTTGTTATAAGTTTTAAGTTTAATAGTGGTTTTATGTTATAATATATAATTTATAACTTAGGTGGGTTTGAGACCTAATACGCATAAATTTTAAGTTTAATAGTGCTTTTATGTTATAATATATAATGCATAACTTAGGTAGGTTTGATTTCAAAATTCATTATAGGTTATAATATATGATATAAATTTAAGTTTAAGTTATTTAATTATAATTTCACTATTAATATTAATACTAAGTTTAATATTAATTTTAATTTTAATATTACTATTACTATTAATTTCAATATTCATTATTAATATTAATTAATATGAATAAGAATATGAATATTATTTTTAATATTTATAAATATTAATTTTAATGTTAATTATTAATATTAATAACATTTAATTAGTAATATTAATATCATTAATGACATTAACATTATAAATATAAATAATATTTACATTAATATTGATAAATAGTAGTAACAACATTTTGTATTAAAAACAATATTAATATATTTCGATATTAATTTTAATTTTAATATCAAATATTAATATTAAGTTGAATATTCATTATTGATATTAATATTAATTAATATGAATACAAATATTTCCTCGATGGGGATGACCACACATCTCAATGCTAGCCCTAGGGGCTCTCGCCTTCCAACATGTGGTAGTAATGCTCACATTAATAAGTCTTTTCATCAACCCACCAACCCATGCAAAGAACTCTCCAAGCAAGGTGTCGATTATATTAAGGTAAAAGAGAGTGTTTGGGTACCAGCTGGAATTCTAGATGATGAATTTGGGAAGGAAAGAGCATTGAAGCATGAGCAAAGGGGGCCATGGAAGCTCTCCAGGGTTTTTGCCTTGTATGAGACGTGAAGTGGCAAGTTGGTCACCCTTAGTCTAGTAGGAATTCATATCGAAATCAAGCATCTAGGATATAGGAACCCTATGGACAAAGTATTGAGTTTAGGATTCCCCTATGTTTGGAAGCTTCCACACCCACTGTCAAGTAATTGTGTCCCATTATGTTTTCCTAGCTAAGTGAGATATATTCTACCACCCAAGCCATCCGTTTGGGTTTTGGGTCGATGTCTATTATGATTTTTCATTCTCGTGTTTACACATTTTCAAAGTATCCCGTCGTGCTCTTGTTTTTAGCTTCAACTATGGGTATCAGTTGTCTAGTTCTTACAGGTGGCATGCCTCTCGATTTCCTTTGAATACCTACTATGGTTTCTATTTGATCTAGGGTCTTTGTGTTTCTTCGTCTTATGTTCGTTGCTATTTGAATTCCTATCACTACGCAATAGTTATACTCGGGGATTTCTCTCAGTCCATCTGAGTAGTTGTCATCATTTTCAGAAGCTTAGTGGACTATTGGGTAGTGTCTTTTCTAGGAAGTATTTCAGTTTTGGGGGAGCCCATCACAACCTGTCCCAAAATTCTTGGTTGGGTTCCTATCTATTTTTGGACACTTAATTCAAATCTTGGTGCTAGTGATTTTCAGCCTTTTTTCTTTGTCATGTACGTTGAAGGGTACTTCAATCCCTCATCGGCCAACAATTTAGCAATTCCAATCTATGTCACGCTAATTAGGGAGGCCTCATTGCAAGGGGGGACAACAAAACAACATGGGTCATCTATGCCATAACTTGTCATCCGAGAAGTCATCAAGCCTCGAACCTAAAGGTGAAGTGTGCCATATCCTACATGTTTTCCACGTCATAACATGGCTCTTGCAACCATGGATTTGATAGCAGAGAAACTTAGGAACACCTATCTTAATATGGATATCCTTCAATAACTTAGGTATGGCGACCACCATCAGTTAGTTTCTTATATGAATGAGACACAATCAAGTCCAAATGAAATATTGGAACAACCAGATAGCCTTCGCCACATCCATTGTTAAATGAATGACCACCTCTACAACATCAAAGCTCATGTGGAACATATCGATTTTCATGTGCATGATCGTGCTAGATATTTCATAGCTCCCCCTGTCCTACGTCGCCATCCCGCTCCTTGATATGTTGATGTTTTTTCTGTTGATATTTTTGTCTCCATTTAGTATTGTTAGGACTCCATGTTGGGGGCACCAAAGGGAGTCTAAAAACTGGGGTCATTGTATGGGTGCTCCCATGATGTGCAACATGTGCCTATGTTTGGCTGAAGGCAACTCAGGTGGAGGTGTTCTGTTAAAGGCAACTCAGGTGGAGGAATTCAGTTAAAGGTGACTCAGGTGGAGGTGTTTGGTTAAAGGCAAAAACAATTTGTAGCAGATGCATCATAATTGGAAGGAACTGACCCAACATAACGAGTGGCTATGTGTAATGGGTGACACAGGTGACACGAGTGTAGCTCCATGGTGGACAAGCAGATGAGCCACTCAATAACAACTGTGACGGGTTAGCAAGGTGATTCATGTTGAGGAAGGGTGAGCTTGAAGGGATTAACAAAGTAAGTTGTTGTAGCGGATAGGTTGTTCAGGGATTATATGGGTGTGCTGACCCATGCATAAGCTAGTCAACTCGACAATTCATGGAGGTGTATAAATAAAGGGAAGGTGGCATCCATTTGGGAAATCACCGAATCACATAACATAAAGTTAATAACAGAGGAGAATTAAAGGAAGAAAACCAAATGATAGGTAGTGAGCGGGCATAGTGAGGCTCGGGTGGTCAAGGTGTGGGGATGTGTTATAAGTGGTTGATAATTTTGGGGTTTCCACAATCGGGGTTGTAGGAAGACTATTGCACGATAAGAGAGTTAAGGGTCACAGGATGGTGGAGTAACTAGTGAGGCAAAATAGTTGAGATGGACCATTGTGGGCCAAAAGGAGAACAATTCAAAAGGGTCGCACTCCATTGCAGAATAACTGGGTGGGCCATGGGCCATTTCACATCAGACCAATGGGTCGTTGTATAGTGAATGGAAAGGGCATGGTAGTGTTGTAGTGAACTACACAATGGTGTAGGTTGTGGGAAACATGTTTAGAATTTTGGTGGAAGGTGTCGATTCAGTGCACATGGGAAACATTGTGCACGACTACTACACAAATTTGGGAAGTTTGTGCATGCTAGTTCAAGGGTTTCACGACATTGTAAAATATTGTAATTTCATAAAATATAATTGTTGAATTGTTTATTGAGTGGGCAGACTTATTTTGGTAGTTTCCCCTCCCATTTATGATATGTGTGCACACTGATTATTAATTTTTTATTTTGTTGTATAAAGAAGATAAATGATTAAAGATAATTGAAGTAATTTCTACTTCCTCATAAGACTTGGAAGAAAATTGGTTAAGTGTCAAGTAGGCATAGTTCATAAACTCTAGTATTGGGAAACGAAAAAGTTAGGTGTTGTCATGTTGTACCTGTGTAGTTGGACAACACCACTATTATAGGATCGTGACACATGGTATCCGAGCTTATTTTGCAGAAAGGGGGCTTGGACAAGTGAAGCAAGAATATGAGAATAGTGGTTGGAGTTGGTATTGGAGTTAGGCATTATGTAGTTGGTTGCAATACGACATTAGGAAGTTTGGTAGGGGAAAGGTAGAAGGTCATGGCCAAGCTGAATGGTGAAGTGTATGGTGGGGACATGTTGACAGGAAAATTTGATAGCAGGTAATGTAGAAGAACCCCAGGCGACAGGTAAATCTAGAATGAGCCTTGAGATAACTTTCATCAACAACATGGTGGACCATATTAATGAAAGAACTTCAGACATTGATTCATTAAAAGCTTAAAATGCTAAAGTTAGACTTAATTTCACACAACAGGAGGATGCCCATGGAAACCTCAAGACATGATATGAATATCTTCAGTGGTAGTATGGGAAAACTGTTAATGAAGTCAAATAGCACTGATACCGTGTAGGAATTTATAGGGTAAGTTCCTTAGATAGAACACCAAAGGTCACTGCTCACAAATAGATAAAAGATCAATACACCAGTATTCTTGATGTGGTTAAAACCATCAGAGAGGGAAACAGTCATGGCATAATTGAATAGAAGACTCTAGCCTTGTATGTTGGCTTAATAAATCCCTTTAAGGTCTCAGGCAAGCCCCTCAGACTTGGCATGCCAAAATGGACAGCTTTCTTTTAGATACTGGATTTTCTTGGTTTCATTCTGACAATACTGTCTACAACAAGAAAGTGGGTAAGTCTCTTATCATTCTTTTTTTTTATGTTGATGATCTTATCTTTACTGGTAGTGATTCCAACCTTATAAACCATGTAAAGTCTAGCCTTAAAAAGAAATTTGAAATGACAGACTTAGGAAACTTGCATTATTTTCTTGGTCTTCAAGTCTTTCATTCCAAGGGAGGTATTTCCCTTTCCCAATCCAAGTATGCTAGTGATCTTCTATGCCACTTTCACATGGACTATAAGCCAACCCCTTCTCCCTTTTAGTCTGGAGCCAAACTTTTAGTCACTTGTACTTACCCTGAAGTTGATGCTACCTTATATCGTTAGCCTGTAGGAAACATTTTGTATCTGACCCATACCCATCTGGAAATTTCCTTTGTTGTTGGCCTTGTTTCTCGACTTATGCAAAACCCACATGAAAATCATTGGAAAGCAGTTAAAATAATACTTCATTATGTTTGAGGTACAGTTTAGTTTGGGATTCATTATAGTGCAAAAGAATCTCCTCTATTTGTTGGTTTCACTGATTCTGATTGGGCTAGTGACCATGATGATTAGAAGTCTACTGCATGTTATGTCTTCACTCTTGGTTCTAGACCTATTACATGGGCTTGCAATAAATAAAGTGCCATTTTTCTTTCTTCAGAAAAAGTAGAAAATAATGGCATCATAGAATCTAGTAAGGAAGCCCTATCGCTTCCTTAGATCCTATCAGAGTTTGGCTTAGCAGCAACATCTGACTACACTTTGGTGTGATAATCAAAGTGCCATTCAACTATGGAAAGATCCAGTACAACATTAGCATAGAAAAAACATTGAACTACACATGCACTTCATTAGAAAGCTCATTCATGACCATGTTCTTAAGGTGCAATATTTTTCAACCAATGATCAAGTTGCAAACATCTTTAAAAAGGCTCTCGCAGAGGTGATGTTTACTAAACTTCAATTTATGGTTGGAGTTCAGGAAGTTGTCACTAAGGGGGGGTAGGCTCTAATGCCTCCTTCCTTCTCCTATTACGTCATATTTGTACATCCTTCAATCCTATCCCAAGTTGTTCTTAAGGAGGGATGTTAGGGTATTCTGACACATAGGAAATAGTTAAGTATAACTTGGTCTAGTGTACAGTTAGGTAAAGTGTGTTTCTTTACGATGTAGATTCGTAACTTACAAGTTGGTGATCATGATCTATTCTAGACATGAAGTGATTCAATGGTTCATTCTCTCCTCGATATTACTGACACTTGATCCGTGGCTTAACACTCGATTAGTCCATGATCTATATTTAAAGACCATGGAGGGTCATTTGTAGGGTGACCGTTCATGAGAGAACCTTATGTAATTTTTCTTTCTTTTATTAATAAATTTTCTAAAGTGGTTGCATTGGCTCAGGCCATGAACTGTTTTTCTCTTTCAGATTTTTAACCACGTTGAGAATACTGGTGTATTGATCTATGACATGTTTTTGAGCGGTGTCCTTTAGTCTTCTATCTAAGGAACTTACCCTGTAAATTCCAACAGTCATGGACTTTGAAGCTGTAAATGATCAAGGATTAGAGAAGATCACGAAGTTGCTGTAGAGTCTTGATGAGGCTCTCAATGAGATTGCAATTTTGAAGAAGGCAGTTGGGCATGGATCGACTAGATGGATTTCCCATATTAAAATCAAGGAACCTCATTCTTATGATGAGGTGAGAAGCGTGAAGACACTTGGGAACTTTTTGTGATATATGGAGCAATACTTGGAATTCTTGGTGATTCTTAGTGAAGAGGTGAGGGTAAAGGTAGCTCCTTAATTCCCTACAAAGGATGCCAAGATGTTGTGGAGGAGGAAAGTGGATCATATTTCTCATGGCGATGCTGAGGACATCTCTACCTAGGAAGAGATGAAGAAAGCACTGCAAACTCACTTTAGCCACAAGATGATACTTGGGATGCACAAAAAAAGATCAAATATATTTATAAAACAAAGAATCTACATGCATATCAACAACAATTTTCGAGTGTGATATTGGAGCTACCTAATATGGTAGAAAAAGAAAAGTCTTCCACTTCATCAGTGGATTGAAGCTTTGAGCACGTAATGAGGTGAAGAGGAAAAATATTAAAACACTCAACGAGGAATTTTATGTAGTTGATAGAATCATGGGCCATTATGATGAAGGGACTAAAGAGAATAAAAATAAGTCCAACAAGCCAAAAGAGAAGTCTAGAACAGAGGATAGTGCGAAATCAGGTGGAGAAACGAAGGTGAAGAAACGTAAGGAATGTTGATTATGCAGTGAGGATCACAGGGTGAATAATTATCCTTCAAGACCGGTACTGTAAAATCTTACACAATGTCATGGGAAGAAGAATGAAGAACTAGTGGTTGGGATGATACAAATATTGGGTGCAGTAGCAGCAACCGAGGCTCTCTCAAAGCGTGATCCCGAGAGGAATAAGTTGGAGTATGTGGAGATGAATATTGGGCAGGGCACATTTCTCACCATGGTGGACAATGGTGCATCCCATAGAGAGGAGGCAGGAAGAAAAGTTGGTTTTAGAATTGTGCCAACACAAGCTTATCTTAAGGTAGCGAATTCTCCACCAGAACAAGTTATTGGTATTGTAGAAAATGTGGAGGTCCGCATTGGTGAGTGGGTTGGGAAACTCGATTTGACACTTGCACATATGGATGAATATGAAGCAGTTCTTAGGATAGAATTTATGAAACGGTATGAAGCTATGATGGTTCCACATTTTAAGAAGTTGTATATTTACAATGGACGGGAGGATGAACCATTAGGTTTTCCTACCCTGGCTGCTATGACAAGTGGATGAAAGTTGAAAATGATGGGGGTGGAGGATGTCAAGTGAGATGAAGAAGTCTATAAAAGGTTGAACCATGAAGAGAAAAAAATAATATAGGAGGTGGAGATTGTATAAGCATTGTGTAATAGTATTATGGGTGTGAGAGGCATACTAAAGGCAATGGAGGATAACAGGGGTGTGGAACAATTGACTTGTAATGAGGAGAGTCGAGAAGGATACATGCAGAGGTTGGAAGAAGATAATCAAGGCACATGGAATGAGATGTTGGAGAAGGAGGATGGAATCTTCAATCTTCCCATCCCCTCCTTCATTCTAGATTGAGCATGTGATAGGGCTCATTGTTAGCTTCTCAGGAAAAAGAGATCCCTTAGAGCATGATGAAGATGCAGGTGAGATAGTTGAGATTAGCAGCACGATACAATGAAAATCATGATGATGTGAGATTCATGCGTTCTTGTGGAGGAGATGTTACGGTTGTATTAGCTACCCAACTAGTCACCATCACAGGGGAATCCAACACATGATTTTCTTGCAGAGCTACGACAGGATTTCGACATGGTGTAGGTCATGGGAAGAGATATCTAAGTATCATTAGAGAGATGATGATCTTCATGATGTAGTTTGTTAGGATGATAGTTGTCGAGCGTGAAAACCCTTTTTTAGAGTGGGGGAGGATGTCAGGCCCTCGAGTTGGGAGCACGAAAGGGAGTCAAAAAATCGAGGTCATAGTACGGGCACACCCATGATGTGTGATGGGTTCCCATGTTTGCCGACTTAGGTTTAGGTGTTTGGTTAAAGTTAACCTGGGTGGAGGAATTATGTTAAAGGCAAGGGGGTTGTAGTGGGCGTGCCATAACAAGCAGGTGCCCACCCAACATAAAGAGCAACTAAGTGTAGCGACAACACAAGTGACACAAGTTGGGCTCTCGAGTGTATGAGCGGATGAGTCACCAGATAGAGAGGGCTGGTCGGGCGAGTCATGTTGCATATGGATCAACTTGAAGGGGTTAATTAAGCGAGGTGTTGTAGAGGACAACTCATCTAGGTGATATATGGGGGAGCCAACCCATGGATAGGCCAAAAAACATGATTGTTCTTGGAGGCCATGGAGGTGAGGTGATCCATTTAGATATCACTTAAGCACATAACATAAAGTTCAGAGAGAATTAGAATTAAATGAAGAAAACTAAACGATATGCAATGAATGAGTAGAGTGAGGCTCAATTGTTTGAACCGCGGGGTTGTCTTATAACCATTGGCTGAGTTTGGGGTTTCTGTAGTTAGGGTCGTTGGAAGACTACTGCATGATAGGAGAGTTAAGGGTTGTAGGGCGGAAAAGTAACCCATTGGATGGAACGGCGTAAGGAACCTACTATGGGGTGAACAAAGAACAACGTGCAAGGGTCTTGGGCCATTTTACAGAAGTTGGGAGGGCCGTGGGAAATTTCACAGTAGACGAGTGGATTGTGGGCCATTGTACGGTGAACGGGAGCGACACAACAGTGTTGACGTGAATTGCACAATAGTGAAAGGTGTGGGGAGCACATTTAGCGTTCAGGGGGAAGGTGTTGAGTTAGTGCACGTGGGAAGCACAATACACGATTGCTACACAAATTTTTCAGATTTGTGGATGCAAGTTCAAGGGCTACATGACATTGTAAATGATTGTAATTTTGTAAAATACAATTGCATAATTGTTTATTTAGTGGGAAGACTTATTTTTGGAGTTGCTGAGCCCATTTTTGATATCTGTGTACCCTAACTATTGACGTTTTATTCCACTACATAAAGAATATAATTGAAGTAATTTCCACTGCATAATAGCACTTAGAATAAAATTGTTTAAGTGTGGACTAGGCATAGTTCGTAAGCTCTATTAGTGGGAAAAAAAAAAGTTAGGTGGTGTTGTGCTGTGCTTATGTGTGGTTGGAAGACACCACTAGCATAGGGTCACAAAAAGTATTGTATGGCTTCAAAGCCTGACATAAATAAAGAATGTAAAGGCTTATTTGTGGCATCCTCTCATCCCCAATTCCAATAAGTTGAGTGGTAATGAGGGAAAATGGGTCACCAAGACATAGTTTATAATCACTATTTTTCTAAAAATCTAATAAATTATTTTGATCGACAAAAAGAATATTAATACAAATATTAATGTTACTTTTAGGATTATTAATATTTATAAATATTAATTTTAATGTTAATGTTAATTATTAATATTAATATCATTTAGTTAATAATATTAATATTATTAATGACATTAACATTATTATTATATATAATATTAACACTAATATGGATAAATAATATTAAGACATTTAGTATTAACAATAATATTAATAAATTTTAATTTGCAATAGTCTTTATTATTATTATTTTATTTTATTAATAACATTGACATTATCAATATAAATAATATAAACAATAATATTAATCAATAACATTAGCAACCTTAGTATTAACAAAAATATCAATAAAATTTAATTTAGAATATTTATTATTATTATTTTAATTTAATAATATTATTAATATTAATTAATATGAATATTAATACTAATAATAATATTATTTTTAATATTTTTAATATTTATAAATATTAATTTTAATGTTAATTATTAATATTAATAACATTAAGTAATATTATCATAGTGAACCATAGTCAATAATCATGGTCACATTGTGATGAAGATTGTCTCTTAGTCCAATGTCTCATTATGACAACCATGGTCATCCATGGTCAACCATGGTCCAATTTCACATTATGAAAAATATTGTCTCAATATGAAAAACAATCATGGTCAACCACGGTCCAAAGTTGCATTGTGACAACTATTAGGCTAATATGAAAACAACCATGGTCAACAATGGTCAACCATGTCTATTTTAGGTTTAATAATATTTATTCAAACATTGCATTGTGACAAATATTATCTCAAAATGAAAATAAACCATGGTCAATCATGGTAAAGCATGGTCCCAAGTCATACTGTGACAAAGATTGTCTCAATATGAAAGTAAAACATGGTTAACCATCATCTACCATGGTTAAACAATGTAGACCATGTTCAATGATCATTGACCATGGTTAACTGTGATCAATCATGGTCAACCATGGTCCAACGTCGCATTGTGACAAGATTTTCTCAATATGAAAACCAACCATGGTGAATTATGGTCAATCATGGTTAACGATGGTCAATAATCATGGTTGCATTGTAATCACTCTTTGTCCAACATCACATTACGATAACCATGGTCATCCATGGTCAACAATGGTCCAACATCACATTGTGATAAAGATTGTCTCAAGATGAGAATGATCCATGTTAAACCATGGTCCAATGTTGTATTGTGACAAATATTGTCTCGATATTAAGATCAATCATGGTCAACCATGTTCCAACGTGCGATTTTGACAAGGATTATTTCAATATGAAATAAACTATGATCAACAATGGTCAACCATGTTTATTTTAGCGTTAATAATGTTTATCTTAAGGTTTATGTATCTTCGGTCTATAAGACTAAACCCTTAGGTTTAATATTACTCCCTTGGGTTTTTATTATTAATCCCTTGCATTGATAATATCAATCCCTTGGGTTTATAATATCAATCCCTTAGGTTTATTAATCTAAGTGTCCATATTATGATGGTATAATATTATTGATATGGTTTATAATTAATCATCAGGTTTAATATAAATCCCTTGGGTTTATAATGTTAGTCATAGAGTTTAATATAGATTCCTTAGGTTTATAATCCATTGGGTTTATAATATAAACTCCTTGGATTTATAATGTTAATAATAGGTTTTATATGCCTAGGGTTTAATATTAAACAAGGTGTTTATAATATTAATCCCTAAACCTTTGGGCTTTTAATATTAAAAAATGGTCAACCATGGTCCAACGTCACATTGTGACAAAGATTCTTAAATATGAAAATCAATCATGGTCAACCATGGTCCAATGTTGCATTGTGACAAATATTGTCTCAATATGAAAATAAAACATGGTAAATCATGTTTTCTTTAGGGTTTATAATATTTATCTAGAGTTTATGTACCATGGGTTTGCATTATTAATCCTTTCGTATTTTTATGTTTTTAGTGTTAATCCCTTGTTTTTATTAGTGCCTTGGGTTTATTAATTTAAGGCTTCATATTAATAGGGTATAATATTATAGATATGGTTTATAATATTAATCCTGGGGTTTAATATAGATTCCTTAGGTTTACAATCCATATGGTTTATAATGTAAATTCCTTGAGTTTATAATATTAATCATAGAGTTTATATTATGAGGGTTTTATATTAAACCTAGTGTTTACAATATTATCACTTAGGTTTATTAGTTTTAGGATTTATATTCTTAGAGTTTAATGTTATTCCCTTGGGTTTATAATCCCTTAGGTTTCAATATTAATCCCTTGTGTTTATAATACTAATCGTAAGGTCCATGATATGAATCTTAGGGAATAATGTTTGTTTTAGGGTTTATAATATTTATCTTAGGGTCTATATCCCTTTGGCTTATAAAATTAATCCATTGTGTTGTTATTTAATTATTCATTACTATATTGTTGATCTCTATAATGCTTGATAGCAAGGCTTGTGGAGTTGATTGCACAACTTAGGTATGGACAAATGAAAATGTATTGTTATGCCATGCACGCGAGCAACTTACTTTCATATGTTTTTATTGCATGTTGATGATGTTGTTTATATTGTTACGTAAAAGAAACAGTAAGGTATGCTAGATATGGTTGAGTTAAAGTCTTGGTTTTTATGGTTACAAAGAAGGTTGGCATGCTTGGTATGCTTGTTTTGTTTGGGTTCGAGGTATGCTATATATGGTAGAACTATTTACAACATAAAAATGTTGCAACAAAGTGTCATGGCATAGTTGGTGTATGTTAAATTGTGTGAAGAAGCGAATTGAGTTATGCTTGAGTTGATTCACTTGGCATGAAAATGTAGCTGCATTTATTGAGCTAATTTGTTATTAGAGATTGTTATGTTGCAAATATTTTTGTGGTGCAAGGAAAAAATCCAAGGAAAAGACATGATGCAAGGAAAAAGAAAAGTTACAAGTAAAACACAAAGGAAAAGGCATGAAGAATGATGTTATACTTTTGACGTTGTGATTTTATAGTTGTTGATGTATTGCTAATGTATGTTTCAAAGGATATGGTTGCTATGCTTACCGATTTAATCATTACATGTGTCTAAAAATAATATTTGGTGTAGAATTTACTTTATTTTAATAAGCACTTCTTATTCATAAAGGGAATACCAACAAGCAACAAAGGTTGTTTATAAAATGGTGTGAGGTTGCAAGGTAGTATGTTAGGTTTTATTGAGAATAAAAGAGCTAATTTGAGTTTTTTATTACCTAGAACATATAGGGTAGATATGAATCATATTTGAGGAGGATAAAAAGTAGAGACATAGATGAAGGTATGCATATTTATAGACTATGTAACTATCGCATTAGTTTCTTTATATCTTAGGGGATTGTAGTCTCCTTTCAAGTTGCAGCTTCATAAATAACATGTGGGACCTACTTGGGTTGTAGTCTATAGAAAATTGATGAGAGTTGGAGCTTCATTACAGGTTGAATCTCTTAGAATTGAGGTAGGAACGCCATGTAGGTTGGAGCATGCATAGTATCATATACGAGTAGGGGATTTCCTTTTTATCACAACAATAAAAAAGTTGTGGTTTTCTCTCTTTACAGTTTTCTCCTTATATGTGGTGTCCACGTGTGATGCTTTATGTCTTGATTTTATGTTGTGAGTTATATTATTTAATATTTTTTGTATTTTAAATAAGTTGATCATAATGTGTATGATTCTCAATTAATAGTTCAGTTAATTAGTTAAAATAAAATATATTAGTGTACATGAATGTACTAAATTTATTCACCCTCCCCCTCTCAATTTATTTAAATTTTCATCAATTGGTATCAAAGCAAGTTCCTTCCGCATAAGTTTAATAGTTCTATAGTAGTTTTATTTGAGTGATGGACTATCAAATTGTACGTGTACATAGTAGAAAAAACTTTCATTAATGGAGAGATAAGGTAAAAGCATAATTTCTAGCTTATTGATGAATGGAAGTTTATATCTAATGGATACATTAAAGCCAATTCCCGTTGTACACAAGAACAACAACGAAATTCTCAGATAAAGTGTGCAATGCATAACAATCTTCATAATAAGGATCTTGAAAATGTTATAGAACTTAAATCTGCAAAAGAAATCTAAGATAGATTGCAACTCATCGATGAAGGGGATACTAGTAGAAATAGTACAGAAAAATAGAAGAAAGAGAAGAAGAAGGAAAAGGCTTCTCAAAAGGAAATTATTTAGTTATATGAGACCTCTACATGCGTGAATGTACTTGACTTTCATGAAGAATATACAAATAGAAATCAAGCTAGGCTTGACTCAGCATTGGTTGAAATAGATGAACATGTCAATGAAAGAGGGGACCATAAGAAACTATTGCAAATATGTAGTGAAAGTGAGCATGAGTACAAGGAGGATTTTTTTAGCCTAAAGATACAACTTGAAGAGGAAAGAATAATATAAGAGATGATGAACAATTAGCTGAAGTAGAAAAAGGTATAGTGTGAAAGAGTAGAGGTTGATTGTCTCTCACCTAGAAGTGAGCTATATGAAAAGGATAGATTGTATAGGAGTATAAAAGATAATATTGTATCCATGAAGAATTTAGAAGAGAAGAGAAGTAGCTACAAGGTAGTGATGAAAAAAGATTAAAAAATCCCATAATACATGTACAAGAATCTAGTAACAACATGATTAAAAAAAATGCAAGTAGAATCAAGATAATTTGAGAAAATTTGGAAATCTCAAAGGGGATTAGTTTCTCTCTTGAAAAATGTTGAATTTTTTTCATGCCACGAATTTGGACTAGTAGTAGAAGAATGTAAGAGAAAGAAGATCAAGAATAATCAATGGAAGATGCGACAAACAAGCAGTTTCACTCAAACAAGCAAATAGAGAAGACAATTGTCTACCAGGTATTAAAATGATTTCTTTGGGTATTGTTATCTGTGCAATGGTTCTGGATGTAAATATATTGAATGTAAAATGTATGAAAATAATAACGTGAGGAAAATAAGATACAAATCACTTGCTACATTTCATGGTTAGACAAAGTGTTATAGATGTAACAATATTGGCCACAAAGTTGAAGATTACAAGCTTCTCGATACCTTAAATAACTCAAGATAGAAGATTAAAGCCACTCTAATCAGACCAAACATTAAATGAAAGGGAAATGCAAACAATATAAGGTAGTGAACTAAAATATGGAAGAGGAAGAAGAAGGAGAAACATGTGACTTCGATGATAAAGTGAAGTCAACATGACCTCAAGGGGCACTTCTCGAGAAACAAAAACATGAATTTAATGAATGTTAGAGGAACAATATCTTAGGGGGAGAACAGTCCCAATAATTCAAAGGAGCTGAAGTCATTTTGAAGAAATGTGAAATAAATGTGGAGAATAAAGTTATTTCGTAAGTGAAGTGAAACCTCTACTAGTAATATTACTTTCTATATAGAGAATTGATTTCAAGATATTGTATTTTGTCACACCCGAGGAGCACACATTGGTAGTATTCAAAACATGTGAAATGGAATGTTTGACACTCATTGACCAAATACATTTAAAAGTTGATAACGCTATCAATCAAAATTGAAAATACTGAACCTCTGAAGCTACTAGATTGTCCATAAATTGTTAATTTTCATATAAAATTACGGTACCCGAGGAAGGTGTGGTGACACGAATAAACTTGACAATTTTTTTTATATGCATATTTACTAAGAGAAGTTACTATGGTGTAGAATTTGTTTCTTACAATCAATAAACATCTAAATATTTACTTCTGAGGCTTTGAGCATATCAATAAAAAATTATACAGTAGGTAGGCGTTTTTTCAATATCAACTTGCTAAAATGGATGAGAAATTTTATTTTTGGAGGGCCAAAAAAATCACCACTATAGAAATAAAGGATTAATTAGCAACACACATATATCAGCCACTATGTATCTACTCACAAAAAAAATCTAGATGAAGTATCACAACATCTATTATTTTGCTTAATATAGCATAGACTCAAAAGTGTGGTTAAAGGTACTAAGAAGATCAAATGAAAAGAAAAAGAGAAAAAGGGGTCAAAGTTAGGCACTTGAATGAAATGTACTGGGTGCCAAGGATGTGGCATGAAATTATTTATTAGGTAGATGCAATGTGTCTATAGTGATTGCAAGAAACTTAATATTAGATATCATTAGATATTCTCAAATAATTCTATGTGTAGAAAAACAAAAATGACAAGCCACCCCATGATGACAAAATTAAAACTCGAATTCATATAAGGTTGATCTTTTAAAAATAATTTTAATTAGAAATAGGTACAAAATGAAGAGGGATTGTCGTGAATGAGACCAAAGGTTAAAATGTTTTTACGGTCTATATTTCAAAATAAGTGAGAAGTTTGAAGATAAAGGGAACTTACAAAGACCTTAAAAGTCATTTAGCACAGATCCTAGAATTATTTGCAAAAGTATCATGCATACAAATTATTGGTTAACTATGTTATTAATGGTGATCTATTAATTTTATGTTAGTCTAAATATACTCTAGAGACAAGAAGAAACCCTTGAAATCATTTGGAAATGAAGCAACCCTTGAAAATAATTTGTAGTGTAATGGTTGTGTGGCCGTGTGAATAGAGGAGTTATGATTCTCAATATTGATGTAGAGGTATGACAAGGGAGTTGAGCTATACAAATATGGAGAAAAACACTTAGTAGTTGCAAAGATGACATAGTCACAAAGACATTACAAGCCATGCATGTTATTGATAATGCTTTATTATTGTGCATTATAGGAATTATTGTGTTGAAAAGAATGTTGTGTGTTATTAATTTTGTTGTGCTTCATGAATTAAGTTTCCTACATTATAATTATTTTTTATTATGGTATCATTATTGCTAAATTATATGGCTACTAGATTAATGATTTATGGTGTCAAATCGCACTTGATAACTGGAATCACCAACCAAATCTATGCAAAATGACATCAAAACAAAGTACAAAATCAATTGGACAAATTTGAATTTAGAGAAAGCACATTTAATCCACATTTAAGTGTGAATCATTAAATGGATAGGCTACCAGGTCACCATTGAAGAATGGTACCGTGGAAAATCCAACCAATGATGCTATGGCTACCTGTGAATTGGATGGAGAAACACAAGCACTCAAGTTGTTTCACGATGCCTTTCTGTCAATGTATATTGAGGAAATGGCATCTACTTATTCTCAAACAAAGTAGAATGCGAATAAAATTGTTCTGTTAGAACAATCGTTGAAAATGTGGAACAATTGCTGTAAATGAAAATTTAGTTTTGAGAGAGCTCCCAATGAAAAAAAAATATGGATATAAATGTGTGAAATTTTGTCATACTTCCAGTATTATTAATAGAAGAAGAAGAAAAATATTTTGGTCGATACATATACTATTCCAAGATTTCATGGATGTACAAATGCAAGGGTCATTCCTTGTTAGAATAGGGTAGAAGGAGGAGTCAATGCATGGAATGATGAAGGAAAGAACCCAAATAAAATTTAGGTTAATGGAACTAGTACACCACAAGACTTTATAGATATGATATATTTAATTGAACATAGACATATCGAGGATTTCTTGAACTCAATGACAGGAGATGGCTTGAAACTAGGCATGGTTATTACCAGAGATGTACTAGGTGAGTGCAGCTATGATGTTCAAAATTATTACTGATAATTGCGTTAATATATGGTGGCTTCATTACATGATATTGAGTAAAATTGGCATAAATTAGAGTTTTATGCCCTAATTGGATCCATGAGAATTTCCCCTTTCTTGGAGAATGCATTTTAATTTCAATGAAAAACGTATGAAAGTTAAAGGCTACAGAGCAGCAAATGATTAAGCTTTAAATATATCTTTATAAGTTCTACAAGAAGAAGGCTACATTAATTGAGAGAGTGAAAAATGATGGAAAATGCATAAAAATAATAATAATAAAATAATGTAATTCTTGGGTGCTCTTACAGCTTCTCTTAGTGATGAAAATGCATGGATCATTGATAGTGGAGAATCAAGACACGTGACAGGAGAAAGTAAACAACTTAATACACTATCAAAGGAGCCATCTTCTCATGCAGTGGAAATGGGTGACAAAAAAAGCTATGTTGTTAGAGGCATGATATCAATGTTGTTGAAGCTTGAAAATGGATTGAAGTGGCACCTGAGCATCATACTATATGTTCTAGGTTTGAAAATACTTTTCTTTCTATTTCTTGTTTAGAAGATAAAGGGGATAATGTTTCTTTTATTGATGTAAAAGTATTTGTCTAGGGAAAAGACTCTAGCATTGATAAAGCTAGGGTTATTGGAGTTCGTGAAGGAAGCCTTTATAGAGCTATTACACCACCTCCTCAAGATTTGGATCACATGGGGATCAATCCCATTGATATATTGCATGGGAGGTATGGTCATCTACATTATATGGTCATCCCTACTCTTAATAAATTGTTTCATGGCATTCCCAATATGAAGTTAGATCATGAAGTTGTGTGCAAGGGATGTTATTTGGGAAAACATACAAGAAAGCCATTTCTGGATAGTGAAACGAGGTCTGAAGAGATATTAGACCTCATTCATTCTCATGTGTGTGGGCCCATGTCTAAAAAATAACTTTGAGGTCATCTATTCTATGTAACATTATTTGATGACCATTATAGAATGGCATGGATATACCTTCTCAAAATAGAAGATGAGGTATTTGAAAAGTTCAAGGAGTTTGGATCTGAAGTGGAAACCCTAACCAAAAGAAAGATAAAAGTTCCAATGTGTGGTAATTGTGGAGAATACATTTCTAACGAATTGATTGCATATTAGAAGGAAGAAGGAATTAAGAGGGAGCTCATTTTTCCCTATTTTCTTGAAAAAATGGAGTAGCTAAAAGGAAGAATAGGTCAATTGGAGAAGGAATTTGAACAATGCTCCTTGATCATGACCTACCAAAATTCTTATGGGGAGAAGTGGCAATCGCAGAAGTGTACATTCCAACAATAAGTCCTCATAGAATTCTTAATAAGATAGCACCTGAAGAAGTATTTACAAGAAAGAAACCAAGTGTGGATCACCTCTGAATATTTGGAAGTCCAACATACATCCATGCTCCAAAGGATAAGTGAAATAAGTTGGATTCCACAAGTATCATGGGAATATTGGTTGGATATAATATCTCCTCAAAAACATACAAAATATACATTAAGGAAGGAGACATATTAAAGTAAGAAAGAATGTCATATTCGATGAAAATCAAGCCTACAAGAAATTAAAGGATATTCCTATTGATTATGATGACAAAGAAGTTACAATATTTGAAGAAGGATAAAATCATCATGAAAACCCTACTACAAATAAAGTAGAAAAAGAAGGACCAAGTGAGCCTATTCAATCTATGGTCATCCCAACAACAAGAAAAAGGCCAAATTGATTAAAATATAGATTATAAGATGTTGAAGGACATGAAGTTGTGAAAGGAACATTGAGGGAATGTAAAAGACCAAAGAGATATTATGGTTATGTTGTATATATGACAAAGTTAATTGAAGTAGAACCATCTACATTCAAAGAAGTTGCTCATCAAGATGTTTAAAATAAAGTGATTCAGGAGGAATATCAATCCATTATGAAGAATGGGATTTAGGAAATCATTCCTAGACCTAGTGACAAATCGGTTGTCACTTCCAAATGGATCTATAAGATCAAACATGTTGTTGATGGAATTATAGACAAGTACAAAGCTATATTCATTGCAAGGGGTTTCTCTCAAAAGGAATGCATTGATTATGAAGAAACCTTTGCACCCACATCAAGGTACAATACCATTAGATGAATGGTTTCATTAGTTGCTACAATGGGTTGGAATATCCATCAAATGGATATGAAAACCAAATTTCTAAATGGAACCATTGATGAGGAAGTGTCTATTGAAGAACACAAAGGCTTTGAATTTAATAGCAGGGACTATCATTTTTTCAGACTCAAGAAGGCCCTATATGGTTTGAAGCAAGCACCTATGCCATGCTATGAAAGAATTGATGCATATATTCTTAGAATTGGGTTTGTAAAGAGTTATGTTGATCCAATTTATCTATATGTTAAGGTCATGAATAATGAGCCTATCATTATTCTACTATATGTGGATGATCTATTCATCACTGATGTGGAGAAAATAATTCTAGACTTCAAGAAGATGTCGGTAGATGAATTTGAGATGAAGGATCTAGGAATCATACACTATTAATTGGGTCTAGAAGTTTGACATAAACTTGGTGAGATATATTTTGGGGCAAGGAAAATACATAATCAAGTTGTTGCAAAAATTTGGAATGATGGATTCTAAGCCTATGATTACTCCTATGATGACTAATCTCAAAAATTTTATATGACTCAAGTCTCATGGATCCTACCTCCTATCGTTAGTTGGTGGGCTCCCTAATGTATCTGGTAAATACTAGGCAAGAAATACATTTTGCAGTAAACTTTCTTAGTTAGTTTTAGTTGGATCCTAGTCATGATCACATGATCAATGCCAAACACATATTAACGTATCTTCATGGCACTATACATCAGAACCTAAAGCATGATAATAAGGAAGTAAAGCTAATTGGCTTGACAGATTCTGATTGGGGTGGAAGTGAGACCGATGGAAGGACTAATACCAGAGGATGTTTTAGTCTGGGAGTTGTTGTGATCTCATGGATGAGTAGAAATAAAGATCACATTGATTTAAGTAGTGCTGAGGTCGAATATGTGGCTGCATGTGATGTAGGAAAGGAGGTTGTTTGATTAATGAAGCTTATGAAAGATTTGTTCAAGAAGTATCTAGGCCCTACTATAATCAATTGTGACAATCAAAGTTGTATTAAAATGTATGGAGATACCATGTTTCATGCTAGAAAGAAGCATATGAACGATAAGTTCCACTTTATTAAGAACTTGGTGCAAGATGGGATCATGAATTTATATTATGTCCCGATAGATGAACATGTAGAAGACATACTAACAAAGTCTCTTCCTAATAGGACGTTTGAATATCTAAGAAACATGATTGGTTTAGTAGAGATTGTTAATTGTATTGATGATAAGAGATTGTAAGAGATTTGTTGAATCTTTTCAACTGAAGCATTGCCTAGGAGGACATCTCACTGACACTTTGTATTGAGTCTAGGTACCAAAGTATGGAGGGTGGAATTGGTCATAGAGCCCTAACCTTAGATACACACCTAGGTCCCTGGGTTTATGGTTAACAAGAAAGAATGATGGTACCTAGAAAGGTTGAAAGCTTGAGTACACCTTAGTCCCACTTGGATAGAATAACGACGTGAGGAATCTAGTCTGTGGAATTAGAGTTCCTAAAATGTTGAGATACTAATGGATAGATTTCCCTGGTCAAGAATCTAGCCCATTTCATTGTAGAATTTCGCATTGTAGATCACTAGATAATGCAATATACAAAAGCAAAATACTTGATATACTTCTACAAACAAAGTTGCTGAAGCTTAATCGATTTTGCGCAAGATCAAATAGAACACATATAGCAGAGAATGAGAAATCAATAACACATGAACACAAAAGAATACTCTAGGGAAAACCTAAGCTAAGAACCCCGCGATATGTATTATCACGTACAAGTGGAAATATCTCCGGATTACACAAAGATTTAGCTCACAAGCTATACAGATCCCAGTACAATCCCTCAATGCTACTCATAGACTAAAAAGACAAAACATATGCCTTCCCTTAGTCCTTCAAGCCTCCTATTTCCTTGCGCATTTTCTCCTGGGTCTTCTGGCTACCACTTGTGTGAATTCACCTCTCACAAAACTCACCAAACTCAGAAGTAACTGCACAATCTCCAAGGAACGAATTCCTTCTGCATGCAAGATATATCCTCAATGGAATATTCCTGTAACTGATAGTACATTGTCCTATCCTCTGATCTCAACTAGGTCTCTGACTGAACTGACATGCATGAGTTATTTATGAGAGAGTATCCAGTTATCCGAAGTACACTAGTTACATGCATGCATGCATTAACTAACTAAACTCACAATCAGTTCCACAAACTATTGGAACAAATCTAAATGGACTTAATTCAGTTAACTGAGCTAACTAATTACAACTCAAAGTACAACTCATCCTGATCTCCTTAATTAAGCGATAACTTCCTCAATCAAAGGGATAACTATTGCATGTTTTCAAATAGACTTCATGTTTGATTTTCTCCAACTAATTAACTTAATATGAATTAATTAATTATTTCTCAAATAGCCGCTCAGATCAAATTCGAATTTTAATTCTCAATTTTAGTTCAGGGACTAACTAAAATTCGAATGTATCTCAAAATTGTATTTATAAAAATGTTATTTTTACCACTTCTATATTTAGCATTTCTTGTTGCTATTTTCAACACTCCCTCTCGATAAGAAAGGGATTATCTGTAACCCCAATCCTATCTCTGTGGAACTCGAATTTGCATTTTGACAATGCCTTAGTCAAAATATTTTCATCCTGCTCCTCACTCGAAACACACAGCAACAACATGATCATCCTCACCACACAGTCTCAAAGATGATGATACCAAATATCGTTTTGCTTGGACCTATCATGAAATATTGGATTCTCAAAGAGTTTGATACAACTATGATTATCGTAATAGATCACAATTGAATCCATCCTCTGATCAAACAATCCAACTAGAATTTTCCGCATCCAAATGGCCTCACATGCTGCCTGATTGGTAGCCATGTATTCAGCCTCTATTGAGCTAAGTGCAACTGATCTCTGTTTCTTGTTGTACCAAGAAACTGCAGCTAAACCAAGGTTGAAAATTCCTCTTGAAGTGCTCTTTCGATTTGATGGACTCCTTGCCCAATCTGCATCTATGAAGCCCTGAAGCTTCACTCCCTCTGTCTGTATGTACCATAATCCATACTAAGATGTGCCTCTGAGGTATCTCAGCACATGCTTCTCTACCTTCCAAAACATCTCGGTAGGCGAAACCATAGCTTGACTCAATAGGTTCACCGCAAAGCACAAATCTAGTCATGTGTTCACTAAATACATCAATGAACCCACAAGTTGTCGATATATAGTAGCAGCTACTACCTCACCTAAAGTAGCATCCTCCTTCCTCCAGTTACCTGATAGAGGAGTCTGCATGGGCTTGCACTTCTATATGTGGAATCTCATGAGTATCTCATTGGAATACTTGCCTTGAGACACAAATGCTTCCCCATATTTCTGCTACACTTCCATGCCTAGAAAGTAGTGCATGAGACCCATGTCTTACATCTCAAACTCTCTTCCAAGGTCCTCCTTGCAAGACTTGATCAACTGATCATCACCTGTCAATATCAGATTATCAACATAAAGAATAATGATCAATGGCTTACCTTCTACCATGATGTGGTAAAGGTTTGCATCTGCTTCACTCTTTGTGAAGCCCAACCCAGTGAAATAGTTGTCGATCCTAGTGTACCAAGCATGAGGTTCTTGCTTCAGCCTATACAAAGCTCTCTTGAGTCAGCACACATGTGACTCACGATTGAAGGTCTCAAATCCCTCTGGATGCTCTATGTAAACCTCTTCCTCGATCTTGTCATTGAGGAATGCAATCTTCACATACATCTGATGGATCTTCCAACCCGTCTGAGCTGATAGTGCCAACATCGATATGATAGATGAGTACCTTGCTACAAGAGAAAAGGTCTCATCATAGTTGATCCCCTCAACATGTGAGAAACCATGGGAAACAAACCTTGCCTTATGTTTCTCCACACTACCGTCAACTGCTTGCTTTACCTTGTAAAGCCATCAGGAACTCACCACTAGCTTTTCCTTCGATCTTGGGACAACATCCCAAACATTGCTCTAAACTATGGAGTCATACTCCTCCACCATAGCATCAACCTAGAGTGGTTGTTGCACTGCTTCCTCGAAGGAAGATGGTTTAGTCTCTATACATTCCCCAACCAGGGCCATGTAACTAGTGTATCGCTCAGGTGACCTCCTCTGTTTGCACTGAGAATACAGATGTCCCACATTCTCTCTCACATCCAGCATCAATCTGTCAGTTTCCCTTGAGTGTTTTCACCCATCTCTAGAAGACACTGCATGAGTTGATGTCTCCACTCCTGGATCCTCTGCATGCAGCTGCTCCGCATCAGTCTCGGGCTCATACTCCTTAGGATCAAAAAGTTCCTCCTTTACATGCAACTTGAGCTCCCTCTCAAGGGAAGCTTGCATGGATTTCTACTCGCTGAGCTTCATATCTCTATGTACCATTGTCCTCTGACTGGTAGGAAAGAACACCGATAGTTGTGGGGTGTATCAGTGTACCCCAAAAGTATCCCCAACTCAGTTGTTGGCTCTAGCTTCTTCCAGGCATCTCTGGTCACATGGCAATAAACTGATGATCCAAAGATCCTAAAGTGTCTCACATCTGGTCTCTTCCTGGAAAAAGCCTCCACTGGTGTCTTCATCTCTAGTATATGATGCGGGCTTCCATTCTATAAGTATATTGTTGTATTGCATGCCTCAGCCCACAAATGAAGTGGTAGGCCTTGGTCATGCAACATCACCGGAGCTACTCCCACAATCTTTTGGTTCTTCCTTTCGGCCACCCCATTATGTTGTGGGTTACGGGGTTACGTCAACTCTCGTTTAATTCCTTCTACTGCACATAAGTCCTTAAACTGTTGGGAGACATATTCTCCACCATTGTCGCTTGACAAGGCCCTTATTTTCTTTCTAGATTCTTTCTCAACCAAAGCTTTGAACTCATAAAGCCTTGAGAAGGTTTGATCCTTCTTCTGCATGAAGTAGATCCAACATCTATGAGAAAAATCATCAATAAAAATAACATAGTACCTTTATTTAGCGGTGGAGGCTGTCGAGAATGGTCCACACACATCTATATGAACTTGTTCTAGGATTGCTCCTGCTCAACTATCTCGATCTTGAAAGGAAGATTTTGCATACATACCCAAGGTACAACCTTTCCATGTGTCCACTTTCTCCAATTTACCCTTCGGAAGTCCAGAAGAAATCTGTTGCATGATCTTCAAGGCCCCATGGTGCAAGTGGCCCAATATTCTATGCCACAGCTCGCCAACATCTTGGCTTTGCACCAACTCTTCTTTGGAATTCAGTGCATCACAGTCATCTACCTCCAGCTTGTAGAGATTCTTTACTCGAATCCCAACCCTCTTGGTTTATCTAGTGCCAATGTGCCTCAGGAATGGCTTTCCTTTACTAAAGACTACATCATATCCTTTGTCTTCCAACACTGCGATGGACATTAGGTTCTTCTTCAGACCAGGCACATACTTTATATTAGTCAAGGTGAGAGGAGCTCCATGCTCTGTCTGAAACACAACCACACCTTCACCTGAAACACGGTACTTTCCATCATCGCCCATCTCTATGCACATCTGGAGGTCCTTCTCCTTCAAGGTACTGAATAGACTATTATCACCAGCCATGTGGAATGAGGCTCCACTATCTAGGTACCAAACACAACCCACCATCGATGAAACCATGCATGCGATGAGGGTGAAATCCAATTCGAACTGTGAGGCTAGTGCCTCACCATCTTATCCTTTTGACGATTCCTTCTTGGATTTTTTCTGTGGACAATTTGTTGCATAATGGCCCACCTCATGACAATGAAAGCATCGCACTTTTCATTTGTCAATCTTCTTCCCACCATGGGAAGAAATCGATTTGGAATGGGACACCTTCCCTTTCCATTTCCTCGCCTTACTCGCTAAGGCTATATTTTCTTCATCATCATGCTTTGATGAAGATCCATCTCTTATGCTTCTCCTTATCTCCTCCTGCATCAGATCTGACCACAGTCGTTCCTAATTTGGAATTTTCTCTCTTCCATTTACTAATTCTTGTTATCTATACCAGCTCTTAGGAATACCGACGAGAGCAAGACTCACCATGTCATCATTGGTTGTCATGATTCCTACAGTTCCATGCTCATCCCTATAGGTGGTGAGCTTGTTCAGATATGTAGAGACCGTGTTGCCCTCTCCACACTTGATTTTCTAAAGCTTGTCTTTTAGTGCCAACTTCCTCTAACCATTGTTTTTCTAATATAGATCGTTCAATGTTTCCACATTGAAAATGGTGTCTCCTTCCCATGGAGACTCGAGACAATGTGGTCTCGAGCTCCCTCCAAAAGAATCCTCCTCACTCTAGCCACACATTTCTTCCATTCTACCAATTCTTGGGCATTAGTAGCTGCTAGCTTGGGGACTTCTTGATCAATGAAGTCCTTCAAACCATTGTCCTCTAATACTGCTTCCATGCGATCCTTCCAGGATATATAATTCTAGCTTCCATCCAGGGCATACTCGAGTCTCAAATTGTTCAATGCCATTGGTGAAATTTGAGATGTGATAAGAATTTGATTTCTATAATTAGGAACTTCAAACTTCAAACTTCTCCTTCTATGTATAATGTTCTCTGCTTTGATCACCTTTGCTCTAATATCATGTAGAATTTCTCACTGTAGATCACCAAGTAATGCAATATACTAAAGCAAAATACTTGATCTACTTCTACAAAAAAACTTCTGGAAGCTTAATCGATTTTGAGAAAGATCAAATAGACCACATATAATAGAGAATGAGAAATCAAAAACACATGAACATAGAAGAATACTCTGGGGAGAGCCTCAGCTAAAAACCCCGCTTTTTGTATTATCGTACAAGTGGAAATATCTCCAGATTACACAAAGCTTTAGCTCATAAGCTATACAACTCTCAATACAATCCCTCAATATTGCTCATAGACTGAATAGACACAACATACTCCTTCCCTTAGTCCTCCAAGCCTCCAATTTCCTTGCGCAATTTCTCCTAGGTCCTTTGGCTGCCACCTATGTGAATTCACCTCTCACACAACTCACCAAAATCAGAAGTAACTACGCAATATCCAAGGAATGAATTCCTTATGCATGCAAGAGATATCCTCAATGGATTATTCCTGCAACTGATAGTCCACTATCCCATCCTCTGATCTCAACTGGGTCTCTGATTGAACTGACATGCATGAGTTATTTGTGAGAGAATACTCAGTTATCTCAAGTACGCTAATTACATGCATGCATGCATTAACTAACTGAACTCACAATCTATTCCACAAACTATCGGAACTAATCTAATTGGACTTAATTTAGTTAACTGAGCTAACTAATTATAACTCAAAGTACAACTCATCCTGATCTCCTTAATTAAGGGGTAACTTCCTCAATCAAAGGGATAACGGCTGCATGTCTTCACATAGACTTCATGTTTGATTTTCTCCAACTAATTAACTCAATATGAATTAATTAATTATTTTTCAAATAGATGCTAAGATCAAATTTGTATTTTAATTCTCAATTTTAGTTCAGGGACTAACTAAAACTGGAATGTATCCTAAAATTCTATTTATAGCAATGCTATTTTTAGCACTTCTATATTTATAATTTCTTTTTTCTGTTTTCAATAGGCATTGTAGTTCCTAAACTCTTCATTGATCATATAGTTTGAGATGTTCCATTATATTTGTATATTATGAGTACCTCCCTAGTTAAGAGGGAGTGTTGGGAAATGTAACTAGGTTCAATATTTATTAATGTATTTGAGTGATCATGTAATATAGTTGTGAAAAGAATGTTTTATTATTAGTATTATTATTGTATCAATGAATTATTAAAGCATGGGTTTCATGCTTGGGCCATCCTTATATTAGTAAAATTCCCCATTATGGATTCCTAGGATTAATATTGAGTCCATAGAGTCATTGTACATTCAAAGAAAGTCTTCTTGGGCTTTGGAATCATGTAAAAAAGTTTGTTATTGAGTCAAATTTGATTTATGTAACTTCCAATCGAAGTCAGCCTAAAGGAGATCAAGTCAGCCTAAGGGACAGCAATTCGACCTCACTTGGAGCCTACAAATAAAAGGAGATCGAATTCGTTGGGGGTATTTCATCCCACGAAAGTTTGACATCTTTAGTGAAGATGGAAAAAGTATGAAATGGTTCAAGGAATTCAAAGAAAGTGTGAGTTGGGTCAAGGCTAAGGAAAAGGATGAAACAAAAGTTTTGGTGCTACTCTCTCTCTCTTTCATTCCCTAGTTTGGGAGATCGAACTCTTCTAAGTGTTTCCATTTCCAGTTTCTTCTTGATACCATAATTCATTGCATAGTCGAATTTCCTAGGTAGAAGTGTTTTTACAAAGGGGTCGAAGATCTAGAAGGGTTGACTTGGTGTGGAGGGAAGGTTTGGTTGATGTATACAACTCTTTAAGGAAGAGAATTTTTTTGACTTGGTTTACCCCTTGAGGTGGGTTTTTCCCTAGATAGTGCCTATATCTTGTGTCTTGTGTTTTTGTGATCTTCATAAGTACATAATATGGTAATTTTTTGATAAAATATAAGATAAAAAACAAGTAAAATAAGGCAACATAGCTGAGTCAAGTAATTATGAAGAAAGAGGAATCAAACCCTAATCTACTTGCATTGATTTCTCAACATCACGGTCTTCTAAAATCATACATTGAAAAGTAAGGAGTGAGGATACAATTATTATTATCATTCAAGCATTCCCTTGAAGATTCCTATTGGGAAATTAAAAAGTACTGATTAAACTTCGTTCCATGGGATTTTGTTGAAAATTTAGAGAATTTGTTACATATGTTTTTCCTACTGAAGTAGATTGTCCTTCTTTTGGTGATGGAGATTGCTTGGGTTTCTCAAACTTCTTACACTATTCACTTGGATCTAATGATTCTAACAAATCATCTTCATGATGGCTCATATTTGCATAGATTTCCACCCCCAAACTAATGGTGAGATAGAGGTTGTCAATAGGATGATCATACACATTCTGTGCATGTACAACTCAAAGCATCCATGCACATGGTATGAGAGTATCCCCCATGTCTAGCACAGCTATAATAAGGCTCTCCATAGCTCAACTAGCCACATCCCTTTTCAAGTGGGCTTGGGATTCCAACCACTATTTCCCAAAAATCTGGCCATACCATTTGGAGCTACTCACTCATACTCGTCTCATGTCCACTCCGAAGCCAATAAGGAAAACAAATTCGTTTAGCACATCCAACACATCTGCGAGAAACTCCATGACATTCTCGAGAAATCAAATTCAAAGTACAAGCAACGACATGATCGACATTGAGTGCCACAAAAGTTTTAGGTGGGTAACAAAGTCTCGTTGAATTTGCGAAAAGAACGCCTTACGAGAGCCTATCGAAAACTGAAATCACTTTGATATGGTCCTTACACAATTACAAGGATGTGGGAGACAATCCATTTGGGCTAAGAATTCTCCCATTCATTTTCCTGCACCCAGTGTACAATGTGGACTACCTTCGACCATACTTCCCACCATTGTTGGACACATGAGACATTGTAGAACAACTCACGCCTATAGAGTTAAATTGAGACTGCATGGAACAAGCCACAACTGATCAAATCATGGACATGTAGCTCAAGAGAATCTGAAAGAAAAGGATCCAACTATATAGAGCCATCAAAGCAGGTGAATTCCTTCACGAGGGCAAGTGGCTCACCAGGGGAAACGTTCAAGAGAAGTTTTCTCATCTCATGGAGGAGCTTAATGTAATGGGGACCATTTCTTCTTCAGGGGGGAGGAATGATCCAAGTTCAAATTGGTGGTAACTTGCTTATTCCACTTGGATCCCCTCGATTATTTCTTTTAGTTTTTCGATTTCCTTATTTCTAGCACAATTTACTATTTTTGGCAGTTTTTCGTGTCGTGAACTTCTCGAGCCGTTTTGAGGCCCTAAATAACATTTTTTAGGAAAAATGGGGGGCAACATGGGCCATTGTTACTTTTTAGCCACTCAAAATTTATATTCCTCGAATAGATATTTCTAAAGAGGTATTGTGCACATGAAACGAAGATTGTACGCCAAAGTTATTACCCGAGGAAGTTGATGTACCAATTTACCTAAACGGGTTCCCTAGTTTGGCACTTCATCTCCTAAGGCTAGGTTTTTGGATGTTTAGCGTTTTCCATTGTTTCTCTATAATAAATAGGTCTTTGAGCCTCATTGTAACACAGTTCGGAGGCATGTACCTCCCACATCTCTTCTTAGAGATAAGCTACCATTTCCTGAGGTAGTCTTATTTCCATTCTGTTTGTAACCATACTTCAGTATTTGATATTAATGAAACGAAGTGTTATTTCTGCTGCATCTCTGTATTTGTGGTTATATTTGTAATATTTATTGTGTTCTTTCTTAAATTTGGATCAATTATGTAGATCATATAAATCAAATTCACATTGATTTTCCATTATCTTATAGTGTGTGTCAAATAAAGGAATGGCATTTAAATTGGAAACACAGGGTAAGAGAGGACCCTTGACCACCATTTTTTCTTTTCCCTTATGTGACGACATTTCATATTTTCAAGAGGTCTAACGGAAATTAATCAATTTGTAGTTGATTGATACTAGAGGAGGATGGAAATTGGAGAGGGAACTAGTGCACTAAACAATATTTGAGCGTAAATATGCACTCATACAGTCAAATGGAAAAGGGAGAAATTCTCAAAAAGGTGGGATTTTTAAATCAAGAAGGGGATGAAAATCAAGGGAAAATTACCATTTTTGGAGCATCAAAATTAATGGTTTAAACATTGGTATGATTTAAACATGGGCTTGGGATTCCAACCACTATGTCACATTGATGTGGCCATACCATTTGCAGCTACTCAGGAAGATTCATCTCATGTTGAGTTCGAAGACGACAAGGCAAACAACTTCACTTAGCACATCCAACACATCTGTGAGAAAGTCCATGACATTATTAGGAAATCAAATACCAAGTACCATCAACAACATGATCAACATCTGGTGCCACACAAGTTTCACATGGGTGACAAAGTCTCCTTACATTTGCAGAAGGAACTCCTTACCAGAGCTTATTGGAAACTCAGACCACTCCGATATTGTCTTTAAAAAATTACAAAGGTTGTGGGAGAAAATGCATTTGAGCAGTGAATTGCCCCATTGCTCAACCTGCACCCAGTGTAGAATGTGAACTGCCTTCTACCCTACTTCCCACCATTGTTGGACACACCATACATTACAAAACACCTCACATCGAAAAAGTTAAATTCAGATTGTATGGAACAAGCCATAACTCATCAAATCATGGACATGAACATCAAGAACACCCATAGAAAAGGATCCAACTAGATTGAATCATGAAAGCAAGCCAACTCCTTCAAGAGGGCAAGTGGCTCACCAAGGACCAAGTTTAGGAGAAGTTTTCTCATCTCATGGAGGAACTCAAAGCGGAGGGGAATATTGCTTCCTAAGGGTGGAGGAATGATCCATGCGAATATTGGTGGCTACCTCCCTATTCCACTTGCACCTCCATCATTGTTTCTTTTAGTTTTTCAGTTTCCTTATTTCTAGCACGATTTACTATT
This sequence comes from Pinus tabuliformis, assembly GCA_031772625.1. NCBI lineage: Eukaryota > Viridiplantae > Streptophyta > Pinopsida > Pinales > Pinaceae > Pinus > Pinus tabuliformis. The sequence continues at coordinate 1,270,151,246 of CM062804.1, forward strand.
TTTGGGGGTTTTTCGGGTCATGAACTTCCGTAGCCATTTTGAGGCCCTAAACGACATTTTTCAAGAAAAAGGGTAGGAAATATGGGCTGTAAATAGTTGTTTTCCACCTGAAATTTATAGTCCTCAGATAGATATTTCTAATGAGGTATTGTGCATGTCAAACGGAGATCGTATGCAAAAGTTATGACCTAGGGAAATTGATGTACCAATTTACCCAAACGGGTTTCATAGTTTGGCGCTTCATCTCCTAGGGTTAGGTTTCTGGTTTTCCATTGTTTATGAATAATAAATAGGTCTTTTAGTCTCATTGTAACATAGTTGAGAGGCATGTAGCTCCCACATATCTTCTTAGAGATAAGCTACCATTGCCCGAGGTAGTCTTATTTCCATTGTGTTTGTAAGCATATGTCACTATTTGATATTAAAGAAGTGAAGTATTATTTCTCCTGCATTCTTGTATTTATGGTTATATCTGTAATTTGTTTCGTTCTTGTTTAAATTTGGATCAATTATGTAGATCATATAAATCAAATTCACATTGAGTTTTCGCTATCTTATAGTGTGTGTCAACTAAAGGCATTACATTCAAATTGGAAACAAATGGTAAGAGAGGACTCTTGACCACCATTTTCACTTTTCCCTTATGTGACAACATTTCATATTGTCGAGAGGCCTAAGGGAAGTTAATAGATTTTTACTTCATTAATACTGGAAGAGGATGGAAATTGGAGAGTGAATAGTGCACTAAACAATCTTTGAGCATCAACGTGCACTGATACAATGAAATGGCAAAGGGAGAAGTGCTCGACAATGTAGTTTTTTTTAAATGGGAAGTGGATTTAAGAAAATCAAGGGAAAATTACCGTTTCTGGTGTGTCACAATTAGTGGTTTAAACATTAGGAGGATTTAATGACCAACGTCAACATCACTCTTGGTAGGGCATTTGGCTAAAGGATCATGTAACATAACAGGGTGAGGTGATGTGGAGGATGTGTTGGCATGGCATGGATGGGTGTGATGGCATGGTATGAATCGAGTCACAGCTAGCGGGAGTGGGGGCAAATGGAGGTGGGGATTGTTTTCAGGGGGGGTGGTTCGATGGTAAGTGCTAAGGGATGAAAGGCCCCCAAAATGCGTGTGGGGTCACCACGTGGTTGAAGTTGTTTTCAAACAAGCCACTTTTTGGACCCCCCTCCATATTAACTTTCACGAGGTTCGGGGGCCAAATATCTCATCATCCAAAGGTGCCAATTGGTTATTACAAAATCATTGGCTTTTATTCATGTTTTAAATCATACCTTTGCTAATTTTAATAAAATGTTAAGGATAATAAACAAAATAACTTAGGGGGCACTTTGGCTCCCCCACCCTTTTGAGCATTTTTATTTCATTTATTTTTCTTTAAATACCTTTTCTTTTATTCATCTTTTCATTTTTGTCTACTTTTTTATTTTTTTTTTCCATTTTCCTATTTTCTTTTTCTATCTTTCTATTTGTCTTTTTAAGAGCTAAACAACTTCAAATAAAAAATAATTTACAACATCACACTAGGATAAATGTCTAGATAATCATACATTGATCACTATATTTATATGAGCATAATATAGTAAATATGTTTAAAATTTTACCTAATTTGGAATTTTAATTTTGGGAAAATTTTTGTTGAAGGTAAATTTATTACTATAGCCCATATTAGCCAAAATTGTTTTTATTATTTTTTTTTGTATTTGTTGTAGGAAATTATTATTATTATTATTTAAATATATATATAACCTCCTCTAGAGGAAATTATTATTATTATTATTATTATTATTATTTAAATATATATAACTTCATTTAATTAATATATATATATTTAATTTTATATAAATAATGTTTTACCAAATGGGGCTCCTATACCAAAATTTGTGGGGTCTAATTGGAACTTCATATTGGGGAGACCCACTATACGTCGTTGGCATGATCCAACACCATCGATGCATCCCAAGGGGCAAGGGAACTACTTCGGCACATTAAATCTACGAAGGCATACATACTTTACCCCCTTCTTGTTTTGAACCTTTCGAAGAAAAGACATGCTCTTAACCATTAGGCCCACTCAATATGTATTTTTCTAACACACCCCCTTACCTGAGTAGTCTGTACTAAGGCTATAAGGAATAATTTACTATATTGGCCTAGCTCTTAATGTTTTTTCATGGAAATGGGGTCTAAATTTTTTATGCTTTTCAAAATTTTCGAAACCTAGAATAATGAACGTTGTTGTGTTCATCTCATCAAGACCTTTTTGAGGATATTCAACTTACGTTAACCTAAATTACAAATCAATAACTATTACCATTTTAAATTAGGTGAGTTTAATCCTCCCACATAGACATTAGCTCCCATGTGGCATGCACATGATGCTCTGCATGGTCCCTACTTTGTAGCTTTTCCAAAGTGGAAGAATCCATGTAGAATACACACATCATATGCATAGTTAGACCCCAACCTACATGGGAGAAACCACAAAACATCAACTCAATGAGAGTCACCCTAATGTGGCTGGCCCAAGCCCGCTACACTTCATTCCTAACTCACTCACTAGCCTCAGCTACTAGTGGGGTGTGTTGATGAAAGTTGAGTATTAGGGAATTGTGCCCCTATTATTGTTATGTAATGAAACACAAATTTGTTTAGTTCTATATATTTTAAAATTTTTATTATATTTCATTTATTACCAAATTATTCTAGAAGGTGTTGATTTTCTTTAAATTTTTAGAAAATATACATTTCAAGGTTGTTTCATGCATTAAAGGAGTGAGTTAGTGGGGTATTTATGTCTTTGACTAGATTTGAGGTTATCACTTATCCATAATATTTGTTAGCTAAAAAAATGAAAGGTTCTGTTATAAGTTAATTTCTCACTAATCTACCATTTAGAGGGTGGGCCCTATTGAATTAGTTGTAACAAGGTAATAATTTTCAATAACTTGACCTTGACATGTGTCTTTTTCCCATACTTTCAAAATAACCCATGGGATGAGCTCATGGTTTCACTATAGGTCATTGTATCAAAATGGTGGTTTAAGAGGCATTTATTCCTATCAAATTGTTTTTAGCATAGTTGTGGCTAGAGGTGCTATCCACCCTAGTATAGTCAAGATCTTGTAAAAGTAATTTGTGGAAATGAAAACATTTTTAAAGGGTCAAAAAAAAATATAGATAAAAATATCCCTTCCTCAAACATTTCTTTTCTGATTCAAACTAAAAAAAAAAATTAAGGCTATATTAAAATAAAATTAATTTTAAACAAAAATAATTATGTAAACTTGGCTTGATCAAGACACGCGTGATTTTTGACCTAGATGTTTATGAGAACCCATGGTATTGCCCCATGGAATTCATGTGAACTATAGCCTATTTAAATGAGGAAATTAAAGGAGCCTACAACCAGGTTAACTCTTGATCTACCAATGGCTAAGAGGATCAAATATTGTTTCACTCGGGAAACAAGTCAAGAGATTTGATCCCTCTTGGTAAATCATGAGTTAAGATGATGTAGGATAGCTTTTACCAAAAAGAATGATATATTTTTTTTGCTTTCACTCCAAGTGTTGATTTCTAGGCTTGAATTTGTTAATTTTGGTGAATGATATATTTGTATCGCGGTTAAATGTGGAATGCCCTCTATAAATTATGTTTCATATGAGTTGTAAAATTAGATTAGGAATTTTCGTGAACCTTAGAGGGTTTTTGTTTTTTTCTCGGGCAATGATGCTGAATGCTCACACTCGTGAGATTTTGTTTTTTCTTTCTTTTCTTAAACTCCTTTGTCATTTATCTACAAAATTTGCTTAGTGTGCTTCATTATGTTTCAAATATGGTGTCATTAGATTCAGATTAAATCATGAAACAAGAGGAAAAGGGAGTATGGTAATATGAACTTAATTATGAGAAGGGAGAATTATGTAACATTTAACAGATTAATGGATGGGCCTTAATTTTTAAATTTCATATAAAGATTAATGAAAATATTATAGGTATAAATGAGAAATTTATGCTTATTTTAATAAAGATTCCTACTACATGTCCTAGTAAAATGCTCTTGAACAAAAATGTCGTTGAACTAATGATGAAGTTTGACATGGGCTCGTATGGACATATTGACCCTTTGAGGCAAAGGAACCAGTGGATGTGAGCTCAGCATAGCAATGCATCAATTGTAATAAACCTTGCAATTGAAAATTTGTAAGTGTAAGTGGTTTGGTGTTGGCACGAAACCTTTGTGCTCGAATAGAAACATCAATCAAAATTCCCAAATTAGAATGGAATTATAAAAAATATACATAATGATGAAATTTGTAATGTTTTATAATTATAATTCATAATGGTCAAATTAATAAAAAGTATTTAACATTTTAGATGATAATTGATGAGAAAAAAACTAAAATTTACAATGCAAGAGAAATACTCCTATCTGTTTTGATGATCATCTATAATTGGGATCTCCATGCCTCCCTCCCTCATGAAGATTAAGCTCAGTCAGTTCATATGTAATTGGGATCTTCATTTGCATCTGCATGTGTGCTCTATTTATATTAAGCTCACAAGCATATTTGGAAGCGAGGCAATTTTAGTTTCCTTATTTCTAGCACAATTTACTATTTTTGGGGGTTTTTCAGGTCGTGAGCTTGTGGAGCTATTTTGAGGCCCTAAACGACATTTTTTAGGAAGAAGGAAGAGGGGGGAGGGGGGGGTGTGGGACATCGTAAATAAATATTTGTTAGCCACTCGAAATTTATAGTCCTCAGATAGATATTTCTAACGAGGTATTGTGCATGATAAATGGAGATCGTATGTGAAAGTTATGACCCGATGAAGTTGATATACCAATTCACCCAAACGGGTTCCATAGTTTGGCGCTTCATCTCCTAGGGTTAGGTTTTTAAATATTTAGGGTTTTCCATTGTTTCTCAAGAATAAATAGGTCTTTCAGTTTCATTGTAACAGAGTGGAGAGGAATGTAGCTCGCACATCTCTTCTTAGAGATAAGTTAACATTACCCGAGGTAGTCTTATTTCCATTATGTTTGTAAGCATACTTCACTATTTGATATTAATGAAATGAAGTGTTATTTCTGTTGCATCTCTTTATTTATGGTTATATCTGTAATTTGGTGTGTTTTTATTTAAATTCAAATCAATTATGTTGATCATATAAATCAAATTCACATTGAGTTTCCACTATATTATACTGTGTGTCAACTAAAAGAATCACATTTAAATTGGAAATAGAGGGTAATAGAGGACTCTCGACCACCCATTTTGCTTTTCCATTATGTGACGATATTTCATATTGTCGAGAGCCCTACAATTTTTAGTTGATTGATACTGGAAGAGGATGGCAATTCGAGAGGGAACTAGTACACGAAACAATCTTTGGGCATCAACGTACACTCATATAATGAAATGACAATGGGAGAAATTCTCGGCAATGCAGGATTTTTAAATCGATAAGGGGATTAAAATCAAGGTCAAATTACCATTTTTGGAATGTTGCAATTAATGGTTTAAGAATTGGTAGGATTTAAACATGTGCTTGGGATTCCAGCGACTATGTCTCATTGATGTGGCCATACAATTTGCAGCTCGTGAGGGACATTTAGCTCATGTCGAGTCTAAAGTCGACAAGCCAAACAACTTCATTGTGCACATCCAACACATGTGTGAGAAATTCCACAACATTCTCGAGAAATCAAATGCCAAGTACAAGCAACAACATGATCAACATCAGGTGCCACACAAGTTTCACGTGGGCGACAAAGTATCGTTACATTTTCAGAAGGAACACCTTACTCGAGCCTATTGGAAACTCAGACCAATCTGATATGGTCCTTACACAATTACCAAGGGTATGTGAGATAACGGATTTGATCTAATAATTCCCCTATTCCTTGGTGTGCACCAACTGTACAATGTGGACCGCATTCAACCATACTTCCCACCATTTTTGGACACATTAGACATTGCAGAACACCTCACACCTATAGAGTTAAATTAATACTACATAGAACAAACCACAATTCATCAAACCATGGACATGCACATCAAGAAAACCCATAACAAAGGATCCAAATATATAGATTCGTTAAAGTAGACCAACTCCTTCACGAGGGAAAGTGGCTCACTAGGGACCAGGTTGAGGAGAAGTTTTCTCATCTCATGGAGGAACTCAATGCAATCGGGACCATTGCTTCCTAAGGGGGAAGTAATGATCCAGGTGAATATTGGTCTCCACTCGCCTATCCCACTTGGACCTCCACCATTGTTTCTTTCAGTTTTTTATTTCCCTTATTTCTAGCACAATTTATTATTTTTGGGGTTTTTTGGGGTCATGAACTTCGAGAGCCATTTTGAAGCCCTAAACAACATTTTTCGGGAAAAAGGAGGGGAAACATGGGCTAAAAATAGTTTTTAGCCATTCCAAAGTTGTAGTCTTGTGATAGATATTTCTAACGAGGTATTGTGTGCATTAAATGAAGATCGTATGCCAAAGCTATGACTTGAGGAAGTTGATGTACCAATTTACCCAAATGGGTTCCATAGTTTGGCGCTTCATCTCCTAAGGTTAGGTTTTTGGATGTTTAGGTTTTTCCATATTTTCTCAATAATAAATAGGTCTTTCGGTCTCATTATAACACAGTTGAGACGCATTTAGCTCCCACATCTCTTCTTAGAGATAAGCTACCATTGCGTGAGGTAGTTTTATTTCCATTGTGTTTGTAGGCATACTTCAGTATTTGATATTAACGAAATGAAGTGTTATTTCTACTCCATCTGTGCACTTATGGTTAGATCTGTAATTTGTTGCATTCTTGTTTAATTTGGATCAATTATGTACATCATATAAATCAAATTCACATTGAGTTTTCAGTATCTTATAGTGTATTTCAACTAAATGCATCACATTTAAACTGGAAACACACTGTAAGAGAGGACTCTCAACCACCATTTTCGCTTTTCCCTTATGTCACGACATTTGAGATTGTCTAGAAGCCTAATGGAAATTAATCGTTTTGTACTTGATTAATACTCAAAGAGGATGGCAATTGGAGAGGGAACAAGTGCACTAAACAATATTTGAGCGTCAACATGCACTAATACAATGAAATGGAAAAGGGAGAAATGCTCGGTAATTCACGGTTTTCAAAGGGAGAAGGCACAAAATATCAAGGGAAAATTAGGTTTGCAATTAATGGTTTAAACATTGGAATGATTTAATGACCAAATGTCGACATGAATCTTTGGCCGAAGATTTGGCCAAAGGGTCATGTAACAAAAGGGGGTGAGGTGACGTGGAAGATGTGGTGGCGTGGCATGGATGGGTGTGATGGCTTGGCATGATGTGGTGGCATGGTATGAGTGAGTCCAAAGTGGGGGCAAGTGGAGGTGGGGATGGTTTTTAGGGGGGGTTGGATGGTATATGCTAAAGGAGCAAGACCCCCTAAATGTGTGCCCGTGGCCACGTGGTCGAAGTTGTTTTCAAACAAACATTTCACATATTTGGTTCTCCGGCCAAATATCTCATCATCCAAAAGTGCCAGTAGGTTATTACAAAATGATTGGCTTTTATTCACCTTTAAAATCATATTTTTGCCAATTTTAATAAAGCTTTAAGCATAATAAACAAAATAGCATAGGGGGAACTTTGGCTCCCCACTCCTTTTGAGCATTTTTATTTCATATATTTTTCTCTAAATACTTTTTTCTTTTATCCATCTTTTCATTTTATTCCTTTTCTTTTTGTGCATTTTTCTATTTTTTTTTCTAACCTTCTATTTTTCTTTTTAAGAGCTAAACAACTTAAAATTAAAAATAATTTACAACATCCCACTAGGATAAATGACTAGATACTCATACATTGATTACTATATTTATATGAGCCTAACACATTAAATATGTTTAAAATTTTACCTAATTTGTAATTTTAATGTTGGTAAAATTTTTGTTGAAGGTAAATTTATCACTATAGTCCACATTTGCCAAATTTGTTTTTGTTAATACCTTTTTTATTTGTTGCAGACTTGAAATACTTACACACCACCATCATAGTGGGTTTTAGAATGCTCGTCTAGAGGAAATTATTATTATTATTAGCTTAATTAATATATATATATATATATGTATATATATATATATATATATATATATATATAATATTTTGTTGTAAATGATGTTTTACCAAATCCCTATGGAGGGGTCAATTCTCTTTCTCCTAAGCCATACTCATGACTTCTAGAAACTTCTAGAAAATAGGCCTATTCATAATATTTGTTAGTTAAAAACACAATGGTTCAAGTTTTTTCTTTCCTCTTGGATAAGTAAGTTGTGAGTTAGTTGATGACTATGTATAGGGTGGCTCCTTGATTAATGGGTTGGTTGTAACAAGAAACTAATTTCCAATAATTTTAACTTTGAATTTTTTCTTATACCATATTACTGTGGTGGCAGTTTAAGAGACAAATTTTCTTCAAAGGAAACTTTTTCCCATAATTTTAAAGTATCACATGGTATGAGCTCATAGATTCACTATTACTCATGGTATTTTAATGGTGGTTTATGATGCCTTTATTTGTTAGGAGAGAAGTATGCAAGAGATGTAATGTAGAAACATTTTGATAGTCAAAATGAAATAGAAAATAAAAACTAAAAATAAATAAATATAACTTCAAATTAATATAATAAAACTAAAAATTATGGGTTGTTATTATTACTATTATTATTAGGGTAAACTTGACTTGGCCAAGTTACTAGTGTATTCTAGGTTTATGAGAACCCCTTGTATTGACCCATGGTATTCAAGTGGAGTATAGCCTATTTAAAGGTGTAAATTAAACTGAGCTAGATACATAAGTCTGAATCTACTGTGTTGAGAGGGATCAAATGCCTGAGATTTGTTCCCTCTCCGCCCTTGGTAGATATAGACCTAGTCTCTCATCTTGTTGCTACCATTTGTGAGTGATTGGTAATAGAGGCTTATATTAAATGTTGTGGCCTTAGAATGTCCAAGAAATTTTTGGATGCAACTCTTGGCATTCTTCACTACAATATTAGGTATGATGGTAGGGTGCACTAGGAAGGTTGGAGGCCATTATGTTGATCCCTCTTTGTGTGAGGATGAAGGTTTCACTTGTTTCTCATTTTTAAGTAATGATATGTGATAGATGGATAATAGTTTATATTTTGGTTGTATATGAGTGAGAATCTTATTCTTTCAGAGTATCTAGAGTTGTAGTATTATAGATGTTGTTTGTTAAGGTTCTACAAATAATTTCAGTAAAAACAAAATGTGTTGTACCTCCTCATATTTTTCTTTCTAGTAACTCTTACCAAATTTCAGGTATTCAAGAGCAGAGCAAGAGGGCTAGAAAACAGGCCATCACAGGCATTTCTTTGTCGTCAAATTCGTTTAGTTTTACATCATACAAGTTGGTATCTCATCTCTAACTTGCGATGGAAATTTCAATTCTTTAAAAATCATACACAGTCGTCAAATTTTAGGTGGATATGAGGTACCAATCTGTGGGGGGGGGTGCGGTGTATGATGGTAGAAATAAAGGAATGTGAATACAGAGTCCTTGTATTTCTCTGCTATGCCATGTTTGTGATTCTGTTCTAGTTACCAGAGAGAGACAAAAATATCAAGAGGCACTCAACATCATCATCTCGCGGGTTTAGGGTAATATTTATAAAATGTATATCTTTTTTTTTCTTTTTGTTTTTTTTTTTTTTTTTTTTTTTTCCAATCTGGCTGACTATGATCAAAAGCCAAACAAATTTTCTGTGCACAACTTAAGAACTGATGGCTCATGCTCTGTAGAAAGGCAAATAAAGTATAGATAAAAAGAAACTAGTGCATTTCATCGTGAGAAACTTAAGAACTGAAGTGCAGATAAAAAGAAACTTGCAAGCCCAGCATGAGGCACAGTTGTGTACACTTTCCTCCTCCAATTTCCCATTCCACTCACAAGGGATGCCAAAATTGTGACCCCTGTGGGGTCTGTAAATTTCTAAGGAAGAAGTGCGCCCGTGTCTGTTCTAACCACGTAGGATTAGGGTGTCCAATGTCTCTAAGCTCCTGTTGCTTATTCAATATCGTAATATTTTTTAAAATATCATTTGTTATTTTGATATTGAAAAATGCAGAAGTGAGAAATGTTATGTTACGTGTCTGTTACCATATAAAAATGTAATGTTACGTGTCTATATATGTATATGTTGTAGGTGTATATATGTTTATGTATATGTATATGTTACGTGTCTGTATATATACCCAGGTTGTAATGTTACGTGTCTGTATAGGTATATGTTGTACGTGTATATATGTTTATATATATATATATATATTTGGCCACCCAGTATATATACCCAGGTTTTGGATATATGCTCTTTCTTCCGGCACTCCACTTCGTCCGAAGACGACATCGTAGGATTCCACATTGTTGTGAGGATTAACAAGTATAACGTGAGGGAATGTTATTTGCTTTATTCAGTTTCTAAATCCAAAGAGAAAATGACATTAAGTGATACAGAAAATGAAGTTTTGAACTCAATTCCATGTAAACACGAAAATGAAGTTAACTATGAGACTGTATTGTTAACTATGAACACGTCAATAAAAGGTCTTCACGTTGAAAAAAGAACAATTGTTCTCCAAAAGGATCTTCAACTGTATCAGCAACAAGAATTATCCAAAGGATTCTAAGGTTGTAGCAAATATATATATATATATATATATATATATATATATATATATATATATATATATATATATATATATATATATATATCCAAGTGAGTCTTGAACTATAGAAATCATGCTAACAACTATTCATACACTCAATTGTTTCTGAAAAATATTAATCAAAGTTGAACTATGTGAATGAGCTTATGATGAGTCCCAAGTTGAATCTTTAACAACAAAAATTGAATGATATATCCATGATTAGAAAGAAATATGATAGTTTTGTTATAGAGAAATAAAATATGTTGAGCACTAGCAAGCTCGGCTTAGGTCACCATAGTCATCGAATAGAGCCCCAAAGGGGGTTTCAGCATTGAACATTTATTTTTTCCTTATATTTTTATTTTTTTTCTTAATATATATTATTTATTTATTTTTTCTTTTTCATTTTTTTTATTAATAATTAAATAGTTGGCAGTGCATGACAAATCTCCTCGTCCTCCACAACTTCAAGGTATGAAAATGAAATTGATACGATGTTCACAAATGAATCCTTAGAAGTAGGTCTATGATACAATATAAGATGATGTCCATTAACAACAAATTGTTTCCATCTACCCTCAAAGATGGAGCATTGCACTCGCTCATGGCTTTACCCGGAGATAGCACCATAACTCGGGCTCAGATGCAGCAGGATTTTAACAACAAATATAGGGACTACTATAGGTCAAAGGATACCAATGGAGAGATTTTTAGGATGACCATGGGCTAGGATGAATCCTTAAAATACTATGAAGAAAGATTCCAGCTTAGTTACAAAAGGGCTAGGTGCACAATTGACCCTAAGTCACTAATGTCCTACTTAGAGGAGTAAGGGAAGATCTTCTAGATACCTTAGATTTGTTAGCGGGAGGAGATATCTACCAATTACCCTGTGAGGATATCAAGACTGTCTTTAGAAACCATTCTAGGTCAGACATGAAAAGGGGTAGGAGTTGTCAACCTATGGCTAGTACATCATCCTCCAACTCATTCATTGAGGGTGATATTGGAAATATGTTGGAAGATTTCAAGAGTAGGTTGTTGTAAACCCTTGCCTTGCAATTGGACACCATGAATATAAAAAGGAAGCAAGAGGAAGCAGAGAGAGCCTTGGCTATTGTTTGTCCTAGATGCATGAGGAGGCATCCCACGAACAAATATCCATTGAACTGCATTGATATTTGCTCAGTTTGTGAAGAAAACCACTCCACAGACAAGTGCCCTTCTTTACCTCGACTCAAAGCTGTATATCAAGGAGCTGAAGGAGTCACTGAGCAGCTTTGCTACATAAACCAAAGGAGACCTCCTGGGCATAGACCATACGAGCAGGGTATGCAAGGGTCATCCCATGCATATTACAACCAAAACCAAACCACATCTATACCTTCTTGGGGACCCCCTACTCATCCTTCTTGGTCTACACCACCCCCTTGGTCTTATGCATCTCAATATCATTCATAGCCAGCCAACCAATAATTTCAACTTATGTTATTCCAGAACCTCAGTGGAATACCCCAAGCAGGGGTGGAGGCCCTAATACAACAATGCTCCAGCTCTATTCCATCCACCACCTACCCAAACACAACTCCTAACACTCTACTCCACCCAAGAAACCCTAGATGACCGCCCAACCAAATCCAAAACTGAAAAATAGGTAGGCTCAACAAGTATACAGTGGAGAGACATCATACCTAGCTTATGTTGTAGAAATCTAGGAGATCAACCTAAGATCTGAGAGAATTCTTCGAGATAACCAACCCCCCTCTCCACATAGGGAGGTTGAGAAAGAAAGAGAGGAAAGTAAACTTAAAGTAAATCTACCCTTTCCTCAGAGATTAGCCCAACCACTCCAACTTACCCTACGAGAACTTGAACTTCTGGGAGAATTGAAAAATATATGTGTAAATATCCCCCTTCTCCAAGCAATAAAAGATGTTCCCATTTAGAATAAGTTGATTAAGGAGAAATTCTTCAAGCATCCAGGAAGAAGAAGAGGTGATGCCCCTACCATTAATTCATTGGGCATCTGTCAAACTTAATTCTGGGACAGGTAATATGTCCAAAATATTTTGAGCCTAGAAGCCCTGTAGTAGATGTGCACATCAATGGCACCATTTTCCCACACACTCTGATTGATCTCGGGGCTGCCATTAATGTGATGATCAAGGACACCATGCTCAAAATCAACCTCCAAGGGTCATTGAGGAAGACCACAACAGTTCTGCAACTTGCAGACCATTCCACAGTTGCCCCTGAAGGAATTGTGGAGGATGTGATGGTCTCCATTGACTCTTGGGAATACCCTGCAGATTTCCTAGTTCTCCAGCCTATGGCTAAGCTTATGGGTTACAATCTCATCCTTGGGAGGCCATGGCTGACAACAGATGATGCTTACATTAGCTACAGAGATGGGAATATTACCATCATGAATGGGCATATGTCCAAACAATTATTCATATACCCTCATCCTCAACCTTCTCTAGAGCATGATTTACCTTTATGGTTGGAGGAGGAGGAAGAAGATGAGATTTATTCTGCCCAAATTTATGCTTTGGAAGCAATCATAGGAGGATGACAACAAGATGAGGATGACTTAATTGAACACCTACTCCAAATTCCAACTCCTATTTCATTTCTATTAGAAGAGGAAGTAAGGGAAACCCAGAGCAATCATCCAATTGAATTATGCTTCGCCAATTCCAACCCACTCCATGTCAAAACCATAGAATTTGGCCCAGAGAAAACTTTGAAAATTAATCCATCTCTTTCTTCTCTTGAAGAGGAAAATATATGCAACATGTTGAGAGAAAACCTAGAAGCCTTTAATTGGAGTTACAAGGAAATTAAGGTGGTACACCCCTAAGCACGTACTCACCACATATACACCAAAGAAGGTTGCAAGCCAATCTGGTAACCACAAAGGAGGATGAATCCAGCTCTTAAAGATATAGTCAAAGAAGAACTACAAAAACAGCTAGATGCAGGATTCATTAACCCCATCTCTGATAGTGAGTGGGTCTCTCCTTTGGTGTTAGCTCTCAAGAAAAATGGTAAGTAGAGGATTTGTGTCAATTACATGGAGTTGAACAAAGCCACAAAGAAGGATCATTTTCCCCTACCCTTCATTGACCAAGTGCTAGATGACTTGGTAGAGAACAAGTTCTTTTATTTCATATATGGATTCAGTGTGTACAACCAAATACAAATCTCCCCAGAAGACCAGGATAAGACCATATTCACCTATCATTGGGGTACTTTTTCCTATAGGGTCCTTCCTTTTGGCCTATGCAATGGCCCTGCCACTTTCTAGAGAGCAGTCTTGAGATTTTTTACTGAATTAGTACATGATGGAGTGGAAATTTATATGGGTGATTTTACACCTTATGGTTGTGATTTTGGAGAATCCATAACTAACCTAGGCAAAGTATCACATAAATTCATTGAAATGAACTTGTCTCTAAGTCCAGAAAAATGTGAATTCTTAATGACTAAAGGGACCGTGCTAGGTAATTCAATATCTCAGCAAGGACTGTAGGTGGACCCAAACAAAATAGCAGTCATCCAAAGGGTCCCACCTCATCAAAAGCAGAGGGATGTCAAGAGTTTCATGGGGTTAGCTGGATACTACTGAAGGTTCATAAAGGACTTCAGCAAGTTGGCGTCTCCCTTATTTGGGTTGTTGGCCAAAGATTCAGAGTTGATATGGTCAAACAGTTGTTAAGAGGCCTTAAACATTTTAAAGTGTAAGTTAACCACTGCACCAATTATTCGAGACCTGAACTGGGCCCTCCCTTTCCATATTCATGCTAATTCCTCACAAAAATCCATAGGAGCAACCTTAGGTCAGGTAGAGGAGAAAATGCCCTATGTCATCTATTTTATCAATAAGAACCTGTCAAAGGTTGAGCTAAATTATACTGTGACCAAAAAGGAACTCCTCGCTATCATGCATTCATTAAACAAATTTAGGCATTACATTACAGACTACCAAACATTTGTGCATATTGACCATGCTGCGATCAAATATTTAATGAACAAACCAGATGTGAATGCTATAATGGTAAAATGGTTACTTTTATTACAACATTTTGATCTAACTATTATTGATAAGCCTGGTAAGGAAAATGTTGTTGCAGACTTTCTATCTAGGATGAATCTACCTGTAGGTGAGGAAGGGATGGTGGATGACTAGTTATCAGAGGAGAATTTGTTTGCTATTTCAGTTATCTCCCCATAGTTTGCTAATATAGCAAACTATTTGGTATGAAAACAGTTCCCACCAAACTTTCCCCCCAAAGAAGAGAGCAAGATAGTCAAGAAAAGCGCCCCCTTCACCTGGATTGCAGGTAATATTTTCAAACTTGGCCTAGATCAAATCTTGAGAAGGTCTGTAAGGGAAGAGGAAGTTTTTGACATCCTTCTAACCTATCATGATGAGCCTTGTGGAGGTCACTTTGTAGCAAAGACGACAACATTCAAAGTGTTACAAGTGGGCTATTATTGGCCCACTTTTCATCAGGATGTGAAAAAGTACATTAGTCAGTGTGATTGGTGCCAAAGGATGGGAAAGCCTACTCGAAGAGAAGAAATGCCCCTACAACCTCAAGTGACTTTTGAGACATTTGATAAGTGGGGCATGGACTTCATTAGGCCTATCAACCCTCCTTCAAAGAAAAAACATTACATTATTGTGTGCACTAAGTATTTGACTAAGTGAGCTGAAACTAAGGCGACTAAGGTAGCAAGAGAAGAGAAGGTGGTTGTGTTCCTAACAGATAATTTATTCTAAAAACTTGGGTACCATATAGAGATAGCCATAGACCAAGGTAGCCAGTTCACCTCCAACATGATGAAGAACTGCTCAGCCATCACAAAATCAAGCATAGGACCTCAACTCCTTATCATCCACATACTAATGGGCAAGTGGAGGTGATGAACATGGCACTGGAGAGCATCTTAACCAAGGTAGTGAGGGCAACAAGAAGGATTGGGTAGAGAGACTAGTTGAGGGCACCTGGGCCTATAATACAACATGGAAGACAACCACTGGATTTACATCCTAAGAGATGATCTATGGGAAAAAGGTTGTGTTTTCCATTGAGTTTGAATATAACACATGAAGGATGGTAGCCCAAATAGATTTGGATCTCAATCATGCACAGAAATAAATTATTCCATTTGAATGGCTTGGATGAATTCAAAATGCAGGCCTCATACATACATATATAGTTTAGCTTTAGAGGAAGATCTGGCATGATAGACATATTAAGGAGAAGCAATTTCAAGAGGGCGATTGGGCATTGTTATATGTTTCTAGGTATAAAGACTTCAAGGGAAAGCTAAGGACAAGATGGCTCAGACCTTATGTGGTGGAAAGATGCCATGATAATGGTTCAGTGCAAATCAGAACTATAGATGAACAAGCCATTCCATTGATTATTAATGGACACCAATTGAAAATGTACAAGAGGCCTTTATCAAAACAAGTGTTCATTGACAATATCAATAAAACGATGATGATGGTGGTGCAAGTTCCAGTTTCTCCCTCATCAGGTCACTGAATCATCCACTCCTTACCATGCATCACTCCATTTCTATGATTTTCCACTCCATTGCTTCTATTTTGGTGAAGATTGTGTTTCCTACAGGATCCCCTGAAAACCTACAGGAAGCAATCTGAGGGTGAATGGTAGGTTGGTTAGGTCATGTAGTAGCCTATCCCACACCATATCAATCATAAGCTATAGGTCTTCACTAGGATGATCCAGGAGCTCTAGAGAGTAGACAACAGAAAATAGACAATAGAGGAGGAAGAAGACTGACCATGCAACAAATAAACAATGCAACACCTTTGATCTTCGACAACTATAGCATGTGATCAAGGCCATAGGTAAGTATCCTTCTCAATCACTCATATACATAATTTTATCAAAAGTTGTAAAGGTTACAAGGTTGTTGGTTTATAAGTGAAAAGGTGGTCAGTTGACTTGGCCACCTTCGTTCAGTCATCACATACAAAATCAGTGGTCCTCTCACACATGGCCGCAGTTAACTCAAAGACAGAGTAGGAGTAGGACAAGAAGTGCTTAATTATGGATCTACGAGGTGTGAGCTGATTACGAGGAGTGGGAAACAAAACATCATTTAAATGCATTCATGCATTCCACCTCCTTGAAACTCCCTCACTCAAGTCACACTTACAACTCTAGCCACCCAACCAGATGCAAGGATCCATCGTTTTGCAAGAGAATTTCTACAGGAGCATGCACAGGACTTCCTACAGGAATAGTCTACAGGAGTAGTCTATAGGAAACACATAGGCATTCTACGAGATAGGTAGAGAGGGGTTCAAGAGGGAATATCATGATAACTATCCACTGCCACCATTCTAAATAGGTAGGACCATAAAATCCATCCCCATTTACAAGCCAATGAACTAGAAATGCTCTAAAAGCTAGTGGACATAACAAGTATGGGAGGTGAATTACATACACAAGAAACTTTGTTTTCTCTTGAATTTAAAATTCTTCTATCAAACCTCTCATTTCCTCCTCAAGCCTCACAAGCAAGATGACAATAAGGTTTAATAAGAGAGAACCCACAAACACCGTGAGGATACAAAAACACCCCCAAGTGCTTGAAATCTTTATAAGACAACAATGGATGGGGTTTTCGAAAACTTCATAGGGTATGATGATGAGGTGGCTCAAGAATTTTCTCATTCCCTCACTCCACATAGGAGAATACATGCCACTATTATAGTCAAAGGGCTCACTATATATCCCACCCTAGAGCTCATCAGTAGGGTCATCGCACTTCCCCTAGGAATTCCATGGAAAAAAGAAGACAAAGAAAACAATTAGGTGGCAAAAGGGAAATACTTTTTAGAAGGTGAAGAACCCACAAAGGATAAAAATGAAGTAAGGAGAGACAGTCTTCCATACCGATGGAGTGAGATAGGTTACCAACTCATCAAATATATCTCATGTGAGGGTAGATACAATGTTATTTATGACTACCATTTCAGAATTCTTGAAGAATTAAGATTTGGGGTAGAAACATCAGCTCACCAAAGACTCAACATACCCTATTTTTTATGCAATCACTCATAGAGTCCAGTAGCAAAGTAAAGGAGGGGAATTCCCAACAATTGGCTCACCATGGGTTGATCAGGATCATCATTGAGAATGCCCTCCAAAACCTCAAGATCCCTATAACATGGTCATTCTTCATAGACTTACCAGCACAGGATGACATCAAAACCCTCACCTATGATGTTAGTCCTTT
Organism: Pinus tabuliformis; assembly: GCA_031772625.1. Taxonomy (NCBI): domain Eukaryota; kingdom Viridiplantae; phylum Streptophyta; class Pinopsida; order Pinales; family Pinaceae; genus Pinus; species Pinus tabuliformis. The sequence goes on from CM062804.1 coordinate 1,270,169,301, forward strand.
TGTCAGCGAGGAGGAGGAAAAACAAAAAAAGAAGGTACAAAGATAGATGGGGATGAGATGGATGAAGAAGGAACTAATATAGAGGAACATGATGAAACAGAAAAGAAGGAGGATGATGCAGAAATAGAGGAGGAAATGAAGGAAGAAACTGATGGAGATGAGAAAGAACAACAAGAGGAAGAAGATAAGAAAAATAGAGAGGAAGAAGGCATTGAAACAGAAAGGGAAGAAAATGAGGAGGAGTCACCTAGGGTGCCTCTAGAGGCCCCTCATAGGAAGGAAACAACTACCTTCACTACTTTCAGCACCCCAATCAAGAAAAAAGGGAAAAGGAGGAAAACCCCTCTATATTTTACAACAAGAAAGAGCACAAGAATCAAACAAGGGAAGCCACAAATATCAACAAAAGTCCTTATTGAGATTGAAGATTCCCATACAAGAAGGGACAGAGAACCAATAGTGAGATATCAACATGAGAGGGAAAATGCATGGCTAAGAGGATAGTTGTAGGAAAGGGAAAACCAACTAGCATGTATGGCCAGCCTCTCCTTGGAGTTCATGCAGTGTAGGATGCCAGCGAAATCCTATGCTCTTTACCTCAGAGAACAATGGCTGCAATTTAAAATTAAAGCAACAGAATAAAGGGACACCATGCCATTTCAGGACTACAAGTATTTTATTGATCTTTGTGATCAAAGTACAGTAAAGGATAGGGCCAAAATGGCTAGGCTTTACTTACACAACATAGCCCTCACATACATGAATATTTGGGATCCTAATTCCGAGTTAGAAGATCTACAATAAATGGCTTTGGCATCATGGATGAACCATGAGGAGTCAAGGGATGTAGAGGTGAAAGAATATTGGCGAGAGAGTAGAATGAACCTCTTTTCATAAGAGCTGAACAATCAAATCCCAAGGCCCTAATCAACACCCATAATCTAATTTCGAATGATACTCCTACAACACCTAGACATCTTGTTGCCGAAGAGCAAGCAATTTCAAATTTTGAGGATATGTTTAGGCTGCTAGGAGATGATAGTATATATGCCTTCTTAAAGAAGCGAAACACACTACCACACAGCTTGAAGATTAGAGAATATCACTTCCCTCACAACTTGAGGCATCTTGTCCTTAGCTTTCCCTTGAAGTCTTTATACCTAGAAACATATAGCAATGCCCAATAGCCCTTGAAGATCATAGGCACTCGATAGGAAACCTATGTATAAACAATTAATGCAAAGGTTGAAGGTCTATGGGATAGGCCTAAAACTTAGTCCACTACTACTCCTAGGGATTCTAGAAGGGACAAAAGAAGAAGAGGAAAAGAGGCAGTGAGAAGAAGTAGAAAGGAAAGTAGGCTTTTATGAACAAGAAGAAGAGACCATAGCAGAAGCATGGGATGTCAGAGAGGCTACCAGAGCCATGAAGGACATGGACATTGACCAAGTTACTAAGAGGATGAAAAACACTTTCAGTAGGGGAGTGATGATGTGTTAAAATTGGCAACTAGGGCCAAAATCCATGAGGATCACCTTATTCATCGCTGATAATATTTTATCTATATTCCTCTCGTCGAGAGGTGTAGGATTGATCTAAAGATCATCTGATTCTGATAAGTATTTATGGAGATATGAATTTATTTTGATTATGGACAAATTGTCAAAGTTGGCCAGCAAATTAAGTAGGCTCAGAAGCTCGACAGACACATCTATTCATCATCAACGTTTGCATATAAATACAAGATGTCTCCTCCTCATTTGCACACACACTTCTCATCCATCTCTCTCTCTCTTCTACGCAGAAAAGAGTCTCTCTCTCTCCTGCACAAATAGGTCTCTCTCTCACATGTGGGAAGGAAGGACATAGTCTTCTAAGAGTCTACAAACTGCAGATTGGAACATTGACCAGTGTTTACCAGCATTCTCTCTCTCTTGACTACACAGTATGTGAAGATGACTCTCCTTGGAAATCCACAATTTTTGGCACAGGAATCGAGGTGATCTAACCTCTAGTTTGGAAGATATTGACTGCCCTAGTTTAGGGATAATGTCGCTAATTCCGATGATATTGATGCCACTGATGTCGATGGTGTTGATGTCGATGATGCTAATGCCATTGATGCCAATGATACTGATGTCACTAATGCCGAAGAGGCTGATGCTGATGCCACTGATCTATGGTTTGCTACTGCTGATATAAATCGGATTTTTGTACTCTTTCTCTTTGCTAAATTACTGAAGATAAAAGAAGATTTGATCAAAGGGTTTCCCCATATTGGGGTTTGTCCCTAGCTAGTCATCACATCTTGTGTCTCTTGTCTTGGCTTGTTTTCTGTAGATCGTTTAATGTTCCTTCTGCACTTTACTTATGTACATGTGATTGCTATCTGTGGATAATAATAAGAAAGATAAGTAAACCGCTCTAAGCATAGAACATACCATAATTTAACATGATGAGCCTCATTATTACGTAATATTATGGGCCTTAATTCACCTCCTATCTTAGTCAAAACAACTATTCTCACAACTTATTGCATTTGATTATATTTTTCTTATGAGATGAGTTAGAGTTGGATATTTTTCTTTGTGGTATAATGTGCATGTAATGCAGGATTAAAGGATAAAAGAAAGGAGTTTTAGCAAAGACCTTGGTCAAAAATCAAATGGGACAAGGGAGAGAAATTGTAGGAGGTAAATACTCCTCATTTACTACCCCTCCATTCAAATATTCCTTCATCAGCTCGGAGTACAGCCATCCAAATCATGAGGATTAGAAGGCATTTGAGCAAGTGAAAGTCAAAGCACCAATTATCTCGAGTTTGGGAGCCGAACCTCCCTAATTTTAATGAATTCGTTGGAGACTTCGATTGTATAAGTATAGAGGCCTAGGACCTTAGTAGGATTCATATTTTTTATTGTAAAAATTTACTTTATTTTCTAGCTGCAAGACTTTGACAATTGTGGATGTAATCCATTATTTTGATAATAAGAATGAGTTTTTTGTTGAGTGAGCACCGAGTTAACTCAGAGGGCTAAAGCTCTTGGGGTTAGGGCCCAACCCTAGCAGCTAAGGATCCCCTTTATTGAACATGTATGCTAGTGTAGATTCATCGTTTAATAATTCATTTTCTTAAGTAGCTGCATTTCCAGTACATCAAGGTAGCGCATAGATTCATGGTTTAATTGTTGATTTGCTTAGGTAGATGAATTTCCACTACAACAGTGTTGTGCATAGATTCATGGTTTAATTGTTCATTTTATTAAGTAGCTCCATTTCCATTACAATAGTGTAGTGTAGATTGGTTGTGTTTTAGTTTGCTTTTGTTTGTGCCTTTTTCTTTAGTTAGTAGGTTAGCAGGGATTATACCCATAGATTTCCTTTCATAACAACCCTAACCAAACACCATCAACCATGTGTCACAAAGCTTCTTCATATTCATTTCAACGCTTCACTCTATGCGCTCCAAATCTCCACCGTCGATCTGTCTAGCTTGATGCAATTGCTATCGCATCGTCTAAATAATTTATGTCCTCCAAATATCCACCATCGATCTATCTAGCTTGATCCAAAGGCTATCACGTCGTCTTAATAGTTTATGCACTCCAAATCTCTACTGTTGATTTGTCTAGCTTGATCCAACGGCTATCACGCAATCTCACACAAATTCTTGCAGGACTGATATTCCCCCAAGGGAATGTGAGAAAATTGGTTTTCTCATGCTACGTGTCACCTAGTTGGGCTAATCACGTAAAATTTTGGAATTCCTCTTACAGCCTTGAGGGTGCGTGAGAAACTGCTTACCGCCTATGGAAACTTGTTCTATCATTCCGCATGTTTTTTTACCCTTCTGTCGCCACGATACTTGATGTGATCCACCCATCTATTTACTTCATCTTCGTGATAAGATCTCTACCATTCATCTCCCATTTAACTCTATTCATCCATCTATTCACTTAACCTATGTGATAATATCTCCACCGCTTATCTTATGTTATTCCTATTCGTTCATCTATTGAGTAAATTTCTCGTAATAAGATCTTCGCCACTCATATTTCGTTAACTCGATTCGTTCATCTATTCACTAAATCTCTCGCAATAAGATCTCTACCAATCATCTTCTGATTAGTCCTATTCATCCATCTCTTGAATTAACCTCCTGCGATAAGATCTCCGCCATTCGTCTTTGATTAGTCCTGTTCATCCATCTATTCACTTAGCCTCCCATGCTAAGATCTCCGCCATTCATCTTTCGTCAGTCTTATTTGTCCATCTATTCACGTAATCTTTTTCTATAAGATCTCCATTGCTCATCTCCGATTAATATTGTTCCTGATCAATCCAACAGTTCTTATGCACTTCTGCTTCGTTACATCCTCCCTTCATTGATTTGGATCTTCAATTTCTCTTCCGCTTGACTCCTTGCATGCTTGAATTTACCAAAACACCAAAAAATATGAAAAAAAACTTAGTTTAGTTTCCTTGCTTACACATTAGTTTGGTTTGATGCCCTTTACTTCTTTAACTTGGATAAAAACATTAGGTTAGTATTGATTTAGCAATTCTTCTTAGTTTATATGTTTAAATGGTTAATTAGGATATGGTGTGATTTAGCACTACATGTTGTTTTCTTCATTACCTTAGCATAGTAGCTCTCTTAGAATAGATTTCCTCTTCTTCCATAAAATAATCAAGCTTCTTCTAACTCTATATATGTTTGGCTTGGAAGCCTTGGGGTCTCTTACTAGATGAATAAGTGATAATAGGTAGGACCTTCACTTCTACTTGTGCATATAGCATTGTCACCTCCAAGTTTGTACAAACCTCAGGTTGATAAGTAAAGTTGGCAGCCCAGGAGTTGTAACATCCTTTCTACAATACTGGTGCTCATCACCATACAACACTTACAACGAACCAGAATTGGTCCGGGTCCTCATTTCCCAAGTCCTTCAACAAAGGAAACTTCACTGTGTTCACCATATCGAATCGTGGTGGTGGTGGAGGTGGTATGGGTGAAGTCGGAGGTGATGGAGGTGAAGCCGACGGTGGTGTGGGCAGAGGTGTAATTCAGGGAAATACTTATCTTATCAATTGAATACTACTTTGTGGAGAAACCTTCGTGATCCCTTCTTCATCCCCTCACAAAGGTGAAATCAAGGGGCTATGCTTTAGACCATTATTTCCTTCATTTCTGTAAATTCTTCTACTTCGTGTAGACCCGAATATCATGGTAGCTACATAACCCACTTTTCGCACAACAACATTTTAATCAAAGTATTCAAATATTTCACATACTTACCTCACAAGCCTTTGAAAAGGTGTCGCTCTGCCTCTCTATAGATGACCAAGGTGTCGACTGTGAACTTAGTAACAAATCCTCCTATAATGTGATCGATCCAATGATCGACGGCATGCATGATCTTATCCTCTAATGCTTCCAACCTTCGCACTAGATTTGGGGTCCACAGAATAGGACTGTCAAGTTTCCACCTTCCTTAGCTATCTGCTAGATTCGTGATCCACTCATATAGCTTAGTAGGGAAGGATGGGAAAAATATTTTGTGGATCTCTAGATACAGGTAACTGTCTAAACACTATTCTTTTGACAGTTGCAGGTTTATGTTCTCTTGTGCTGCAAAATCATGAATTCTTTTGTCCAACTAGTCTTCGATTTCTTTCTTAGTAGGGTTCCAGTCTTTGATTTCTTTCTTTATTGATTTTGGTTATCATGCACTTTACAGGATTAGTGATCGACGCATGTGTCGTCTGTTGCATGGGTTGAATATGGTTCATTGTCATGTGACAAATGTTTCTAATGTCACTTGTGACATTGGATATAAAAGGGTGTTTTACACCTAATGTAAAAACTAAACCCTAATCCTAAATCTGAAACCAAAACAATACCTAAGTCTAAACCATAAAGCATTGAAATATGTATTACAAAACTATACATAAACCGAATACCAAAACCTAAGTCCTATCAACCCTATCGCAATACAAAACTAAGTGTTAAACCTAATTCCTAAGATTAAAACCCTTGTTATACCTCTCGGCATAAATGTAATTACAAACAAAACATTGAAAATACAAAATATCAGCCCTAACTGCGGAGGCAAACCGCGTCGAAGAAGGATATAATGTGATCAAAGCATGTGTAAACAGTCGAACTTGTAAAACCATCAGGCTTTGAGTTAACGACCAGATGTTGACCGTAGTATGGACATGTGAGTGGAGCTATGTATAGACCATTGGAGGTAGCATTGACAGTTAAGTGGTTAATTGTCGGCGAGTTTAGTGGATGACAGTTGACATATGAATAGAAACGATTAACCGTCAGAGATTTTATAGTGGAATCGCTAGAGGTGGCAGCCTGCGGTTAGACCGTGGCTGGTCACATGAAATCTCTAACCTCCTCCACCTAGTTAACCTAACCGCAAATGGATTCTATGCTTATCCAATGTATTTTTGGGTTTTTTAATTAATTTTTGGTTACAAGTAAGTCGAGGACCATTAATCCTAATCCTAGGTGTCAATTTACAGCTAGACCGAGCTCAAAACTATCTAGATTGCAACCAATTCATCTCAAATGCAGCCAAAGGTGGTTTTGATGTACCTACAGGGCTATAAGAGGCATTTTTGTCCATGGAGGATATTAGAGCATTTTTATTTTTTGTATGCAGATTGTGGAGGTCATAGGCAGTTTTATTTTCAGTGTAACAGGAGCATCCAGAGTTAGAATTGGGAACCATTATAGGCATTAGAAAACTGGTTCAAAGAGCTTCCCTTTGATAGTGATCAAAGGTGCCTGTGTGCACATTCAATGCCATTTATTCTGTGTGTAATCGAATTCCTTGGTTTCAATCCTAATAAAGATACCACCCATCTTGTAAGCGTACCTGCAGATGTAGTCCGTTAGGGACGAACTCCATAATCAACTTTTTTTGTCCGGTATCATTATGTTTTTACTATTTTCACTTCTATTATGCATATTTATTATGTTTAATAAGTTATTGTAAAGTGTTCTTCTCAAGAAGTTTTCCTCAATTTCCGCACTTTCAACTAGCATTCAAATCATTAATGGCTAATCAATTCTACATCTATTTTAGTCTATAATAATTTTAGATCATATAGTTTGGTATTAGAGTAGGTTGTGTTTGTATAATTTTCCATTGAATGTTAACCAGGTCAAAGTCGCAACGAGGAGAAGGAATCCATGAGAAGATTGATCCAAAGATTGGAAAGAGACAAGCTGTTCATAAGTCGACCATGATAGGATTTGATGCAGGTTAAAATAATGAAACTAAGATGAGTGATGAATAGTTTCAACAAGCATTCTTGACTATGCAGTAGATGTTGGGATAACTATACGAAGACAAGAAGGCAAGAGATGCAGCCTCTTCTTCGAAGACATCTAAGAAGGACAAAGGTAAAGGCAAGGCTGATAAACTACCTTCACCTCCACCATCTCCATCATCATATTCTTCTTCTTCTTCCAGTACAAAATCTGAAACAAAAAAGAAACTTAAGAAAACATCTCTTTTGAAACTTGATGTGAAATTTGAGTTACCTATTTATGATGGCGAAATAAATCCTGAAAAGTTAGATAACTAGATTAAGCAGTTAGAAGTTTATTGTCGCATTCAGAACATTTCTAGTGGTAAAACTAAAATTCCATTAGCTACACTAGAATGGGGGGAATAGATTTAATCTTTTGGAAAAGTAAAACTCAGATAGATGTAAAGCATAAAGGAAAAGTCATCTCTTCACGGTCTAACTTTTTAAAATCTCTTAGGAAACAATTCTATCCTTTAGGATACATGCAGCAAGTTGTTATTGATTGGCAGCATTTGAGGCAAGGTAAAGGGCAGAGTGTTCAGGAGTTTACTCATGAATTCAGAAAGAAAGCATTGGTGCTTGGTATTTCATTGGATACATGTGAAACTTTGTTAAAATACATCGACAATTTACATTCATATTTGTAGCATACATTATTGATGTTTAATCCTAATGATTTTGACGAAGTGTGTGTTCAGGCCATACATATTGAATTAGGTGGAAGACCATTCAAGTTTTCCTCGAAATCATCCAAAGAGTTGGAAATCAAAGATTCCAATGACAGTGAGGGGAAGAGTAATTCGAAGAGAAATAAATCAGCAATAACTCAGAAGGAAAGACCTACCTTTTCTCATTTCCAGAGATTCAGTCATGATCAATCTAAGTGTTGGAAGCTTCATCCAGAACTTAAGCCTAAAAATTTCCTTAAGGAGGAGGATGAAAAGAAGGCCATTGTAGTAGTTCAGCAAGATCTAGGTTTAGATTCAGGTGATGAAAGGAGGATAACCGTAATGGTTACAACAGTTAAAAAGTCTAACATTAGTTCAAGTTCAAAAGCTATTACATGTTCATCAAACATAAATTCTTCAAATGATGATAAAGAGTTCAATTGTTTAACATAAGGATAACTTCTAAACATACAAAGATAGATACAATGTTTAATAGTGGATCACAAGCAAATTGAATATCTGAATATTTAGTTAAAAGTTTGTGCTTGAAAGCAAGGAATCATCCAAGACCATACCCATTAGGATGGCTAAATAAATCAACTTAGATAAAAGTCACCAAACAGTGTCAATTAAGATTTTCCATTACAGCTAATTACATTGATGAAGTGGAATTAGATGTGGTTCTAGTAGAGGTATGTGGAGTTGTCTTAGGAAGTCCTTATGTTTATGATCATGATGCAGTATTTTACAGGAGAGAACTTAAATATCACTTTAAGAAAGATGGGGTTGAATTTATTGTCAAGGCACATCAAAGTAAAAATCATTTGAATATTAATGCTAATTAGATGAATTGATTAATAAGATCAAATAAAAGATTTGCAATCATGTGTGTAAAAGAACAACATGATGTTTGTTTAGGTTATGAGACTTAGCTTAAAGATAGTTTGATTAAAGAGATAGAAACTATTCTAGTTCTATGTAAAACCAAACATCTTACTCATAAGTAGGGAAGACAACATGAATTACAGTTTGTGTCTAAAGCTCCTCTTCCTAATGTCAGAATGAATCAATTCAGTTCAACTTTGGAAATTAATAGATACAGGGATACAGGTCAGTGTTGGGGAAAGTCGGAGTTAAATTTCTCTTCTATTGTGTCACCATTTCATGTGTCAAACACTTTGGAAACTTCTTTTCAAGTGGAGAGGAAACCTATTTGTTTTCATATCAAAGCCTTTTCTAAAGTGTGTCAAAGTGTTTAAGGGAAACTTATGCATCAGGGGAAAGTGCTAATCAATGGAAACATCATTTAATAAATGAAGGAAAATTGATTCAAACAAATCCACAACTAATTTAATACTTTCAAGGACAAACTAAGTTGCAGTAGTTTCCATATTACAGTTTGATGGTTTCATTGCAACAAGTTCACCTAGTAATCAGGAATCAGGAAAGTATAGTTGGTTTCATGTCAACTATATCTTTGATTGTCTTTGTCATTCTAAAAATAGATTGTCAATACATGTCAATTGTATTAAAAAATATCCAGTAGAGACTGTTTTCAAAGATGATTATAAATCACTAACTCATGGTTCATCATGGAACGAAACCAATCGCCATGTCATAATATGTTTTTTACCCATCGTTGCAAGTTGTTCATACTATAGATGGATGGAACAAGTCACCGACTCAAAAAGTGCCATGGTTAGCATCATCAGGGTCATCACTTGGAGGTGATTAATCGAATGTATTGGTACATCATCAGGGCAAGGTGTTAAGCAAGGGAGCTCTACCGTCATCGAATATTTGTTTAGTCAAACTTTTGTGTTCCAAAATCTTTCAAGTGGATAGGATTGATCTAGGAGGATCTTGCAAGATCAGTTCCACAGGTCATGTTCAGTGTTCAGTGTTGTCATCAACATTCAATTCAGTTTTGACAGTTTCGACAGTGTTGGTTTTGGATTAAGTTGTTCAGGTAATGTTTATGGTTTTTCATGGTGTTCAATGGACATGGGTTTGTACCTGGCTATCAACTTGTGTTCATCGACAATTCCACTAGGGTTGGTCAATGACATGTGTTTTTTCATTCACCTTTGTAGGATTTGGGTTGTCATTCACTTTACAGGATTATTCATCGACATGTGTGTCATCCATTGCAGGGGTTCGATATGGTTCTTCATCATGTCACAAATGTTTATAATGTCACTTTGTGACATTGTAAAAGGGTGTTTTACACCTAATGTAAAACCTAAACCAAAAACTAAGTCCTATCAACCCTATCGCAATAAAAAACCTAGTTCCTAAGCCTAAAACCCTATTGCAAATACAAACTATCATCCCTAACCATGGAGGCAAACCACGTCAAAGAATGCCATCATGTGATCAAAGCATGTGTAAACAGTTGAATTTGTCAAACCATCGGGCTAATCATCAAAACTACCCTTGTGCGTACCCCACCATCTCACAGGCATAGTGCGCACTGCCGAGTCCAAAGGCTAGAAGACTTTCTTCTCTAGTAGTTCCCTCTCAAATACATCCAAAAACACATCCACATCATTCAAGCCATCAAAAGTGGGCAGATTTCTTACCTCAAATGACACACAAAGCAACGACTGGGTCATCACATTATAACTCAGCATGCTTACTTCATGTAGCCGATTCTTCTAGTGCTCTAATTATTCTTCGAGGTCTGAGTTGTACGAACTCTAGTGATCCCATGTAATTCATCCATCCATTGTCAGATTCACCCAATCTTAGTCTCATGTCGTTATCTTATATATGCATACCAAATCGTCATCTCTTTCGTAATCACAGACTGGGTATAGCACAATCCTTCAACAAGATCTAGGGGTACTATTATGCGAAGCGATTTCTTTACAAATACCATCTTTCACTTCTTTAGGTTGATTACTCCATTCATGTGAGTAGCCCAATAAATGCCAAGGAGCGTAGGGTAGGGGTTGTTGTCATCCACAATTTCTATTATTTCAAAACTAGGCAATGTCCTCGCACCTTCAATATCAAGTGTTACTCCTTGTAGCCATCCCATATGGACAATATTCTGTTGACTTTCCATCCTTAACCAAATTAGAGACCACTATAGCATGGGTCTCCCCATCCTCTCCCAAGTTTGAGTTGGCAAAATGTTCGCGTCTTACCCCAGATCCAGAATAACTTGATCCATTTCATATTCTCCTATCTGTGTAGTGAGTCTCATCTCATGTTGTATCCTTTCTTTATTCTTACCAATGTTCCATACAATGTGCGTTTCACCCAAAGTGTTTCCAGCGCATCTATTTATAAGTTCCTGTAACCCCTTCATAGCCTTGCTATCGCATAAAATCTTCATGCAAGTCTCTAGAAAGGTCGTAAGCATACAAGGGTCCATTTCCTAAATAGGCTTATCCTAGCTCCCTAAGGTAGATTCCTCAGCAAAGCTCTTCTTTTTGTCCATGAATGTTTCATGTGCATGCTCTAAATCAAATTTAGCCTCCTTCGTTGGAGCTTTGTGAACCCATGTGCTATATTCAGGTTGTTCCCCCTTATAATCCCCCATTACAATTCCACTTCATAGCACTATATTCACATTCGGGTCCTCTTCACGACGCTCAACCCTCATCATCTACAGGTTCTGAGTTAGCTGCGATGGTAGCACCACTTTGTCACATATCCTCACTATCAGTGTAGGACAGTTCTCCATCTCATGATAAAACTGACTACAATATCTTCATGATAGGCGCGTTGGGTTAGTGCATTCACAGGCCCGCCAAGTAAATAGTGTTGGTATTCCTGGAGTGCATATACCATTGCCAATCCTTTGCGCTTAGTAGTAGAGTAGTTCTTTTTGGCTTTGGACAATCGCCGACTCGCGAACGTGATTGGATAATCCAAACCTCCTCCGTCTTCCTGCATAAGTACAACTCTGAGCGCAATACATGATGGATCAACATGTACATGAAATTATAAATCCCATTTTGGGAAGACCAGGATGGGAGCCGATGCCATTTTCTCCTTGAGGACATCCAAATTTTTTATACAATCATCATTCCAATAATATGTAGCCTTTTTTTTCAATAGTTTCTCCATTGGAACTATTATTTGTGCATAGCTCTTGATAACTTTGCGATAGTAACCACTGTGCCCCAAAGTAGCACGTAGTTGTTGACACTTCGCAATACTTCCAGATTGAGAATAACAACAATCTTCTCAAGGTCCATCATTAGGCCTTGTTTGCAAACCACATGGCTGAATAGGTTTCCAAGGGGAACAAGGAAGGTGCACTTCTTAAGATTCAGCACAATCTAGTGTCATCGGCAAGTATCTAGCATCAAATGTAAGCTCGCTACATGGTGTTTAACTAACTCAAATACAATCCAATCATCCGGATAGACCTCCAAGAACTTGTGGATGTATTCCTTGAAATCGGCCACAACTATGCGTGAAAATATTGCTGGCATGTTCTTCAGTCCAAAGGGCATAATGGTGTATTGAAAACAACCCCATTCACTTGCAAAGCTTGTCTTGCTCCTATCTTTCGATGCGATCTTGATCTGATGGTACCCTGAGAAGCAATACGTGAATGAGTAAGCTTCCTGACTTCCAACATTCTCCAATAATTCATCTGTGAACGGTGTCAGGAATGGATCATGAACACAAGCATTGTTAAGCTTCCTAAGGTCCATGCATATTCTAATTTCACCCTTTTGTTTTTTCTCTAGTACTACCATAGGACTCACCTAGTTGGATTCTTCCACTAGTTCAATAATTCTGGGTGCGATCATTTTGTCTAATTCATCACAGACCTTTTCTTTATACATCGGATTCAAACAATAAGGTCACTGCTTAGTTGGCTTCATGTACAGTTTCAAAGTGATCTTCATCATCCCTAAGTCACCAATGATTCTCTTTAAGCCTGTGATTTTGCTCAGGAACAAATCTTGATATTCGGGGAGTAACTTTGTGATGTTATCTACTATAGCATCATCCCAATAGTCCCCAAGCATCACGTACTTCAGCTCCGTGTCTGTGCCAATATTTTCTTGCTTTTTTTTTAGTGGTGCCGTGATGTCGGGATCCTTAATTGATGGTCGTCAAACTTCACGACAACCTTCAGTTTCTAGAATATTAATATTTTTGGGATCATCATCATCCTCCTCTACTTGCACATTATAACATTCTAGGGCACTGCTTAATTGGGTTGCCCATGCTTGTTGACATACTTGCACTGGTTCCTGTGCATTTTGAATATGGCAAATTGTACTGCTTGTAGCGCGTCATCAACACTATCGAACCATTGGTATTCAAATGTGAATTTTGAAAAAAATCCCTCTTGCAAGACATCCCATTCGCCCATACCATGTTGGAGTTTTTTTCTTAGTATACCAATTCATGGGTATGATATCCAGGGTATGGTAGAATAAATGTACCCATTTAGGTTGTTGTTCTTCCCCATAGGCCTTGGTCCATTTCACTAGGTGTATGCACAGGTCATATCATCCATCGTATTTATCTTCTATCCGCGGTTGCAGTTTCCCAAATTGTAAGCACATCATCCTTCTACATCTGTAGCAGTTCTCAAAATTTCCTTGATGTGTTCCGCACTAGCGCGTAGGTGTTGCTAGCAGCGCCCACTTCAATGCATCGAACCACTGTTGTTTTTGTACTGTGCTTTCATGCTTTCTCAAGAATTCGTCCACCACTATTAGTCCATCATATGTTGGTTGATCTTAGACCTAGGTTGTTATGCAATGCAGTGATCTAATCATCATGTTGCAATTCAGTGTTGTCACTTCGTTCAACCAATTCTACCAGCGTTCGTCTTCTTTGTCTGAATCTACGGTGCAGGAACTCACACACTCCCACGAGATCCTTCCATCTGCAGTCATATTCACCCAATATTGATCTCGCATAGTTATCTTGTAAATACAATCAAGCTCATTGTCGTTTCCATCATTGCACATAAGTTGAGTGTAGCATGCCCCTTCGGCCAGGTCTAGTGGAACTACTAGGCGTAGGGACTTTTTCTCGAATACCGTCTTCCGCTTCTTTAGGTTGATGACTCCATTCATATCAGTGGCCCATTCTATCCCTAGCAATGCAGGATAAAGATTGTTGTCATCGACAATCTCTATTACTTCAAAGTCTGTCTGCATGCTCGAGCCTTCGATATCGACTATTACCCCTTGTAACATACCCATGGGAAAAATCTTTTGTTGATTCACCATTCATAATTGAATAGGGGACCACTGCAACGTATACTTCCCCAATTTCCGGACTACGTGTGGTTCTCCTGACCTTGCGCACTTGGTGATCAACTCTTGTAGTCCCTTAAGTGCCTTATTGTCGTGCAACAGTTTCATGCATGTCTCTAAAAAGGTAGTAAGACTAGAAGGATCCATCCTTGGCTCTTGTTGATCCTTACTACCTGAAGTAGAGGCCTCCACGAAGCTCTTCTTAGCTTCGATGAACATCTCCTTTTTGTGTTCTAGGTCAAACATAGGTTCCTTTGTAGGAGCTTTGTGAACCCATGTACCTTCCTTGGGCTGCTTCCCCTTATCCTCCCCTATGGTTGCACCGCTTCTGAGCATCATGTTCACATTTGGGTCTTCTTTGTGCAATTTAGACCTCAGCATTTGGATATATTGAGTCAGAGGAGGTCGGAGTACCCATTTCGTGCACATCTGTGCGATCAACGTAGGACAATTTATCATTTCATGATCAAACTGAGCATAGTATGAACAAGATGTTCTTTTCAGGTTAAAATCATGGGCACAGTGCATTGGTCCCCCGCAATTGTAGCAAATTAACTGTTCGCAGGCCCTTCCTAGTCCATTCGTCCTTCTCCTCGACCTCGCCCCTGAAATCCAGCACGTGCCATCCCCACCGTTGGGTCTAAGCCTCCCATTTTTGTCTACATTCTATAGGCTGAGGTCTGATTCATCATTAACCCGTAGCTGTGATAAGTGCACTCATCGTGGCTTACCAACCTGCAGAAATTACAACACAACTATTGTGGAGTTTGTGTATACTTCTGCAACAAATGAAAATTATCCGTTGTGTGCCTTCCTCCTATCTGACAGGTCGTGCACCATCCCTATCCTGCTTCAAGCTTTGCATCCCTAGGCAGAGATTCTATAGCTACGGGTGGATTTATTTAACTCCCAGCTCCAAATCTTGTACCGTTGTCTCATGCAACCTTGTCGCCATTTCCAACACTTTGGCCTCGATAGAAAGTTTCTATTATGATAGTGCCATCCTCATTTGCAGTGTGAGAAATGCCACAAACAACGTGAGATGTTGTGCATCTGTGAACATCATATTAGCCTCATGGATCGTACACTTCAATCATTGATCCAGATCCTAGGGGGTCTCGCCTCGAAGCATCATGATCTCTTTAAACCTGATGATTGACTATGTCTCTGATTTCGGCTCGCTAAATTCTTTGTTCAAATCATTCAGGATTTGTGCTATGCCTGCATTTGGGTGGTCATTAGAATGCTTGATATACCATGTCAACACATGATCTTGCAACACACTCACCCATGTAACCTTCTTAATCTTTTTGTCCATGATCCCTTGTGCTTCCCACACTGCTCTTACCACGAACTAGAACTAGTCCGGGTCCTCATTCCCTACTCCTCTGAATATGGGTAGCTTAATCATGCTCACCATGCTCAATTGTAGGGTTTTTATACATGGAGTTAGTGGAGATGGAGTTGAAGGAGGTGAAGTGGGTGGTGCCATGGGCAGAAGTTGTAGCTGCAGAATGCGCTATCTTATCAATATGAACGCACTTCTTGGAGAGACCCAAGCGAGCTCGTCCTTGCTCTCTCATGAAGGTGAAATTAAGGGACTGTTTCCTAATTCCCCGCTACCTTTGTAGATCTTTCTGCTCTGCATCGTTCCAAACATTAATGTATTCACATAACCCAATTTTCACATTACAACATCTTACTCCAGGTATTCAGAGATTTAATGTACTTACCTCACAATCACTTGAGAAAGTGTCGTTATGCTTCGTTGTATCTCACGTCGTGTCTACTGCAAACTCAGTGACAAATCCGCCTATTATGTGGTCAACCCAATGGTCCACAGCTCGCGCAATCTTATCTTCTGGTGCCTCTAGTCTATGCACTAACTCTGGAGTCCACACTTTTGGTTGGTCAAGTTTACACCTTCCCTTGCTATCGGCTAACCTCGTGATCCTCTCATACAATTCAAAAGAAAAGGATGCGAAGAATATCTCATGCTTTTATGTATACACGTAGAGATCCAGCCACCTTTTCTCGGATACCTGTAGAGTTCTGTTTTCCTGTGTCGCGAACTAGTGAATCTTCTTGTCCAAACACTCTATAATTCGCTTCTTTGTTGGGTTCGAATCACGGAACATTAGACATCACTTATGGATATCCTAGTCCTGGAGATGTAACCATTTGTTGGCTACGTGGGGCCTAACCCATGTTCAATAGTGAGTTTAGCTAAGAAAATCCTGGTACTACTCACCCTTTAGGCAACAGTCCACGGAGCATGGACTGAGGTCTCACCCAAAGTCGTATGGGAAGGTGCTAGAGCCAGGTTTTCACACCCTACAGATGGCTTGATGAGGGTTCTAGAGGTTCGCTATCCTAATGTATGCATTGCACTACTCCGTGCAACTTTCTACCCTTCACAACCCATGTGCCCTTTGTGAATACTGTGTTATTCGGATCCAATCTTCACTGTGCTATTATATTAGTGTTTAACTTGGTTTGTGTGGGCCTGATGTTCTTATTAACCCATTCAACTTTCAGGTAAGCATGCATATGCGAAACCAATATAAATTCATAAAGATAATGAGAACATAGAAATACAAATCTACAAACAAAAGCACAATATTGCGAATCAAACTTATCTTTATTAGTACCAAGTTCAGTTACAGACTTGACTCCACCCTATGCACTTAGTTGTAGGGGTCCATGCACTCAACGGTGGCCTCTACTAGGCCTCTATGCACTCAACTATAGAGCCTCTACCTATCACTATGACCTATTATCGTCCAGATTGATCTCAGGTTGAATTGAAACAATTCTAGGGTGACCATAAACCACGCTTAACCTGGTAGCTAGCCCTACCAGTTCGGGGGAGGGCTCCATCCTCATGGAGCTGAGCAAAAAAAAATGGATCAGGAACAAGATTTTATTCTGGGTATAGTAGCTCTAGGGTTTTGATTGATTTTGTTGGTTTTTGTTGCTAGATCAAAAGGAGCGAGGCAGTTTTGGATCCAGAAAATTAAGTCAAGATGTAGGTCCTTATATGGGGATAGGTAGGTAGGTGCTTTGGCACTTGAAATTGAGTGATATGAGAGGTCTGAGATTGGTGAGGAGCTGAGGAGGGCATGCAATGATCATGTATCCTTCTCAAACAATCGAAAACATAAAAAACTGAATGGTTTCCCATGGAAGAGCACTATAAACAATGAATTACACCTATCTATATTGATATCATTTAGCTAGAAGCAATGAATTAGATTGTGGCATACATAAAACATGTGAAAAACTGATAACAGAAGAAGGAACTATGCAAACACACCATACCACAAGTATCCCATAAAAATAGCTGCAAATCCTGGTTTATTTCCTTGCCAAACTGCTAATAAAAGTGTACAATGTAGCTCAGAGCATCCAAGAGAGTCCAACCACAGCAAATGACCAAGAAAACACATAATATAGACATATAAACTACTCATGCTCAGCTTCAGAGGTCGAATCCATGAGAAGAGGGGCAGTTTCAACCATTTCCCAACAAAGAACTAGAATACAGGCAGTCAAACAACTTGCCTCTATAAGTAGGGAAATTGATTCATTAGCCTCAAAACCAACTCAAACTAATGAATCTACCCTCCAACAAAATTTTACCACCACAATTGAGTACCATGTCACCAATTACATTGTAAAAACAACCCTGAGGAGAGAGAAAGTGAATCCACGGTGAAAACAGACGAAATTTTGGATATCTCGACAAATTGGTTAAAAGCGCAGCGACACTTTCCACCTAGTTTTGGAGGCCTTCCCCTTAACCAAATTGAGTGTAATATAGCTCATTGGAAAGGTCTTCAAGTCTAATTTCTAGAACAATTTGAATTTTTGAATTTGGAGGTAATTTTCCCCCTCAAAACTTGAACCTTGAAAGACTTCTTCTGCGTGTCCAAAATGTTGTAGAAAGGTCATGTTTTGGTAGTTTTTGGACCTTTTGGTGACCTATATTTGCTCCAAAACTTTTTAAAATTGCTAGGGTTCATCTCCTTGACACCCTAAATCCAAAATGCAAGCCATTTTTCCATTGGGTCCCACTAGAAAAAGTGCATTGCCGGTGGCGCTGCGCTTCTGGGCAAATTTTCAGTTTTAAGAATTTCAAAACTTCAAAAATGAAAAAATTTCTCAAAATATTCCCAAATTTGGCATGGAGTGCCACTATCAAGTGATTTGGTTGGCCAAAGAAGCTTCAACTAATATTTTGAGTTTATCTTTCTCTTTCTTTCCCTCTAAGGATCTCCTCAACCTAGCTTTCGTCCTCTTCATTCTCATGTTGCAAATTTTGTTCTGTGTCCTGTAGGGATAGGCCATGTGCCTCATCATCTGGTTATCTCTATTAGCCCTTTTGTACCATGTTCTCCAAATGCAAATTGACTCTCTCAAGCCAAGTTTCCCTATCATGATCAATCTCTTGTTCAACTGGAATGAAAGTGACATGATGCTCTTTGCCACTTTGCCTCTTCAATTTGAGCATTTGAAGCTCCATGAGATCTTGTTTGTTGTTTAGCTTCTTGTTTTCTTGTTTCAAATGAGTAATGATAGAATTTTCCCTTGAGACAGTGTCCATCAACCTTTGAATATGAGCATCCTTCTCTAACAACAACAAATTTTTCTCTGAAGCCTCATCTAAATTCTATAGGTCGATGACTTCCACTCCATGACGTGTGTGATCATGCTCTGGCTCCTCATGCTAGGCAAGCTCAAACTCTCTCTCAATCTCATCATCAAGATCCTCCTCTTGGACCTTTCCTTTCCCTTTGTGTAGTTGTTGCACTTGTACTTGCTTTGTTAACGAAGAAGGCAAGGTACCTTCGACCTCTCGTGGAGCAAACACTTGCCTCGAAGCTGCAAAAATTCTCGTAGTGCCTCTCTATAGAGCTGTCACTTAATATCTCCTCCTCATACTCATAGTCACTGTGTTTGTCCATTGTTTCTCCTAGTTTTCACAATGTGATCGTTTATATATGGTGGTATGGGAAATGACTTGGGGAAATGAATGCAAATGTCAAAAATAGTAATAGCTGAAATGATAGGTAAATTATGGAGGGGGGGGTTTTGTGGAGTGATAGGGGAGTGATGAAATGTAATAGAATAGAGGGAATGAGGGTTTGATATCAATAGTGAGTGATAGAAATAGGAAAACTAGTGTTTACCATAGAAATTAGGGTTTTAATTTCAAAGAGGAAAGATGAGGAAAACTTTCATATGGGCACCCTAAACATCAATAAATATGATAGTACTTACCTCTCAAGAGTAAATTTGGAGGTGATTTGGTAAGTTTTGGAGACTTGGAGCAATTTTCAGCCTTTTTGGGTATACGTGCAGCAGCTCACACAGATGTGCAGCACCACTCTGAAAGCACAGTGCCTGTGTAAAATTGCACATAGAAATGTTGCGACGTGTGCAGCGCCAACTCAAAAATGAAGTGCCCTCTTCAAAAGAGTAGTGCCACTTCAAACTCACTTTTGACATCCTTCTTGATGTCAAATTTGGTCATTTCATAGCTCGTTGGAAATCTTCTCGAGTCTACTTTCCAGAAAATCTTGAATTTTTTTATTTGGAGTTCATTTTCCCTCTCAAACGTTCAATCTCCCAAGACTGGTCAAAATGTGTAGAATGAGGTTGCCAAAATGCATAGTGTTGTTGTGGTCAACTTTTGAAGGTCTTCCTCAACTCCAAATTGAGATCATGATAGGTCATTG
This sequence comes from Pinus tabuliformis, assembly GCA_031772625.1. Lineage (NCBI taxonomy): Eukaryota > Viridiplantae > Streptophyta > Pinopsida > Pinales > Pinaceae > Pinus > Pinus tabuliformis. The sequence continues at coordinate 1,270,189,290 of CM062804.1, forward strand.
GAAATTTATCTATGTCTACCTATCAGTTAACTAATGAAGAAAGTCATTTGGTCATTCCATATGGGAGAGAAATTGAGATTACCAAGGTCACTTCAGAGGTGCATCAACCCTCCTGAGGCAAATGATATTTTTGACATTTATCCAAAACCATGAAATCTATGTAAAAATTGAAGGATTTTTTTCTTCTTGGGTCTATTATGGACCAAAACCTCTCTCACGTTTGTCAAATTCATCTTCTATTTCTCATAAACATCATTTGAATAAAACCTATCCCGATAAGTGGAAGAGGGGATTTGTAGAAATGAAGGGAAATGAATGGGACAAGGGACGTTAGGAAGCAGGGTAAAGTGGAATTTCAAATATTGACTGAGGGAAAGGGGTCCAAAAGGGAAAAACACAGGCATAGCCTAGAAAATTGTCAAATTGTAGCAATAAGCTAGGGTTTATGGAAAAATGATGAATTTGAGGGATATCAGTGATGGGAAGTGCTTAAGAAGGTATATTAATGATAGGGGAAGGTGTATGAGCATTGGGATACAAGTTTTGTCTATGTTTGGACCATCCAAGAAAAATTACCTTCAAAACCCTAGGAGAGGGAAATGAGCCTTACCCAAGTACAACTGAAGCACGAACAAGGTGTAAAATGACCCGTTGGAACATAAAATGATGATGACAAATTTTTGGATGATGGTACACTCAGTTGAATGGTAACATGGACTGACACTTGGAAAAATTTGAAAGGAGTGAAAACAAATCCTAGACCTAATACCTAGTGACCAAATTTTACTTGACAACTCACCGAAATGACGAAATTTGACTTTGACACCCTAAGACCACTTTGTAAGAGCATGTTTTATTGCTGGTAGAAGGCTTCAAAGACTGACAGTAACATTAGATCCATTGGGGATGGTAGCTCCTTGGAGGTGTTAAGAACTCCATAGACGAAGTTGCCTTATCCATTGGGCAATAAAGTTAAAACTTTTCAAAAATTGAATACTAACACAATGCAAAATGAGACTGACTCATGACTAGAACACAACTGACAAACTAGAAAAGATGCTCAAAATGGAGCTTACTCATTAAAACCTACTTGTACTATTCCATTCATTACCTGACCAATTGAAATGAAACAACCAATGAAACTAAGTAAGCATTTTGGTTGCTATTTCAATTCTCCGCAAGTGCTTTCTTATGAACAACAAGAGAGAACTACTGAAAGGAAAATCCCATGAAAACTTGTAAACAGAACTATTGAATAATATGGATTCTCTATCCGCCTCCAAAAATACTGCATAAGGATCTTGAAATTCATGTGCACTTAGACTTAGCTCATCCAATGGATTACTTTTCTTCTCCTCATACCATGAATCTAGAATTCCATGTAAGCTTTGTGATGAGACTCCTGTTGAAAATGCCAAAGAAACCAGATGTCGGATCAAGTTTGTATCAATACCTTTCTCAAGCTCATAGTTAGCTAATGGAGAAGGACCTTGACTACAGACTTCATTCAACACATCAGCTATTGGATCGTGAAAAACTTGAAAAGACTGTTGAAACTCATTTTCTGTTGGTTCTAATGAGATTGCATGATTTTCTACAGGCTACTCATTTGAAGATATTATATGAAAAATTCCCTCCAAAAACTGAAATGATTCAAAACATAATGGTACAAAATCATCTTGCATCATCTAATCATATGTTATAGCTTCTAAGCCTTCATCTATGACAAATGGGATAAGAAAGAAAATGTTTTGGATCATCCATTTGTTCTTCTACAATGAGTGAGCCATGGTCTTGAACATCATACTCATTCCTTGTGGTGATGTTTTGCATCATCCCTTCCATTGCAATTATCAAAATGTCGAGCTTTACCTCTAAAGATGTCGGTTCCTCTAAATCTATGTTCTTCCTCCCTTATTCCTTCAATTTTTCCCTTCTGATCAACAAATTAGCCTCTACATCTATTGCACTATTCTGCATCTCTTAAAGTGTTGCAAGGTTCCTTTGTCTGAGTTGAAACTCCATTTCCAGATCAAAGGCATCCAGGTAGTGCAAGAGAGCGAATCCAGGAGGAGGCCTTATATTAGCCAGCATCAAAAAATAGACTTGATTAAACCTGGTAGAAAATTGTTGTACTATCTCCCCAGGCAATCTTTTCAGCGAGTTATACTCTTCTAGAATGAAGAAAGGGTTCTATCTGACCACCAACTTGTCGAGGAAAACTTTGAAGAACTGTTGGAAATTTGAGATGCTCGCATCAGACAAGGTTTCAAACCAACTCTTGACTTTGCCTTGCAAAGAAAGAACAAATAGCCTAATACTGACATCCTCTTCATCAACTTCAAAAGGGTAAAGAAAAGACTCAAAATTTAGTACATGTCTCTTAGCGGTGATGTTGTCACAGTGACCATCAAATCTTGGTAGATATAGGTAATGATTTTTAGGGAAAGCATGGGATATAGGAGGTAAAATGAGAGGCTTGTATCTATCTGGAATTTTACAATGTGTAGGAGTATATACAAAAGTTGCAAAATTAGTCTTCATCTCTTAGGTTCATCAGTTTGACGACGGTCATTATAAGATTCAGAAGAAGGATCTTGATCAAGATCAAAGGAATGTGAATATTTTGTATTCATAATATTCAAAGGGAAGGAATGAAATGTATGTCTAGGATGTTTTCTCGAATACAATATACTTTGTAAAGCCTTCTTGACATTCTCAGGAAAAGAGAAGAAATAATTTATAATGAAAAACGTAATGTCTTTGATGAAATTCCAGCCTTAGTACCTAATCTTTCCATATTGTCATTTCATGTTTTTGCTGGCTAGGTTCATCCTCTAGTGGAGTCCTTGGATCTAATCTCGAAATTGATTTAGAGTTGCCAGGTGAAAGATTTTAGCCTTCTGATGTCTTATCATTGCCCACCATCAACAATCAGATCTAAACGATATATTTTACTGAGGAACATAAAACTACGTCCCCAGTATGGTCACCATTATGTTATCACTTAGATTGACCTCACCCTGAATTGAAGCAATTCTAGGGTAACCACAAACCACGCTTAACTTGGTAGCTAGCTCTACCAAGTCGGGAGAGGGCTCTCTCCTTATGGATCTCAGTCAAATGACTAGATCAGGAACAAGATTTTATGCTATGTATAGTAGTTCTAGGGTTTTGATTGATTTTGTTGGTTTTTGTTGCTGGATCAAAAGGAACCAGGTAGTTTTGGATCTAGGAAATTAAGTCAAGATGCAGGGTGTTCTATGGGGCCAGGTAGGTACATTCTTTGGCACTTGAAATTGAGTGAGATGAGAGGTCTAAGACTGGTGAGGAGCTGTGGAGGGCATGCAAAGATCATCCATCCTTCTCAAAGAGTAGAAAACAAATTGAATGGTTTCCCAAGGCAGAGCACTGTAAACAATGAATTCCACCTATCTATCTTGATATCATTCAACCAAAAGTAATGAATTAGATTGTGGCATACAAAAAACATGTGAAAAACTAATAACAAAAGAAGGAACTACGCAAAAACACCATACCACAAGTATCCCATAAAAATAGTTGCAAATATTGGTTTATTTCCTTGCCAAACTGCTGATAAAGGTGTCGAATCTAGCTTAGAGCATCCAAGAGAGTCCAACCTCACCAAATTAAAAAGAAAACACATAATATATGCATCTAAACTACTCATCCTGACCTCCAGGGGTCAAATCCATGAGAATAGGGGCAGTTTCAACCATGTCCCAACTAAGAACTTGAATATAGGGAGTCAAACAACTTGCCTCTATAAGTAGAGAAACTGATTCATTAGCCTCAAAACTACCTCAAACTAATGAATATACCCTATAACGGTATTTTAACACCATAATTACATACCATGTCATCAATTACATCATAAAAACAACCCTGGGGAGAGAGAAATTGATTCCATGGTGAAAACAGGAAAAATTTTAGATTTCTAGACAAATTAGTCAAAAGCACAACATCGCTTTCCACCTATTTTAGGAGGCCTTCCCCTTAACCAAATTGAGCCCAAGATAGTTTATTGGAAAGGTATTCAATTCTAGTTTCTGGAAGAATGTTAGTTTTTGAATTTAGAGGTCATTTTCCCCCTCAAAACTTGAATCTCCCAAGACCGCTTATGTGTGTCCAAAATGAGGGAGAAAGGTCATTTTTTGGTAGTTATTGGACCATTTGTTGAGCCAAATTTGCTCCAAAACTTCTGAAAATTGCCAGGGTGCATGTCCTTGATGCCTTGAATCTAAAAATTGAAGCCATTTATTGATTGGGTGCCCCCAAAAAAAGCGCGTTGCCGGTGGCACTGCATTTCTGGGCAAATGCTCTATGCCAAGAATTTCAAAATTTCAAAAATGCAAAAATTCTCAAAATTTTCCCAAATTTGGCATGGAGCACCACTATCATGTCCTCACTACCCTGAATCCAAAACTACAAGCCACTTTTCCATTGGGTGCCGCTAAAAATCTGCAAATTTTCTATGTTAAGAATTTCAAAATTTCAAAAATGTAAAAGTTCTCAAAATTTTCCCAAATTTGGCATGTGGCACCACTAGCAAGTGCTTTGGTTGGCCATAGAAGCTTCAACGAATATTTTGAGTCTATCTTGCTCTTTCTTGCCCTCTAAGGTTCTCCTCAACCTAGCTTTCATCCTCTTGATTCTCATGTTGAAAATTTTGTTCTGTATCCTGTAGTGATAGGCCATGTGTCTCATCATATGGTTATCTCTGTTAGCCCTCCTATATCAACTTATCCAAATGTAAATTGACTCTTTCAAGCCAAGTTTCCCTATCATGCTCAATCTCTTCTTCAACTGGAATCAAAGTGACACGATGCTCTTTGTCACTTTGCCTTTTCAATTTGAGCATTTGAAGCTCCATGAGATCTTGTTTTTCATTTAGCTACTTGTTTTCTTATTTCAAATGAGTAATGAAAATTTTTTCCCTTGAGAGAGTGTCCATCAACATCTGAATATGAGAATCCTACTCTAACAAGAGAAATTTTTTCTCTGAAGCCTCATCTAAGTTCTCCAGGTCAACGACTTCCACTGCATGATGAGTGTGATGATGCTCTCACTCCTCATGTTGGGCAATCTCAAACTCTCTCTCAATCTCATCATCAAGATCGTCCTCTTAGACCTTTCCTTTCCCTTTCTCTAGCTTCTGCACTTGTACCTTGTTTGTTGATGAAGAAGGAAAGGTCCCTTCCACCTCCTGTGGAGCAAACACTTGCTTGGAAGCTGCAAAAAGTCTCCTAGTGCTTCTCCATAGAGATGTCACTTAATGTATCCTCCTCATACTCTTATTCATTGTCTTTTTCCATTGTTTCCCCTAATTTTCACAATGTGATGGTTTGTAGATGGTGGTATGGGCACACTTGGGGAAATGAATGCAAATGTCAAAAATAGCAATAGGTGAAATGATAGGTAAATGATGGAGCAGAGGGGTTTTAGGGAGTGATAGTGGAGTGAAGAAATTTAATAGAATAGGGGGAATGAGGGTTTGATATCAATAGTGAGTGATAGCAATAGGAAAAGTGGGGTTTACCATATAAATTATGGTTTTAATTTCAAAGAGGAAAGACCAAGAAAACTTTCATATAGGCACCCTAAACATCAATAAATATGATAGTAATTACCTCTCAAGAGGAAATTTCGAGGTGATTTGGTAATTTTTGGAGATTTGGAGAAATTTTGAGCCCTCCTGTGTAGAAGCGTAACTCCTCACACAGGTGTGCATTTCCACTCTAAAATCGTAGCGCCTATGTAAAATTGCAGAGAGAAATGTTGCCAAGTGTGCAATGCCACTTCAAACTCACTTTTGATAGCATTCCTGGTGTCCAAATTGGACATGCGATAGCTAGTTGGAAATCTTGTTGAGGCTACCTTCCGAAACATCTTGAAATTTTTAATTTGGAGTTCATTTTCCATGTCAAAAGTCCAATCTCCCAAGACTGGTCAAAATGTGTAGAATGAGGCTACCAAAATGCATAGTGATGTTGTAGTCAACCTGTGAAGGTACTTCCCAACTCCAAATTGAGCTCATGATCGCTCATTGGAAAGCTCTTTGTGTCTACTTATAATTTGACTCATCAAGAAAGTAATTTGGCCACTCCACCTAGGAGAACAATTGATTTTACCAAGGTCACTCGAGAGGTGCATCAACCCTTGTGAGGAAAATGATATTTTTGACATTTATCGCAAACCATAAATCTTGTGTAAAAATTGAAGGAGGTTTTTCTTCTTGGGTCTATTATGGAAAAAAACCTCTCTAACTTTTGTCAAATTCATCCTCTATTTCACTAAAAAATCATCTGAATAAAACCTATCTCGATATGTGGAAGAGGGGATTTGTAGAAATGAAGGGAAATGAAGGGGATCAGGTGCTTCTAAATTCTTGAGAAAATTTTTGAAAATAGGGAGGGATGTTAGGAAGCAGAGGAAAGTGGAATTTCAAATATTGAGTGAGGGGAAGGGGTCCAAAAAGGAAAAACACAGGCCTAGCCTAGAAAATTGTGAAATTGTAGCAATAAGCTAGGGTTTATGGGAAAATGATGAATTTGAGCGATATTAGTGACGGGAAGTGCTTAAGAAGGTATATTAAGGATAGGGAATGGTGTATGAGCATCAGGGTACAAGGTTTGTTGATGATTTGACAATCCAAGAAAAATTACCTTCAAAACCCTGGGAGAGGGAAATGAGCCTTACCCAAGTACAAGTGAAGCACAAACAAGGTGTAAAATGACCCATTGGAACTTGAAGATGACAACTTTTTGAATGATGGTACACTTGTTCGAATGGTGACATGAATTGACAAATCCTAAACGTAATACCTAGTGACCAAATTTTACTTGAAAACTTAATGAAATGACAAAATTTGACTTTGACACCCTAAGACCACTTTGTAATAGAATGTTTGATCACTGGTGGAAGGCGTCAAAGACTGACACTAACATGACCCAATACCTTTAGATCCACTTTTAACTTCTAACCATGCCTTTGCATTTCTCCATTACTTTGTCAAAAAATAAGACTCCCTTTAGACTTAGAACCTCCCTCTATCATACAATCCTATGTTCAGCGGACCATGGGTAGGCCGACACACTTTACATTAAATTACATTATCTTAGGGCAAACATCCCTAGACTCTTGCACTCCGCACCCACATTTCGCCGGGTCTTTACATTACACTTAACCAAAATTTGGGCTTCAAGCCCCAAAAACATACTATGGGGGGATCCAATGTCCAACAAGTGTTGAAATAGTTGAACTTTGTTGAAGGAGATCCATGGGATATACTAAAAATCCAACCATGAGTGTTGATGCCTCTACCAACTTTTTGGAATCAACAAATATTGAAGAAAATCACACAAAAATTGGGAATCTATTGGATAATTTAAAAAATGCCATCATGAGATAAACGTCTTCTCATCATTTTGTATTACAGGAAAGGAAAAACTAGAGATAATTTGAGCAATAATTAACCATTTTATATTACTAGTGTCTAAAGAACAACCCTTTGAGAGAGTTCCCACTTAATAGTTTCACTATATGTGAGTGAGATCCTTCCAAATAGCAATTTCCTTCACCACTTGGACACAAGGAAATTTATAAGGAAGCAATGTAAGATGTTGGAGCATGTTACATTGTTAGATCAAGTGAGCCATCACAATCTAGCCGCTTGGTATGATGGAATACTCTTTTCCCTCTTTCAATTCTTGGTCTAATGTATATAATGTTCAACATCCACCCAACAATTTCAATATCCAATAGTTTCATGGAAGACCCCTAAAAATTCTTTCATTCAATATCTTTCACCTTGGCCTAAGTAGCCTATTTCTTCATGGCCTCAACCTTTGCGAGGACTTTCACTCCTAAATCACATGCTTGTGCAATTACCAATGCAACCAAAATTACAACTCCCTTCCAATGTGCTTGTTAATACTCCATTATTGCACCCTCAACTCGGTGTAATAATGTAATGAATATTCAATATTTCTTACTTAGTTCATGTCACGAGTAGAATGTAATTAAAATTCAACTTGGCTCAGTTACGACATTAACGCCCACTCCTACCCAAGTTGTAAAAGAAAATGAGGATGAAAAAATATTAGGACAAGGAGATGTGATTCAAGGGTCTGAGAGAAAGAAATAGGCCGAAACACTAGGTTATATTCTTAATGTTGAAATAGTTGATAAGGTTCTAGTAGTTGATAATACAGTTAGTATTCTTATAACAACCAATGTCACTATAAAATTAGATGTTTCCCTAGCTATGTAACCTATAAAAACTCTTAAAAGTGAGACATCTTTATGCCCTCATTATCTTGAGAGACTAATTAAAGCTAAAAATGTTCTTGAAGAAGAATCTAACTTCGTGATATAATTAAATAATTTTCATGTTCGAATTCCATTACTTCAAGAAATTCAGCCTATTGCAATTTATGCTAAAACAGTTAAAATAGTTAAGGAATTGTGTGGTTAAGAGTCATGGAGAAAAACTTCTGACCCTTACTATGCATGTCATTGGTAAATTATTTGAGTTTATATTGACAAACAATGATCCAAATAAATATGAAGACCCTCATAATTACACTATGACAATTCATATTGTTGGGGTACGCCCTCCAAATAATTTGATTGATTTAGGGGTTGCCATCAGCATAAAAACTAAGGAAGCAATGAAACTACTTGGACTTATCAATTTAAGGTTGAATCATATTGTTCTAGATTTAGTAGATAGGTCTAAAAAACCTAAGGGCATATTAGAAGACATTAGCATCTGAGTTGAGTCTTGGAAGTATCTTGTAGATTGCATAGTGCTTCAGCCTAAAACATGCTTAATTGGACATCTTTCTATTTTAGGAATACCATGGTTAGATAAGGTTGATGCTTATATAGGATGCAAATATGGGTGTTTGATTAGCTCATATGGGAATATTGCTAAACACCTTGTCCTTTATCCACTTATCCAACTAAGTTGTAATTCTGAAAACCCTCCCGAATTAGAATATCAGTTGGAAGAAATTGAAGCTCATCCAGTACTTAGGGTGCATTACATCTTAAAAATGAAATTGAATATGATGTTATGAGTAATTTTATTAGTGATCCTTTTACTGTTACATGTTATACATCATGATTGATTAATGTTGGAATAAGCAAATTTGGTGGGGAATATTTTTTGATGAGCCTGTTATACATGATATAGCTGCCACTTTTGGTCTTAAAAGTATACCTGTAGAAATTGAGCCTAGAAAAAACCCTAGGACTAATCCTAATTTTTCAGCTAAACAAAGAGAAAGAATATTGTTGTGACTCAGAAATAATAAGGAAGCTTCTACACGGAATTATAAAGGCATCAAGGTTATCCACCTTAATTTATGTACTCATCATATTTATTTAAAAGAAGAATCCTCACGTGTCACGCAACCTCAACTTAGAATGAACCTTTAAAAGGCATTGTGAATCAAGAACTCCTGAAAATTTTGGATGAAAATTTCATAAATCTTATTTCTAACAATCAGTTGGTATATCTAGTAGTTATTATTAGTTAGTAATCTATGTGGATTACAAGCTCATCATATTTATTTAAAAGAAGGATCCTCACATGTCAAGCAACCAACTTAGAATGAAGGCATTGTGAAGGAAGAACTCCTAAAAATTTTGCATGAAATTTTCATATATCCTATTTCTAACAATTAGTTGGTATATCTAGTAGTTATTATTCATTAATAATCTATGTGGATTACAATTAGCTAAATAAGGCCAACTAAAATGACCACTTTCCATTACCCTCTATTCATCAAGTCTTAGACACTCTATCAGGTAAGAAACTCTTTTTTTTAGATAGATTTAGTGCTTACAATTAGATACATTTTTCCCATAAAGGTCAAGATAAAACTACCTTTATTTATCCTTGGGGTACTTATGCTTATATAGTTTTACCTTTATTAGATATAAGCATATAGTTTTACCTTGGGATCTTCACTATATAAGCATAAGTACCACTGGGTGAAGATCCCAAGGTAATGCACTATAGTGGTGATCAATGAGAAGACTCAACACCTACAACAAGTTTCGGAGATAACTAGTTAGTTGTGGAGTTAAAGAAGGAGCGAATCAAGGAGTAAATCATGCAAAAGGAATCTTGCATGCAATCCCATGCTCTAACTAAAAGTCCTCATGTAGGTGTGTAATAGTTCCAACATGCAAAACGAATCTTGCATGTAGTCCCATGCTCTAACTAAGAGTCTGCATGTAGGTGTGTAGTAGTTCCAACACCCCCCCTGAACACCACTATGGGGAAAAATAGAAAATGGGCCATGGAAACTAAGGCCACAGGTCACCCAAAATACAACGCAACTTGTACTAAAATTGAGGAAAGAGGGAAAACCTTGTGGGAAAAACCCCCCCTCAAAATATAATGTAATCAAAAGAAAAGAGGAAGAAAAATATAGTTGCTAAGCAATCATGTCCTTCACTCCAAGACGACCATGGAAAGAGCGAAACTTTTGCTCAGTGAATGTCTTAGTGAAGATGTCTGTGGTCTGTTCTACTGAAGAATAGAACTGCAAATCAATGACCCGATCATGTACTAAGTCTCTGATGTAATGCATATGGATCTCTATGTGCTTCGTCCGCTCCCGCTATACTGGATCCCTGCAAAATTAGAGAGTGCTTTTGTTGTCACACCATACGACAATGGGCTGGTGGAACTGGACGCCCAAATCAGTGAGGAAGTGTTGTAGCCACAGAGCCTGAATGGTGATCTTGACTACTCCTCGGTACTCAGCCTCAGTTGAAGAGAGAGCAATAGGAGCCTGCTTCTTGATCGAGAAACAGATAGGGCCAGATCCTAGACTGAGTGAATATCCAGAGGTGGACTTGCGATCAATGCTGTCTCCCGCCCAATCAGAATCTATGAAGCCAAGGAGATTCAATGCAGTGCCTGCTGCATAATGAATCCCAAAGGTGATGGTGCCCTGCACATATCGGAGGATTCACTTGGCAGCATTCCAGTGTAGCTCATGCGGTTCCTGCATGTATCTGGAAACTGCCCCTATTGGATATGAGAGATCTGGTTTGGAGTGGGTGAGGTACAATAAGCTCCCCACTAGCTGTCGGTAGAGAGTGCTATCAACTAATGGAGCGTCACCTCCATCATCAAGTCGGACCCCAGACAAAAAAGGAATCGGTGCTGGCTTGCAATCAGTCATGCGAAATCTCTCGAGGAGATCCTGTGCATACTTAGCCTGAGAGAGTTTGATGCCTGTTGCATTCTGGCTGATCTCAAGACCAGGAAAGAAGTGTAATGGACCCATGTCTACCATCAAGAACATATCATGCAAGGCCCTCTTGACTGTAGCAATGGCTGAAGCCAAGCTGCCATTGATTAGGAGATCATCTACATATAAAACTAAGATAAGAAGAGAATCATGTGTCTTAAGCATGTAAACATTCAGATCAGACTTACATCTTTCAAAGTTTTGTGATAACAGAAAATAATCCATCTTTGCGTACCAAGATCTCGGGGCTTGCTTAAGGCCGTAGAGAGATTTCTTCAGTCTGCAGACCAAAGATGAATCTTGAATGAAACCATGTGGCTGCTCCATGTAGATCTCCTCAGATAGGTCTCGATGAAGAAAGGCATTCTTCACATCCATCTGACGTACTTCACACTGCTGGGCAGCCACAATGGCAAGTGTAAAGCGTATGGAATCCATCTTTGCTACTGGAGCAAAGGTCTCATCATAATCAATGTCGTGCACTTGTTGGAAGCCTTTGGCTACTAGCCTTGCTTTACGCTTGGTGATTTGCCAATCTGCAGCACTCTTGGTCCTGTAGACCCATTTGCATCGGACAAGTTTCCTTCCTGAAGGAAGGGGGACCAGATCCCAAGTCTGGTTCTCAAGGAGGGAGTTATACTCCTCCTCCATGGCAGACTCCCAAGATGGATTCCCAGCAGCCTCAGCATAAGACTGTGGATCAGAAGACTGAACGAAATGACAATGCTAGGAGGGCGATGGTTCAGTGGCAATGAGGATAAGAGGAGGCTCAATAAACTCTGAACTAGTCCTATGCAGATCAGAATTATCCCCCACAAGACCATATCTAGTAGCTCGTTGGTCTTATGCATATATCTCACATAAGCTCCTTGTTCTCTAATTTATGACAGGGGAATATGATTCACTGCTGGAAACCCGATCTGGGCTTGGATGTGGATCATCATTTGCATGCACTAGATTTGTATCTTAAGACTCTATCTTTGCATCTGGATGCTCTTCCTCAGCATCTACATGATCTGTATCTACATCTGAGTGCACTGAGTCATCATCTCAGACATGAGGTAGATAAAAAGTTTCTGCATGCGGTGCTTGAGGTGCATGCAAGAGAATTTCCTCAAATTTGACACTTTTCTCAATGATGAGCTCGTCCATAGAGGGAATTAGGAGTCGATATCCCTTCACACCATCAGGGTATCCAAAAAATATGCACTCAATGCTCTGTGGATCAAGAGCTTTCCTCTTTTCAAAGGGGATTCGGGCCCATGCTCCAGAGCGGAAAAAACAGAGGTGAGTGACCTCTGGTTTAGTGCCGCTCCAAGCCTCAAACAGGGTCTGATCCTTGACATACCTATGAGGATATCTGTTCTAGATTTAGTTAGCACAATTAAGTGCTTCGGCCCAGAGCTTATGAGGCAGTGACTTGGCATGCAACATGCAGGAAGCCATCTCTTTGGGAGATCGGTTCTTTCTCTCAGCAATTCCATTCTACTGCGGAGTGTATGGAACTGTGTACTGCAACTGTATGCTGGACTGAAGGCAAAGGTTCCGAAGTGCTGTGTTAACATATTCCCACCCATTGTTTGTATGGAGGGCTTTGATCTTTCTCTCTAACTGTGTCTCAACTAGTGCTTTGAAATCTTCAAAGTGCTCAAAAACTTCAGATTAGTTCCTGAGAAGATACACCCAAGTATACTGTGAGAAATCATCGATAAATGTAAGCACATACCTTGCTTTGTTGATGTAAGGATGAGGAAAAGGCCCCATGAGATCACTATGTATCATATCTAGAGGAGAGGATGCTCTGTGAGTCTTGCTGGTGTCAAACTTTTCCCTGGGATGTTTGCCAAGAACAGACCCTTCACAAACCCCTTTGGAGAAACTGATATTTGGCAAGCCTTCCACCATCTCATTCTTGCTTAGCTGCTCCATATACCTGCAATTTAAGTGACCAAACCTCTCGTGCCAAAGCCTACTACTATCATCAGCATGTGTAAGAAATAAGGAGGATTCAGATTCAATAAATTCAGAAAATGTATACACTCTGGCTCCATTGTTTACCTCACTAGTTGAAATTTTGGTGCTGCTATGTAGATCATATATGTTCACTACATCTGGAGTGAATTCTACTCTCTTTCCGGTGCTAGAATGAGTGATCTGATAAACTGAAAGTAGGTTTACCGAAAGTTTTGGAGCATGAAGCACATCTTCAAAGCTTCTGTGTAAAAGTTCCACTCTACCTTTTCCGGTGACCTCAATAGGTGAGTCATCTCCCATGAGGATGGGAGGTCCTTTCCATGCATCCAAAGAGGAATAGACTTTCTTTGCAATAGCCATATGATGTGATGCACCAGAATCTATAATGCATGCATAAGGAGAAGAATTAATTGCAACTAAAGCATGAAAATTGTTACCTTTCCCGTGTGGCGGATCCTTAGTTTTCTTCTCGGTGCCCTGAGGGATGTGGTCCCCAAGGTTGTGCTTCTGAAGGATTTCTGCCATTTGGTCAATTTTTTTCCTTCATGCAAGAGTATTCTGGATGGAATCCTCTTTGACAGTAGGTGCATCTGTTTCCTTTCGTTCCTTTCTCATTTCTCGAGCCGGAGGAGTCAATGAAGGGCTTGGTATACCCTACCTTCTTTGGGCGGGAATGTGCTTTTCCTTTGTCTTTTTTCTCCTATTTTTTTCTGATTTGAATCAGATCTATGATTTTTATTGTGGCTTCCATCATGCACAGCAAGTGCATGTGCTTTTGGAGGTTTGATTTTCCCCATGCCAATGAGTTTATCTTGCTCAAAAATAAGGGACTCCATAAATTCTTTGAGAGAAGGCATAGTGTAGGATTTACCTATTGCGAGCCTTACTGAATGAAATGTAGACACAAAGACGAAGTATTTCGGTCTGAGCTTTGACATAATAGAGATAACTTGGCGACTCTCCTCAGATTTTTCAATTCCACAACCCTTGAGTTGCAACAATAGATCATTATATTTGGTGAAGAAGTCTTGAATTCTTTCATAGTTTCGTGGATCCAATGATAGCAACTCCACTTCGAGAAGATGTCCTTTCATCTCATCCTGTTTCCCGTAGAGATTTTCAACCTTTTTCCAAATCTCATTGGCAATGTTGCAGGCAGATAGATGAAACTGCAACTCTGGAGAGATGCACATGCATATGGATCCGTGGGCCTCATCCATACGGTTGAGGTACTTGGATTTCTCTATGTCTGAAGTGGATTCCACTTCTGTAGCCATGGTAATCCTGTACAACCCTTTATGATGAAGGTATCAAGCAACTTGGTCCTTCCATTCATGATAGTTGTACGGTGTTAGGATCGATGCTTTGGGAAACTCCTTTTTTCTGTCAATCTTCGATCTCCAAGCTGTAATACTTTCAAAACAAAGTAGTGGTGCGCCTTTTATCTAGAAACCTGTGATACCATGTAAATGTGTTAGAAAATCTGCACAAATGAATCTAGCTAGTAAAGGTTGAACACACAGCTTTGCAGAGAAAAACACTAAAAGAAAATCGAAAGAAGAAAAGAATGATGCATACGAAAATATGTTACAATGCTCATGATATAGCATCAGTGAATGAAGATCCCAAGGTAATCCACTATAGTGGTGATCAATGAGAAGAATCAACACCTACAACAAGTTTCGGAGATAACTAGACAGTTGCGGAGTTAAAGAACGAGCAAATCAAGGATTAAATCATGCAAAAGGAATCTTGCATGCAATCCCATGCTCTAACTAAGAGTCTGCATGTAGGTTTGTAGTAGTTCCAACATGCAAAAAGAATCTTGCATGCAGTCCCATGCTCTAACTAAGAGTCTGCATGTAGGTGTGTAGTAGTTCAAACAACCTGAACTAAGAACAGATTTCCGATCAAATCGCATGTAAAATCCATTAATTAATTTCACAAAAACTGTATTAATCGCTACGTTGTGCAGGTTATCCTTGCCTTTCCTTTCCATCGAACATGATAAAGGCACTACTACATGTAGGGGGGTTTTACGACAATACTTAAGACAATATTTGAGTCAATTGTCTTAACTTAAGACAAAAAGAAACTCAAATATTGTCTTAAATATTGTCTCTAAGATGGTGTCTCAAAGTATAATGTCTCAAAAATTCATCTCTGTAAAGACAATATAGAACACATATTATTATTGTCTCTTTAAAGACAATTTGATTTGTCTCTCTAAAGACAATTTCATTTGTGTCTCTTTAGAGACAATTACATTTTTGTCTTTTTAGAGACAATTCCATAATTCAAACTATTGTCTCTCTAGAGACCATATAAAAATTTATTTAAAAAAAAATAAATGTCCATAATTCAAACTATTGTCTCTCTAGAGACAATATAAAAAATTATTTAAAAATAAATAAATGTCCATAATTCAAACTATTGTCTCTCTAGAAACAATATAAAAAATTATTTTAAAAAAATAAATATCCATAATTCAAACTATTGTCTCTCTAGAGACAATAAAAAATTTTATTTAAAAATAAATAAATCTGCTCAAACTATTGTCTCGGATTTGCTCCTACCAATCTATCTGTGTATCCATCTCTATCTACCTATCCATCCATCAATCCATTCAACTATATGCATGTCTAGATATACATATGTAAGCCTGCAGATCTATGTTTTATAGTGTGTGCTCTCCTAAAATTTGGGATATGCGTGCACATTGCATTTATAGGGTGTGCCTTGGGAAGTATGTATCATAACTGTCGTTTGAGGTAACCAACCTACGCTGTCTATGTTCCCCATGGTCACTCATCAATCTATGATCTGGAACCGAGAATACTTGGCATCTATAGTAATACTAGTCATTCTATCTAATGGGAATCATACTAACAAGGAGACTAATATGTTTGAATCGTAATAAGATAGCCACATATTACTCATATGCCACTAATACATGGTGTTATGACCTATCAATAAGTCTAACCTGAATCTAAGTTTTACGGAAATTACAACACATGTATTACCATGTTCATAAGCAGATAAGAGTACTTATAACAACAGACCCAACCTATCGCTATCTATCCCTATTCAATAAGCTTAAGTATAGCACTAACTATGGTTTAGTTGATAGATCCGTAATGATTGAGCTTTATATTCACACCTACTCCATATTTCCTAGTTGGAACCATTGTTCTCCATCTCATTTGCAAGGAGAAAAGATATATTGAACTGGTTAACATTAAATAACAGGGACTTGACAATTACTGTACAATAAATACACCATGCTCATCCTGATTCAGGGACCAAATAAATTCCCTGGTCCATTAAATCAGAGAAACATACACCAGAGAAAATTCAGGAAAACAAAAATATTCTATAATACAAAAATTACAAGCTACACAGGCAGCATCCTCAAAACTGCCAGTGCAAAATATTTGATAATAAAAAAAATTACAAGCTACACAGGCAGCATCCTAAAAACTGCCAGCGCTCTAGTTGACCTCTGCTTCAGTTAGGTCTTTCTAATCTTTCTTCCTACGATAAAATATTGGGCAGTCACGACTGCAATAAGGATAGGACATCAATGTAAGTATAAAACAGATAGTAATTGTAAAAATTTAAAAAAAAACATCCTATTAATTAAAAACAAATACATGATCACACAAATGTTACAAAATACATCCATAATGTAAATTTAAATCATGTTATGAAAATGTAATACTATGTAGTACTTGAAATATAGCATTTGAAAACCTTGTGCAAAGAACATCTTGGTGCAGAGAGCCTTGGCACCGCTGACATTGTGTCCATAGTTTACCAAAGAGCATTTCCAATTCCCTCACTGAAATTGATCAAATATTAGTGTCATATGATAGAAAATCTAGGTGAGAACAATAGACACAAGGCCTACTTTAAATTATCCAAATAAAGAGTAATGGTATTAGAATACTAGCTTACCATTTGCAACTGTTTTCTGATACACTTCAGCTTCTCTTGCTTTGCAATGTGAACAAAGTGTCTGATCTTCTCTGCTGCAATGGCAACATGAAATCAGGTAACATCATGAATTTCAGTATGAAGCAACCTAACCAGACATTCTTATTATAATAAATCTAGACAGTTTCTTACAAGGAGAGCAGGCATGGGATCATGCAACCTCATAGATTTTTCTACATCGAAAAGATGAACCCTAGTAGCTTTCTAAAGCGCCAAACTGAAATAATAGTTACTCTCAATTGTGCACTACTATAAGAAAGGAAACCACATGCAAGAAACCCTCTACTTGTATTAACTAAATACCTTATAGGTGTTTTACAACGAATACAACTGAGTTGTTTCTTGACAAATTCCATAATTCCACTATTTGAAGGAGTTGATATGGAAACTGCTCATGTGTGACTACCATGAAGAAGCTCCTTGCTTTCATTCTTCAAAATGGGATCAAATATTATCAACAGTGGCTACAGAGCAAAAAAAGGCACTAATCAATAACACTTAGCTGGAATTACTATCTATCAAGATATATTTGAAACACAGGTGAAATTTTCAAAAAGAGCATAAACAGCAAGTGATGATGCTTTGGTCTTTCACCTTGCTCAGTTGATTCTCTAGATAATATTGTGGATCAATAGGGATGTTATTCTCTAGTACGTAAATTGGATCCTTAGATTTATCATATGCCTGAGCCAAGGTAAAAACATTAGTCATTATATCCATAATCCCTTTGTAAATTCCGCCTCCAAATAAAACATAACAAAATAATTAAAATAATCACTTTTTAGTGCAATATCAAGACTTATGCCAAGCACAGAAGGGGTTAGTTATTACCTTGGCACCTTTTGCAGCCTTTATGATGACATAAGGAACACGATCACCCACAGTTGGAGCAGTTGCAACATCCCTCTGTAAACCAGGGGCAACTTGGCTTTAAAACACAACAAAATAATTAAAATAACCATTTTTTACTGCAATATCGAGACTTATGCTGAGCATAGAAGGGGTTAATTATTACCTTGGCACCTTTTGCAGCCTTTACGATGACATATGGAAAACGATCACCACAGTTGGAGCAGTTGCAACATTCCTCTGTAAACCAGGGGCAACTTGGCTTTAAAACACGACATCAATTTAAAAATTCCAACAATGGACTCATTGCCAATAAAAATCAAAATATTACAAGAGTCTTTAGATGCACTACAGTAATAAAAATAGAGAGATAGGATTGAAATGGAACCAGAAGGCATTGCACCATTCATTATACTTGTTCTGAGAAGTTATTTCCAGTATTTACCTTCTGCATGTGCTCAGCTAGTTCCACATGTGCTGCCTTGACTGCATTGTCTTCTCCAATCTTTGTCAGACCCTGACTCAACAAAGATATTGTTAGCACAGGCAAACAACAATTCCCTTAAGAATATGCTAATAGCCTTGATAAAGGATATGACTTGCAAACATCTGTTTCTGCTGCAACTAAATAATAATCAATTTTTCTCAGCATGAGATTAAAAATGCAGATATATTATATATTGTCATGTTTTGATTCTCTTCAATTCTATAAGAGCCTCCCTTGACACTTCTTCCTCCCATTGCTAGCAGTAAATATTGACTAAATCCATTCCAAGTATAGAATGTAGGGAGAAGAAACGTGACAGACTTAAAAATGAAACTTCCATGGCCTGCCACAACTAGGTATATAGTATATACTTCTAACACTTGAAACCAGGAATATGTAATAAGTGACTTGCTCGCAATGTAAATCTCCTCCTCCCCCTCTCATATTTTATCCACTTAAAAAGTAACAAATGGTCAAACAAATTTGCTCATAAACATGCAGAAGGATTCATTGTTCTCACCTTAGTTATCACCAAAAGTGACAAATCCACTATGTTCATTAACAAGTCAGAAATAATGTTCTTGACATATTGCACTGCACCAAGTATGTCACGATCAATGAGTATTTTGTGAAGGCACTCTATAACCAAGTTCTTTACCAGCAGGCAATTGTCCCTTTGCACTGTTTCAATGCTTGTTGATATGGAATATTTAAAAGATCAGGAATATTTAATAATTAAGAAGGTATCAAATAAATTATTTTTCTAAGAGAATTTTGAGCCTTCACAAACACTAAGGTCTGTCTTTGAAACAAAAAGATTAGGTTTGTCACCTTGAGTATCCATTTTGTCATAAGCATTTGGCTTTGTCCACAACAACCCAACATATCTTTTCTTGCTGGTCAACAAGAATGGGTAGTATATTTTTTCAAATTCTTGTTTAATAGGCTGCATAAAAGCATATGTTAAATAACGCACTGATTAGACGCCAAAGATGCACCAAATAGATGTATATAAGCCACAGAAAATCATAACTGATCATCTTGTCCTGTGCATATTTACAAAGATCTCATGGAAGTGGAATGTCAAAAGAAGATTAGTTTTAAAAAGAAAGGTGGTATTAAAACATTCATCCCTACAAAAACATCATTAACAACACTAGAGGCTTCACGGATATTTAAAATTCTTGACATTGTACCTTTGTAAATGTACCACTAATATAATCTGAGGCTTCCCTCCCTAGCGTCATGGCCTCTTCTATATTTGGTACACCAAACTGTATCATAACTGAATCTATATCTCCATATACAACCTAGATTCAAATATAAAAATATAATATCAAGATTTACAGCAGAAATTGTAGGAATTTACAGGGTAAGTTCCTCAGAAAGAACACCAAAAGGACACCGCTCACAACCAGATCACATATCAATACACCAGTATTTTTGACGTGGTTAAAACCCTCAAAGAGGGAAACAGTCCACGGCCTGAGCCAACACGGCCACTTCAGGCAATTTATTAATCAAAGAATGAAAATTTACAAGCTTCTCTCATGCACGGATTACCCTACAAATGACCCTCCATGCGCTTTAAATAGAATTCATGGACCAATCGGGTGTCAAGCCACGGATCAAGTGTCGGTAATACTGAGGAGAGAATGAACCGTCGGATCACTACATATCATGACCGTCGGATTGTAAGTTACAAAATGTACAACGGTAAAGAAACACACTTTACCTAACTCTATACCTAACTCTATACTAGACCAAGTTGTACTTAACTATTTCCTATGTGTCGGAATATCCGAACATCCCCCCTTAAGAACAACTTGGGATAGGATTGAAGGATTTACAAATATGACACAATAGGAGAAGGAAGGAGGCACTAGAGCCTATCCCCCCTTAGTGACAACTTCCTGAACTCCAACCATAAATCGAAGTTTAGTGAACTTCGCCTCTGTGAGAGCCTTTGTGAAGATGTCTGCAACTTGATCATCTGTTGAACAATATTGTACTTCAAGAATATGGTCGTGAATGAGCTATCTGATGAAGTGCATGTGCAATTCAATGTGTTTGCTGCGCTGATGTTGGACTGGATCTTTGCATAGCTGAATGGCACTTTGGTTATCACACCAAAGTGTAGTCGGATGCTGCTACTGAAGGCCAAACTCTGACAAGATTTGACGAAGCCACAAGGCTTCCTTACTAGCTTCTACGGCACCACGATACTCTGCTTCTGCTGATGAAAGAGAAATGGCAGCTTGTTTCTTACAATCCCATGTAATAGGTCCTGAACCAAGAGTTAACACATAACCGGCAGTAGACTTCCGATCATCAGGGTCACCAACCTAATCGGAATCAGTGAAAACAACCAATAGAGGAGCTTCTTCGGCACTGTAATGAATCCCAAACTGAACTGTACCTCGAACATAACGAAGTATTCTTTAGCTTCTTTCCAATGACTTTCACGAGGGTTTTGCATGAACCCAGCAACAAGGCCGACAGAAAAGGAAAGGTCAGGACGAGTATGGGTTAGATACAAAAGTTTTCCTACAAGTTTACGGTATAAGGTAGCATCAACTTCAGGAGAAGTACAAGTGACTGAAAGTTTGACTCCAGACTGAAAGGGAGAAGGGGCTGGCTTACAGTCTTCCATGTGAAAATGACGTAGAATGTCACAAGCATACTTGGACTGGGAAAGGGAAATACCCTCCTTGGATTGCAAGACTTGGAGACCGAGAAAATAGTGTAGGTGTCCTAAGTCTCTCATTCCAAATTTCCTTTTCAGGCTAGACTTCACATGGTTTATAAGGTTGGGATCACTACCAGTAACGATAAGATCATCAACATAAAGAACAAGGATGATAAGAGAGTTGCCCATTTTCTTGGTGTAGACAGTATTGTCAGAATGACACCTAGAAAAGCCAGATTCTAAAAGAAAGCTATCCATTTTGGCATACCAAGCCTGAGGAGCTTGCTTGAGACCATAAAGGGATTTCTTAAGTCGACAAACAAGGCTGGAGTCTGCTTGTATGAAGCCAATGGGTTGTTCCATATAGATTTCTTCATGCAAGTCCCCATGCAAGAAGGCAGATTTAACATCCATCTGATGGACTTCCCATTTGAAAGAGGCAACAAGGGAAAGAACAAGGCGGATAGAGTTCATTTTGGAAACAGGGGAGAAGGTTTCAGTGTAGTCAATGCCTTCAACCTGTGAAAAGCCCTTAGCAACAAGACGAGCTTTATGTTTATCAACTTTCCCATCTGGTCCATACTTGGTTCTGTAAACCCATTTGCATCTAACAAGTTTTCGTCCCTTTGGTAAAGGAACAAGATCCCATGTATCATTTGCCAATAATGAATGATATTCTTCATTCATAGCTGCTTCCCAATCTAGATGGCCTGAAGCTTCTGCAAAGGTGTCAGGATCATAATTTACTTGAGCTTGAGCGCGTAAAGAAGAGGCTCTCTCAGACTGAGAACGTGTGCGTCGCTGATCTGTAGGATCACTGGCAAGATCACCTGCTGCATCTCGAGTAGCACGAACCCATTTTGGAAGCTCAGCAGCTGAAGGGGGATCCTGAGATGGTGGGGGAGGATTTTCATCCTCACTTTCATCATCTGAAGAAGAAATGTTTTCAAAGGTAGAAGAGATAGGGAGAGGTGGCACATCCGCCGGACTAGGCTCGTAGGCCGATATATTTTCATCAAATTTTACATCTCTTCTAATGATAACATTTTTGGACTTAAATGGAATAAGTCTATAGCCTTTGACATCTTCAGAATATCCAACAAAAGTACATTTTTCACTCTTAGGTTCTAAAGCTTTATGCTTTTCATCTGGAATATGGGCCCACGCTTCACTTCCAAAAACACAAAAGTGACTTACATTTGGTTTGATTGAGCTCCATGCTTCTTCTGGAGTGATATTCTTTAAAGCCTTAGTAGGAGTGTGATTTATTATGTAATTTGCACAGTTAATTTCTTCTGCCCAAAAAATAAGACCAAGTCCTTTAGATTGTAGCATACAATTAGCCATTTCCTTTAAGGTGCGATTCTTCCTTTCAGCTACACCATTTTGTTGTGGAGTATATGGAACAGTATGTTTCATTTGAATTCCATTCTCAGTGCAATAGGTGATGAATGTTTTTTTAACATATTCTCCGCCATTATCAGATCTTAACTTAAGAATTTGATGTCTAGATTGTTTTTCAACAAAGGCCTTGAAGGCCAAAAAAGTGTTAAATACTTCACTCTTGAGTTTTAAGAAGTATACCCAAGTGCGTCTAGAGAAATCATCAATGAAAGCTAAGAAATACTTGCAACCAGAGAATGACACAACTGGAAGTGGACCACATAAATCACTATGCACAAGCTGTAAAGGGGCTGAGGCGTGCCAAGAGGCACGTTTTTCAAAACTGTCCCGATGATGTTTTCCGAGTACACATCCAGAACAGACACCATCTCTGCAAGATACCATAGGAAGACCTGTCACCATATTTTCTTTACATAGATGCTGAAGGGAGCGATAGTTTAAGTGACCAAATCGCTCATGCCAAAGTTTGCTCACTTCATCGTTATGAGCAACAAATACTGAGGGAAGATTTGATGACCCAAAGTTGTGAAACTTATATAACCTTGTAGAATCATCAGCAATGCCAGTAGCCAAAATCTGTTTAGGATCTCTTAAGTCCTTGATTACAACATCATGAGGTGAAAACTCAACGATTTTACCTTCACCTGAATGAGTTATCTCATATACAGATAGAAGGTTGCAGGATAAGGTTGGAACACATAATACATCATTAAACTAACCATTGTCTAGATGAACACTTCCAGTCCCTATAACATTAAGAGATCTATCATCACCAACATATATATTTTTGGTGTTACAATCATTTAAAGAAGATAACATGGCTTTGTTTTTGGCCATGTGATAAGAAGCTCCAGAATCAATGAGCCACTCATGAGAATGAGAAGAAGAAGATACATTTAATGCATAGCCAGACCGAGATGCTTGACAACCACATGCAGAAAGTGCCATTCCTGAAGATGAAGTTGAAGTTGAAGATTGGCCCAAATGGATTTTATGCTTCTTCATTGCTGCTTCCAAGGCTTCCATCTTTTTAAAGCATTTTGATTCTAAGTGGCCATCTCGATTACAAAAATTGCAATTTCTATCAGTCTTCTTCCCTTTGTTTTTATTTGTCTTATCATTTTGTTGAAATGATTTTTCATTTTGGGGTTGAAATTGCTTAGGACCCTTGTTTGGTTTAGGACCATTCTTTTTAGGATATGACTTCTTAGGATTCTTTGAATTTGGTTGCTGCTGGGCGGCTAACGCTTTCTTGGAAGAGTTTCCAAGATTAAGAAGACCAAGGTGTAAGAGTTTTTCTTGTTCTCTTATTAAAGAATCACAAAAAGAGTCAAAGGAAGGGGGCTTGTAGTCTTTTCCTTGAGAAATGAAGGCTTCTCTTGTAGAATGGAAGGTGGAAACAAACAGAGAGTAGGCTGGTCCCAACTTAGTAAGAATGGAATAAATAAGGTTACTATCTTCTTTCTTAACCTTAACACTTTCCAAGAGATATCTAAGGGTCTTAAACTTGGACAAGAAATCTTCAATGCAAGAAAAATTATTAGGGTCCAATGTAAGCAACTCATTTTCAAGTTGATGGGCTCTAATTTCATTTTTAATCCCAAAAACTTTAGTGATTTGTTCCAATGCTTCATTAGGAGTATCAAGTTCTGCAATATGGAATCTAAGATCAGGAGAAATAGACATCCCTATCAAACCACGTGCTTTATCTTGTCTATTTTCCCATTTAGCAGCCTTATCTTCATCCTTCGGTTTCTTCTCTTGGCCTGTGGCTATCCTGTAGAGACCTTTACTTCTAAGTAAATCCTTAATGTAGGACAACCATTGGAAGTAGTTGGGGCTGTCAAGGGTAATTTGGTATTGACTTTCCATTTCAATAGAAACTGAAGCTGAAGATGCTGAAAGAAAGTGTTCCAATGGATAGATCTCGAAAAATTAGGCTGGTTTAAAAAAAACGGCTCTAAAAAAGGCTTCCGGATGAAGAAGTTATGGCTTTTTGAAAAAAAGTTGTTGAAGTTACCGACGAAGTGCGGGAATGTGCGGAAATGAAAAAGTCCGCCCCCACAAAATGGAGACTTGAACCCAAGACCTCTACTCTCTTAAAATAGCTTTGAACCAATTGATCTATACAAAAAATTTGAGAGAGAGAGAGAGAGAGAGAGAGAGGAGGGGGGGCTTTGGGTTGCGTGCTTGCCTTGAGAAAACTCTTTTTCCCTACAAAACAAAAAACACAAAACCCAACACGG
Organism: Pinus tabuliformis; assembly: GCA_031772625.1. NCBI lineage: Eukaryota > Viridiplantae > Streptophyta > Pinopsida > Pinales > Pinaceae > Pinus > Pinus tabuliformis. Next base: position 1,270,214,232 of record CM062804.1, read on the forward strand.
ACATGCAAAGAAAATGAACCTTATGGCTCGAAGTTAGCTTTAGCCGAAAAACTAAATATTTTAAAAAATGAACCTTGCGGCTCAAAGTTAGCTTTGGCCGGAAACTAAATATTTTCCTCAATGTTTCTAATTTTCCGAGATCACCCTAAGGCGCAGGGAAATGAGCATACGCATGAGAAAAATCCTTCCTTTCTATTTCTGATTTTCCCAGATCGCACAGAGTCACAGGGAAAAGAGCATACGCAGAAATGAAAGGTATAGATCCGGTAATAGAAAGGCTAAATAAACCGAAACTGAAATAAACAGAGAGAAAATAACAGTAAACTGCAAATAAACACTGCATACCTCCAGATCTTAAAAAAGACGCAGCTAGGGCTACCGGAAACCTTTTCGCGTGAAACGAAAGGGGTTCCTCACTGGAACAGATGCTCCGAACACAAGAGAGAAGTCCTCTCGGCCCGAAAGCAGTCAGAAACAGCAGATCTAGGAAATAGCAGTCGGATGCAGTTCTACCGGCTTCAGATTTGGATCACCAACAGACGCGACCCTCAAATAGCTCTGATATCATGTAGGAATTTACAAGGTAAGTTCCTCAGAAAGAACACCAAAAGGACACCGCTCACAACCAGATCATAGATCAATACACCAGTATTTTTGACGTGGTTAAAACCCTCAAAGAGGGAAACAGTCCACGGCCTGAGCCAACGCGGCCACTTCAGACAATTTATTAATCAAAGAATGAAAATTTACATAAGCTTCTCTCATGCACGGATTACCCTACAAATGACCCTCCATGCGCTTTAAATAGAATTCATGGACCAATCGGGTGTCAAGCCACGGATCAAGTGTCGGTAATACCGAGGAGAGAATGAACCGTCGGATCACTACATATCGTGACCGTCAGATTGTAAGTTATAAAATGTACAACGGTAAAGAAACACACTTTACCTAACTCTATACCTAACTCTATACTAGACCAAGTTGTACTTAACTATTTCCTACGTGTCGGAATATCCTAACAGACATGTTGGTTAGGATCAGATCACCCATTATGATTTCAAGAACTTGGATTATCACCAATACAATAAGTGTACTTCCTGTCATTACTGATCCAGTTCAAAGGTTACAAATTCCGTTAGTTGCTAAATAATAGCCTACCTCAGCATTGTGCTGGTAACCACCAACTATTGTGAACCTTTCTTCAACTAGATTCTTTGTATGCTCTATCATTTGACGACCTGATAGGCAGAAAAAAATGAGATGATTAATGATATGAAATTTTAAAACAATACATAAAATCGATATTTTCTGATGAAACAAAGAATGTGTCAAAAGATCAAACTGGACTTGTAATCAAAATATAATAAGAGGGCCTAAGCATATCATCTCAGTTGTACAAGTACACATGACTAATTAATGCAATTCAAGAAGAGGGCCTAAGCATATCATCTTAGTTGTACAAGTACGCATGACTAATTAATGAAATTCAAGAACTCGATCTTATTTGTACAAGATTTTAAATTACAGTTCATACCCTTAACATTATGCCAGGCGGAAGAAAAGAATTACATGGATACAATTGATGCCCAAAAATAATCAATGTGAGTGGCTGATACATGCATATATAGAATAAGAGAGGACTGCAAGCATCTCTATCTTGTAAGTAGAAGAAGTACCCATAACATTACAACTAGGAAAAACAAGGGGAGAATCAAGGTGTCCATGGATTTAACATTTTTTTTCCATGGAAGAAGTGTGAAATTACCATAGCTCATCACACTCGACGAAATCTCCAAATAGGGAAATTGCCCAATAATGGCACCAGTAAACCCATAAACTGAATTCGCGCTTATCTCCAAGTGCACATAGTCAAAACTATTTTATGCGTTTCACCAGCATACCTAGTTTTACTTTTATTCCATGTCCAAGCCATAATTAGTACATACTTGAAAAAGCTGTAATTACCTTCAAAGCCAATTGTCGGCCATCCAAGACAACCTTTTCAAAAGGATCTTTAGCCTCCTAAACAATATTACAGGAAGTTAAAAAGCGATATGCTAAGTGGAAAAAATACAAGCATGTAACATGAACATAGGAAGTACTTACTTCACCACCTTTAGGTCTGCCTTGGCTCTTTTCCTGGCAGCCAGTAACTCTTCTAGGATCTTTGGTAATATGCCCTAGGAAATAGGAAAAAGAGCATTCAATTTAGCATCATCGAAAATGGTCAGCATATGATGGTTAAAAAGTAAATAATGAAATAAGTATTAGCATAGTGTTTGACATGCAAAGACATTAAGGTCTTAGCATCCTACTTTACTTTTAATCCTTTCTAGTAGCATAGCTTCTGGTGCCTATGTTAGTGTTACAATGGTACAACTATGCATTATACAGTTGGGATGACTAGGACAATGTATTGGCATCTCATCCACATAGCAATTTGACTGTTAAAGTCTACCATACATGTTAGGGAACCTATCTACTTTTTGTACATTGACGAATCAACCAAATCTGAATCTGAATCTACTAAAAACTTCAAAATATGTATCATAAAAGTAGCCTAGGGTTTATTGTCCATTATCCAAAACTTCTTCTGAATCTCAATTGCTTACTTACCCGTGTTCGAGGACCAACTCACCTCAACTCAGCGAAACCTCCAAGACCAAGAAATAATACATGTCAACTTCACTTGCCAGTTTCATATTGCACCATGGGATAGAGTTTTTTAAACTAACTGTTAGGACTAGGTAATCTACATTCAACAGAAATATAAGTAGATCAAATTTATCATAATCAAAGAAATAATAAAATTTAGGACCTGCAACGGTCTTAGTGATGCCCGTAATCTGTAAGTAATCATAAATCCATGAGTACCAAGCACACGAGGCCACTTTAGCCCAGAAAGGGACTTCTTGAACTTGCACACATGGGTATCCCATCCTAACAAAGATATTATATTTGAACCCAAGTTGAAACAAAACCATGAATCACTCTTCTTTCCACCTGCATCTATGGCCCTATCAAAATCCACTAAAGCATGCAGCAACTCAAAGCACTGTGCCAGTGTGTCGTTTAAGTACCTCGCATACCTCAAACCATGGAGCATATTTGCAGCAACCTCAGCTCAATCATATATTATCAGCCAAGCTGGACAATAAATTGGTGTCTGCACCCCCCTTGTTTGTGAGACAAGGGATCTCATGCACATAGCAATTTCACTGCTAAATTCTACCAAATATGTTAGGGAACCTATATACCTTTTGTACGCTGAAAAATCAACCAAATTTTAATCTTAATCTACTGATAAATTCAAAATATGTATCATAAAAGTAGCCTATGGTTTATTGTCCATTATCTGAAACTTGTTCAGAATCACAATTGCTTACTTACCCCTATTCGAGGACCACCTCACGTCAACTCAGCCAAACCTCCAAGGCCAAGAAATAACACATGAGGTGTATATCCTTCATGTCAACTTCACTTGCCAGTTTCTTCTTGCACCATGGGATAGAATTTTTTTAACTAACTAGAATTTTTTTAACTAACTTTTAAGACCAGGTCATCTACATACAAGACAAATATAAGGATATAAAATCGATCATAATCAAACAAATAATACAAGTTAGGACCTGAAACAGTCTTAGTGATGCCCTTAATATGTAAGTACTCATCAAAAAAACAAAGTATCTTCAAAATTTGTTTTGTTGCTAACATAATTAGTTTATGTTTGGACCCTCACAACCAAGTGCGCTCCTTAGAAGCTAGAGCAATGCACATTCAAGTTATTAAAATTTAACACATATCAATCCTTTTTGTCCTCTTTTTGGGAGGCACTACATTAATTGTGGGTGTGGAATGCTCATCACATTGAACACCCTCCTCATTATTTCTGTCTCCCATTCGCTGAAATTCAACAATCTACCAAGGTTCATGAATGACTATTGGATGATTTTGTGCAACAAGCAAATCATCATGTGCTTGTATCTCCTCCACATGCTGACTCTGAGATGTTTCACCTGATTCCTATACAAAAAACACTTTAACTTGTTGTAATAACATTAAAACCTCCAATTGATTTATTGCATTATTCATATAATATTATAAATAACTATCCTCGGATCCATAACCAGTAATTACTTTTTCCCCTCGATTTATCATGTGTTGGCAAAGACCTTGGGAACCATGTAATACAACATATTTTAGCTCTTCCTCTAAAGCTTCCTTTTGAAATTGGTTAACCGACATTAACAAAGATAATCATATCTATAAGGTAAAATAACTAATAAGGTACAATTGACTCAACGTGACCATGGTTACTTTGCCTAAAATAGAAAATATAATAGATGGAAATATCACTTACCATACCACCACGAATACTATTATATCCACCAGAGCCTAATTTGTGAGATCCAAGTTTTGACACCCTTGCTTGGGTTGCTTTTCTTATATCTCGTAGGCGTCTCTTAGCTCCTCCTTGTGCAGATGACGTATAGTTTGGATTTCTGAGGACTTTACTCTTAAACTTGGCATCTTTCAGAAGTTCATCCCACATCACTTGGTCTCTGATCCAAGCTGGACGTCGATACATCAAGTTTTTTGTCAACTTTGTCCTTAAATTGGACCTCATTGAGTGCATGTATTTACTTGCAATATGTAAAATAAGTTCCTTATCAAATCCAGGATTACCAAATGCTATTACTACATCTTTAAATATTTCCTCCTTTTTGGCATTGGCTTGTTTCCTCCAATCCATTTGGATGGTATTTCCAATTAATTCTTCTGCATGACGAAAAATAAAGTGATAAAATTTCAGCCCTTTTTCATCCTTCAGGACATTTCCTTCTGAAGTGAGCAAGATTGTAACTTCTTGCATTCGTTTTGTGGTCACCGATGATATTGTTGTAGTCTTGGGGATTGAGGAAGGTTCCCTTATATATACATTAGGCACTGTGTCACTTACTTCTTGCGTTTACAATGAAATTGTGGAACTATTAAGAACCCAACCAAAATATGAAACTATTTTTCATATCTAAAATAATGATCCTAAACATAACAAATGAAATTATAAAAAAAATAAAATAATTTTACCTGTTGATCTATTGCAGGAGCTACACTCTCCAACAATGACATTTCCCATAACTGTATTTGTTCAATTATTTCTTGTCTGATTTGGAAATTTGCAGGAATATCTGGTAGGAGCCTTAACATTCTTGTTTGTGAGTCTATAAGACTCCTCAAAGAAACTTGTTCTGGTCTTGGTGGGAGAATGCTGACTAGACCCACATTTGATGTAGAAGGAATGTTATGGCGTTCTGGGATAGGTGTAGATGGCATAACATGACCCTCTATACCAACATATTGTGTAAAGGGCATGTTATGGGGTTCTGGTCTAGGTGTAGATGGCATAACATGACCCTCTATACCAACAGATTGTGTAAAAGGCATGTTATGGGGTTCTGGTCTAGGTGTAGATGGCATAACGTGACCCTCTATACCAACAGATTGTGTAAAGGGCATGTTATGTGGTTTTGGTCTAGGTGTAGATGGCATAACATGATCATCTATACCAACAGATTGTATACTTGTTGGAGTCACCGTAGAAACATCCTGCAAGGCACAAATATAAATAATAAGATGGAATAACAGATGAATAATGTTGAAATATGTAACTAGGTTCGGTCTTCATAATGACATATCTAATCACAATTCTATGTAATTTATGTAAAAAAAGGAAAAAGAAGATTATTTTTGTTATGACTAAGGCATGGGTTTCATGAACACATGAAGAAGAAAGTCCCTTTATAGAATGAAAATATCTCGGAAGACTCATTAAAAGAAGGTCATGAAGGCGGAAAATGATCAATGAAATGTAGTGTAAAGTTGCAAATAATCATGGCAACCAAAATACTAATCAGTACAGATAGGTGTCCATGAGGTATGTATAATAATTTTCTTTTAAAGGGTCCATCATAAGATGTAGTAGGGTTGAATTTATGGGTTTATATTTTAAGAAACACCCTAGTATTTAGAAAACTTAATCTTAAGGTATTTTTCCCCTATGATTTGATTTCTAGGGCATGGGATAAACTCTAGAATGACATAAAGGGGAAAGAGTATGATCTAATTTTTGAATTTAAGAAACCCTAAAAAGGCCTCTTGATTACATAAAAACCCTAAAAAAGTTACTTGACATCATGTTTTGGAATAACATATTGCTTGGGTTACTTGTTAAAATAGTATTGTATGTACAAGAAGAAAAAAACAGATGGGGTGATCCATTTGAAGGCATGATGTAGCTCTTCGTAACACCTCATAAATCATGGAGTCGTTGTGCAAAAACTTTATTAAATATATGCCCTAGATTTCTCAACAAATAACATAATCAAACTCACATAAATAAGTGGTTGAATCTTACATCTTGCATAACATTAGATGTATATGGGGGCATTAATGATCCCCGCATGCCAACATTGGTTGTATTGAGGGGCATAAATGAATCCTACATGCCAACAAAATGCACGCTTAGTAAAAACACAAATATTAATAAATATATATAGTGAAATAAGTTAACTAAATGCACAAAAATATTGAACAAGTTATACCACTATCATTACCATAGATGTTTTATAAGGCGTTATAGGGGTTGGAATGACTTTAGAAATTGACTGCATTCCACAAAAATAAATTAGCATAATATAATAAGGAATATAAGATAATTGAAAATATAAAAGACAATATTCAAGCTTACCTCATGCATCATCATAGCGGTGTTTTACCCTCGTGCATTTGTTAACAGTTCCATGAAAGTAGTGAATATCATTGAACCCCCCATGGTAGCATCAATAACACCCATGGGTACATTCTTAAAAAAACACATAATAACATAAAAATAAGAAAACCTTGATCAAAAGACCGATAAGAAAATAGAATCGGTAACTGCAAATATGTGTTGAGTGAGCATTGAAGATCTGTCCAACACTTTGAGGCAAGCTTATCAGAGTGTTCTGACAAGCATTTAACTAGTCACAAACAAACTTTTGAAGTATCATTTTAAAGTTAATTTCTTAAAACAAATCCAACCTCTAACTAAATCAACAACATAAATAATGCAAATACCAAAAGCAACATAAGCAACATAAATACCTGGTCTTCCATTTTGTATAGAATAATGTAATAGAAATCTACGAGGAAAATTTTGTGGACACTTATTACAATCATTACATAAACAAATGTTGAAATATATGACAACGTGTAAAACCATAAATTTATTCTAAAATATGTTGGTTTAAAATTCTATGCATGTAATACTAATTTCATTGAGGAGTTCTCTGGATTATATTGCAAAGGGTAATGCACTGTCTTAAATTGTTGTCGCATAATGCAAAGTAATCTATGTAGAATATCTCCTTGCTGCCTATAAACATTACTTCACTATCTCATTGCAGCGACAATCAAATCCAAACTAGAACTTGCTTGCCTCAAAACCCCAAACCATACCTCGAGATGATTTGATGCCACATAAAAACCTTAGGGGTGATTCGTTTCCACAAACAATCTGTGAAATCAACATTTGAAAAGCAATGCATATGAAGCATATTAAGCATGCATGGAAACTACTAACCCGAGTCCAAAGAATTATTATGGTAGATGAAGCGATATGGTGTGTTGCCTTAGAAGAGCACAAATATGCAATAAAGAACCCTGAAATATGCTTGGAAAATGAAAAGACATAAAATAATGTAGAGCACTGGTGGCAGAGAGGGCATAAAAACTCAAAATTATGTTTAACCCTCCAATATAGTTAACCACACATGGAATAAGTGAATTCAAATGAATGACAATGCAGTGAATGCCCATGAGCTCTGGTTTCATCAATTCATGAGTAAATGTTGGTGTGGGATTAAACCAAATAATGCCAATTTCATTCCTCATACTTCTCAAAGACCCAAGCTACAAATATCATGGCTTGGTATTATACCTATGCATAGATTTATGGAGATTTGAGATTTTTAGAGGAGAATCAATCATATTTCCATATCACCCCTCTCGAACCTATTTCATGCTAACGAATTAGAGTCTAGTGCCAAACACATGATCACATATCCAAGCAAAAGATCATCCCAGTGCATCTCCTAGAATGGTGGATATCAAGTGACTCAAACTAATGAAGAGAAGCCACGATTTGACTGCAAGAATATTGAAGATTAGAGAAATTCACTTTTTCATGTTGCAGACATTAGTGGTTTCGAGCTGGAGGCGTGCAATACTGGGTGAAAACTCAACCTTCACTGTAAGTGATAGTATTTTATGTTTGGTAAATAGACATAGATGTTTGTTTCTCACTGTTATATTTATTTTCTTCTGAATAACTAGCAAGGAGCTAGAGATGGAGCTACTAGATAAGGAGGTTAAATGTATGTCGGAAATAGTGAAAAAGCCAAAGTTGCCCGTGGCCGACTATCCAACAGGCTTGAATTTTAAGATTCAATATTTTGAAGAGACAGTCCTATTGCAGCAACAACAAAGGGGGAAATCTCAGATATTGGGGATAGTGGGGTTAGGTGGCGTAGGAAAGACAACTTTTGCAAAACATTGAAAAAAGATGAGATTTTAACCCTTTTTTTCATGTGGCCCCATACCTTTTAAAATTGACAAATATATTTTGTGTAAACATGCTAAAACCTTTGCACTACTCTACTAGGAATGGAAAAGAGTATATATCAAGACTATTGCATACAAAACAACTAGTACCAAAATGATAATGTTGATGTCACTAAGTTCTAAACATTGAAAATAGATACAATGAAAAGACAAGCACCTAACTCAATCAATATTTCCATACTATTGAAATATATGTCCCCCAAATCTAGACTAGATGACCTAAATTCACTACCCAGTGATAGATAGAGAAATAGGTACTTTGAGGCCAAATGTTTTAAGAAAAAACTAGATGATAACATGGGTAAAAGTATGGATAATATTGTGAACCCATATGTTAGAAAAATGAGATAGGGAAACTTGTAGTAGAATTAGTGTTGGTAATCTTCCAGTATGAATGTCACTAATAAATTTAGCTCTGATTGTACTCAAATGTTTTTATAAATATCCTCCATAATATTTCAAGCAATTTAATAAAACATTTTGAGATCAGAACTAGTTTTAGAAATCAATTTCAAGAGACAAAATCCAATAGTCCTAAGAATAAGAAAAGACAGTACAATTCCTTCCTTGTATTTGGGGATTAACACTATCTTCAGGTTGAAATAAATTTACATTTTTCCAATTCCCAATTGAAATTTCAGATCCGTGTTAGAAAATTTGTAAACTCAGGTACATCTAACCGGTATAATGTTTCCACCAAAAGAGCCTAGGTTCCTTCTACAACATTCATGGAAATGAGATGAGCCATCATCTCTTTCATGGCAGATTAAATAAGGAAACCAACACAATCTCATGTATATAAAGATCTAGAATGCACCTAGACATAGGAAACTCGAGGATGAATATCTATCTTGAGTTCACACAAATGGTCGATGTATGCATTATTGTAACTCTAAATATCCAACCTAAATTTAAATAGATTTGGCTAATGTATATGTTAATTTATAGAAATGTACTTCAAAGAAAACCCAAGTGCCTAGAGAGGGGCTGATGACATAAAATTGAAAACCTAAATCATGGTTACATTACTTAAATGTAAAATGCTATGTTGTTTAGTTTGAACATATATAGGAACTTACAAGCATGTCTTGCATGGGAAGTGTGGGAAGAGGTTTGAAAGAGGGAAATATGGCATCATTTAAAACAATTCTTTTCTCAGAAACCACTGTGTGTAGACTGTTGCATCTTTGAAGCTCTCCTCCTTTCCATCGTCCAGAAAACTTCATAAACCATTTTTTCCATCTATACATAACCATCGTGAGAGACGACAATAAAGATGGGAATAGATCTTCCATGTACTACCAACATCAATTATGCCCATTTTGTGTTGAACTCATGGAAGATCGAGAGGCCACAAAATTGGTGCAACCTAAATTTTTAAAATGGGTTTATGAGAAAACTACAGAAAAACCCACAACAAATTGAGAATGAGTAGTTATGTAAGTATAAAGGTCCCCAGAATACAAGGTTCCCATTGATAAACAAAATGAAACCTCAATACCCTTTGAGGGGCCAATAATAATGCAGAAAAGCCACAAAAAATTTAGATTGAGATAGTAAATTGGATTATCACAAATTTGTCTCGTAATCCACGATTCAACTGTAGCAAATTATAAGTTTTTTCCACGGAAATAAATCGAGTACTACTGGAAACACGAGAAAGAACTTGTTGACTCAACAATAAGGTAAGATGAACAAAACACATCCAAAAACAACCAACTCCATCGAAACCTTTCGAGAGGACACACGGGATTCTAGGGGGTGATGCTGGTCTATAGTAGCATATGTAGGAGGATCTGCCTCGTGACATTTTTCTAACATTTCCCTGAAACGTTTCATGACCTCCTCATACTTATTAGGTGGATCAAAGCCGTGGAATTTCTCTAACATTTACCTGAAAATCCTCATGATCTCTTTATACCTATTGAGCATAAAATGGGCCATCATTAAATGATTAAAAGTCAATGTACTCAGTGTCATCTCAACCTCGTAGATGGTTTTCAGCATATCGAACCAGGCTTCCATGTCCAACCTAACAATGAGTGCTCAAAACTATGTTATATGTAACGAGATTTCATATAACACCAGGTTATTTAATAAATTTACAAAGAGAAACAACATTATGCCCTAATAAACATTATTGCCCTAAATTTACACTCAAATTCAGGACGAAAGGGTTAATTTTCTGTCGGAAATAGTGAAAAAGCTAGAGTTGCCCGTGGCCGACTATCCAAGAGGCTTGAATTTTAAGCCTCAAGATTTTGAAGAGACAGTCCTGCTGTAGCAACAGCAAAGGGGGAAATCTCAGATATTGGGGATAGTGGGGTTAGGTGGTGTAGGAAAGACAACTTTTGCAAAAAAATTCTTCAATATGAAGAAATCAGATTATCACAGATCCTGCTTCTTATTTGAAGTTAGAGATAGTGCAGCTAAAAACTCTTTAAATTCGTGGTAGAGAATACTTCTTAAGGCCAACATCTTTGCAAGGGAAATACATCAAATTGAATGGAAAATACCTATGGAAAATAAACCCTTTGATGTCTTCCTTGAAACTTCTAGCTCATGATCTTCGAGTTCCTTTGCAAAATAACAGTGAAAGCCCCAACATATAAAAACTAAAACAATTTAGCGCCAAAAAGATTTTCGGCCCCTACACCAAACAAGTTTCAGTGGTTTCAACGGTCTTGTTTCCATTTTAAGATGGCCTAGCCCGCTGTTTCCGGTTATTTCCCGTGTATGTCTCCCACTTTTCATAAGAATGAGGGTCTTAATATCTATCTTCCTCCACCCACGAACAAATAAATGAGTATGTACTCTGTGGCCGTTGGGCCTCGTGCCCTTAATGCCCATCACAGAAACCCTAGTCTTGTGGCTTTAATATATAGATCAATAACTTAACACAAGCACATTCTTGGCAACAAGACTGCAATTTCATAACCGAAACCAAAAGTATCAAAACAAGGAATTATTCCTCTGAGTTCGGCCCAGTCCCTCTTAGTTATTATAACAAAACCCTCAGCCTTAGGCCAGAGAAACCTTTTAAAAATACATTGTAGGGATAGTATTCTGTCCAATTCACAGATGAAGGACGTTAACGAATATCCCTAGCATAGTTTGACAAACAAACACTACATACCTGGTAGTGGGCACCAAGAAACTGGTAGACCCAACCGCAATTCGGCATGACTCTGAAGACCCACACCATAGCCAACCAGGGCTGCACATTCAAGTAGAAAACAATATGAGTATGTGATGTCAAAACAAGAGAAAAGCTATAAAACTCAGAAACTATTTAAGTTTAACACCTAAAATGAATATGCGCTTACCTGAAGAGACTATCCAAGTTGGAAACCCTTTTTGAAAACAGAGACGGTGTCTCAGCACACATCGTGTTGTACCACTAAAAAGAACCAATTTCAAAGGCAAACAGAAGTGGGCAACTTGATCAAAGGCAAACTTTGGCGAGGTAAAGCAATGGGTAGAGAACCATAACAAAGAAAGACAGAAGTGAACCATTTGAGGACTCGACAGACTAACCCTCCCGGCTCGACAACCCTGGGAGATCACCTCAAGGCACACAATGTACCAGGATCTAACACCACGACCGTTGCAATTGGAAGAGGCATCTACACCATAGAACCGATCCATATTCCCATTGAATGATTCCAATTGGAGGCTCCTTGCATGCATTCGAACCATGCATAACCCTAGGCATACCGCGTGCAACAACTAGGGTACCAAGTGGAGGCTCGTTTGCAGTCGAACCATGCATAACCGGCCAGGGCTCTTAATACTTAATATATTTTAATTTAAATCTTTTATGTTAAATTTATTAATAACAAACATATATTTAACTTAATTTGATATCTTATAGGTTTAAGAATATTAAATTCCATATGAATTTTAAAATGTTATGGTATTTTACATAGGTTAAGGTTTCGTTTGAAGTTGCTTTTTTGAATTGACTTATTATTGATCTACTAATTGTTGTACTATAGGTATTATTTATCTACTAATTGTTGTACTATAGGTAGTGTATCTATTTTATAGTAAGTAATCATTGTACTATAGGTAGTGTCTAGTAATTTTTTAAGGAGCATTCATAAAAACAAAGAAATCTAATGAACCATAATAAATATCATATTTATTGAAGGGATTTTATCATCATAAATGACCAAAATGTAATTTGAGTGACTAATAAAATTCTACTATTACAAATAGATAAAAAAAATTCATTCCACATTCATAATAACTTCAAGGTGGAATGTGCTATTCTTTAGTAATTACACCTTATTATCTTGACATCTTTACTTATGTAATGACTATCAATCCTTCACTATTTATTTGATTATTGCGATTTATTGTAATTGTTTTGCATGTAGGTAAATTATTTAAATAGAAATGCCTCCAAAAAGGAAGGGTCAATCAACTAAATATCTTTTATGTATATTTTAAAACATCAAAGACTTATAATGTTAAAGATATTCCATATATACCTCATTTGAATGATGATGCTAATGAATATATGAATGAAGAGTATTTTTTTGATATGTAAATTCTTGGCAATAAAAAGGAAGGACACGATGGTGGATCTTGTAGTTCGAGGAGCCTGCCCATATAAATAAGCGAGCCAAGAGAACCCAAGAGGTAAAACGGAACTAATTGATGTTCTTTTACAACTGTATCACCAAAATTAAAGGTAACCCCCACCGGTAGTGAGCAAGCTTGGAGAAGCTAACCAGGAAGAGGAAAACAAAAAATGAAACCCTCCAGGTCCAAAACTGAAGAAACCCTCTTAAGAGGTAGGGCAAGGAAAAAGTACTGTTAACAAGCAGACCCGAATATCTCTCCACAGCTCAGTCTGTACAGGGGACAACATACCCGGAGAGACTGCTCGCTCCATATGCGACTGGAATGCTGCTCCACCTATACAATCGATAGTGCTTTCCGGTCTCACCGCTTCCGAAACCTGCGTGAACCATTTACCGAAGTTATGCGGCGAATTCCGTAGTAAGAAAGGAAAACGAACTTGAAAGAAGAAGTGTGAGAAAATAGACAGGGTAAAGTTTATCCACCTAAAAGCGAGCAAAGTAGACCAAAATCCAAGGTTGAGCTAGCACCTGACTTGCTCAGTATTTGCAGAGAGCGGTAGGCCTCTAAGCTTCGACCCAAGTAACCCACGTCTAGAACAGGAAGCCCAAACCAAGCTCTGACGTCAAGGGGCAACAAATGAACCCTCATTCCTTGCCTAGGAGATTGGTAACCCGCCAGGAGCACCTCTAGCCGTTCGATGGAAGGGCATGGTTCCTTGCCATCGATGAGTGAGAGGATCCCGAGGAAGACAGACACGTCTACATTGTCCATTAAACAACTTCACAAAGAGTATTATTCCAATGGGACAGTCGGGGTAAATATCGAAGATGAGAGCTGTGTTGTCACACTTTGAATAAGTGAGGATGCAATAGATTTCCTATTGTTCACAAATATGTATGTTTATTACTCCGTCTCATAACTGAAATCTCACAAGAAAATGTGACACATATGTATCTAAGTTGGGGCAAGAGGAAATAAAGAAATTGAATTAGCCAAGAGTAAAAAAATTGCAACGATATAATAGCAATAAAGGTTATTTTAGCGAACAATATAGTACCAATACCAACATCGTTCAACAGCCTGGTAATTGGGTCTTTTGGCTTAAGTCTGAAAGAAGGAACCAGTGAAGTACATTGGTCAATTGGAGGAGCACGAAGGACCACACTTTTTGTCAATGGCACCAAAACTACCATTGAAAGTACATCCAAGAGAAACCAGCATACGATGGGGAAATAAAATAGCCATCTTGCATATAAATAATATGTCCAGTAAAGACAAATAACATAGTGTGGAAGACAAATATCCACACAATCAAGTTAATCTATTGTGATAATTTGATAGTCATCCAATATATTTCATAGACTTGTGAGTAGAAATTGCATTAAAGGAGTCGAGAGGGGTCTCCCTTTGTAAACAGGCATCCGTAAGACAAGTCATGATCCAATGTCTAGCATGATTGAGTGGGTCATTGCACAAGTCAGGACACAATTTTCTTACATGACGAAGCGAAGATAAGTTCTTATTAGTTAGAGGAAATTATAAGCATGCAAATATAAGACAAATAAATACACAAGCTTCTACTTGAATAGAGGATTTATATTATGTAACGCCCTCCTTCCACATTTACCCGAGATAATCAGTCCACCAGGGTAAACATGTGATGAAGAGTTACTATGATATGATTAAACTCCCTAAGTGCAGTTAAGGAAGTGGAACTGACTAACCAACTCTTTATAGATCTCCCTCAGGTGCTACAAGACCCCCAAGAACCAATCCACTAGTCTTAGTGCCCAACCCTTGAGTTAACCTAGCCTTTGAACCCTATCCTACATCACTTGGTCTATGTGACACTATACCCTACATCACTACATAAATGACATTTCAAGTGATACCTATAGCCCTTATTGCAGGGAAGTTAACTTTTAAAGTGAGAATATCTCTCTCTCTTTGTGTGTTTTGAGATAAGTTGATCGTATCGCTTCGATAACACTCAAGGTGTTGGGTTCATCTCAAGTGATACCCATAGCCATTATCATAAGGAAGTTAACTTTTAAAGTGATAATATCTCTCTCTCCCTTTGTGTGTTTCCAAAGAAGTTGACCCCATCGCTTGGATAACACTCAAGGTGTTGGGTTTGTTACAGATGATATTAGAGCAAATTACAACATTATCCTAGTGTTGGAAATAATTAGGCTTAAAGGTTAAAAGTTGCCATGGTTTTTGTTATGGTGATGACTTGTAACTAAAGACTAAATTGATTGCATTACAACAATGAAGAAAATACATAAGCATGTGATAAGAGTACAAATGAAGTTATAGTATTGACAAGGTTGACATCAAAAATGGTTATTTTGATTATTTGAACGTTAGTGTTTCATTTCATTAAAATGATACTGCAAGTACCAAAAACAACAACATGAAATAGGATTGGTGCTTGGAATCCACCATCGAAGACAACTTCATTTCAACATTTGCATGAGCTCTAGTCTATTCCAATTCACTTGCATGAGGATAAGTTCAATATATCAGTGGACTAATCAATATGCGAGCTAGTCTTGAGTCCAATAGATGCATGAAATCAGGATTGACACCTCCAATGGGGTGGGTTTTGAGATTCCCATATAGGCTGTGATGCCTTATGGGAGTGGATTAGGTCTACATTTGTTTTAAAGCTTGATTGCATGAAGACAAGATTGAAGGGTTAATAAAACTGGAGAGTTGATAAGTGTGAAAAAGCTTTTGTTTTCTCTATTTGGACAGTTCCACATCATATAACTTGTTGAACTAGAATGGAATATCCCCATAATGGTATTTTGTTCCAGTAAGTGTTCTACTTAATGGATAAGTGATAAAAGAATCAAAATATGACATTTTCTCAGCATACTTGGTTGAAGTTGGGTTGTCAAGCTAAAGTAGAGGAGAGGTTGTGCACCCTGCAAAGAAGTGTGAAGTTGCAACTAAATCTGAAGGTAGTCGCTGATTTTTCTCAGGAGAAGAATAAGAAGACTAACAAGTGTCTTGTTCCTTATACACCACACCAACATGCACACAACCATCTAGCCCTTTTCAGTGTTTCCATGGTTATGGTCAGTGTTTTGATGGTTATAGGTAGCATTTAATGTTTATAAACTAATGCTAGCATTAGTTTCAAATCTTGGAAATATGAATCAAATAAATGAATGGAAAAAAGATAATGTATGAATAATATCATTGATATGGTTTGTCTACCTTGGGAAGAGGCCAAATAAGACCATCAATTATCTTATTGGTCCTCAAAGTTAAATTGATAAATTGATAGGTTGAGAACAACAATCATTTTATGAACATGGTAAAGTTCATAAGAACTTTGCATTAATATGCACAACTACAATCTATGTTGCACTACATTCTTTAGAATCGGTCAGTTTAGTAGCGAACTAGTCACTTTGGTGTTTTAAGGTCAGTTCAATACAAGACCAACCTTAGCCAATCTGAACCACCAAATTAGACCAGTACAACTCTAAAATGATTGGGACCAACCAATTCCACTAGTTCTAGGTTAGTTCCAATAAGAGTGTGCCCTTCTCATCTTCCTCTCAAGTCGTTTTGTTGGATCCTTCCAAGAATGGTGATTTGGAGAGTGCCATAAACTGTCGCACTGTTCTGAGCACCTAAGATCATAAGTAGTTAAGCCTTGACAAACAGGAATTTTCAAAGAACTAGTACAGACATACCAAAACATATTTAGTGAGGAAGTGCATGTAAGGAACTATTACAGACCTCCGAAGATAGTTAGTGAGGATATGCATGACCAAAAATTAATACTCTTCATCTTCTAAGTTATGTAATAAACAAGTGAAAGGGAGCAAGACATGAAGAGGAAACACATGGAATGACTTTCAGTTCTTGCAACCATGCATGTCATTGAAGACAGAATGATTCGACAATGATAAGAAATATTTTAAGCTACACTAAAACATCCTTGGCTGTATAGTATCAATGTTGAATATCACAAGACTCATATGAAGTGTAAAATTTGTGGGAAATACAAGGCTCAAGGTCCATGGGGTATTGGAGATGGATTTAATACGATTCAATATGATGTTGTGAGAACTCATGAAAAATCCATTATTCATCAAACATCAACTCAGAGAAATTTGTATGACACTGAAAGGTTTGAAAATCCGATTAAAGAACACATAGTGGCTATAAGTGAGGCTAATAAGGAAATGGTCAGAACTACCATTTAGTTAGCATATTTATTGCAAAAAAAGATATTTCAATTTTTACTTATGAAGATCTTTGTCATATTCAAATGCATCTACTGACGCCTAATATGCCTTCTCGAGTGGAGTATTTTTCCCACAAAAATAGAAAAGAAGCTACTAAATTCATTCACTCTATATCAAATTATCTTGAAGAGGTGCAAACTAGAAAAGTGTTAGAAAATCCCTTTTTCTCTATAACGTTAGATGAAAGTATAGACAATGGTTTGGAGCAACACCTTGTTTTGTATTCTACATATCTATATTTAAAAGGTTTGGGCCCTCCAGTCACACAATTTATGAAAATGATTATTGTTCCTAGTGGAAAAGGAAAGACTATATATGATACCATCATTAATTTAAAGGAAACAAGGTAGTTGGAAAATGAAAAACTAATAGCGGTTTCGACTGATGGTGCTTTATCTACGGTTGGATGTGAAAATTCATTTGTCATACTCCTAAAGAATGATTTAGCAAATTTGATTGGCACTCATTGCATTTCACTTATTGAAGCACTTGTAGCATCATATGCTTTGAAAAAGATACCTGAGTATTTGTATGTTGAGACAATAAGAAACAAGGTATACTTATGGGTTGGAAATTTAGCAAAGAGAAATAATAAGCTCATTTCCTTATTAGAGATAATGGAATTAAAATCCTTACAGGTTCTTCAAATCCATGGGATTCTATGGCTATCTATTTTGAGCATGTAGAAGAGAGAAAGAAAGAATTCAATGTATCATAAGGCAAGGATTTTTTTAATTCAATTTTGTTTAAAAATTCTTGCTGATGTTTTGAAGGAGTTTAATAATCTAAACAAAAAATTTCAAGAAGATAATGTGGATGTCACGTTTCTTGGAATACCTATTAACCATGCACTAAATACTCTTAAAAGATATTTTTCTATACTAAATTCTTTTGTAGAAGGTGTTTTACATCTTACTAAATTTTTGAAAGACTCCAAAGATGGTTTCCTTGAAAATGTTGACAAAGAGGGGAATACCCATAGACATGATTTTTTTTATGTTTCAATCCATGATGAACAATTGTCACAACCAATGGTAGCTTGCACTGACGGCTCCCTTCAAAGTTGCATACAACTTACAAGAAATTATGTCCAAGCATTGATTGAGATTTTCGATTCAAGATTTCTATATCTTCATCTTTTTAATCCAAAAACTTTGCTTAGTCCTTGTCATTACCCGTCAGATATTTATGTCAGAGAAAATAGTCTAAAGCATTGGCTTGAAATACTTTTTTCACATTTGCAACATAAAACATGTAATGAAGGTGAAAATGTAGTAATGTTTGATATTACAACTTGTAAAACAGAATTATATCAATTTATTGACATGGTTTATTTGAATAGAGAAAGATTCTTAATGGAATATGCATGGAAAGTATTTTCTCAAACAAAGATTGGCACTTTCGGTATCCAAATATGCTAAAATTATGGCAAGCAATGCTTGTCATACCAATGAGCACTGTCGCATGTGAATGAGGGTTCTCTAAGAAAAATATGGTCAAAGATATAAGGATAATAAGACTATCAATTAAAACACTTGATGCATTGATAGATATATCATTAATAGGTCCTAACACGAGAGAGGTGAAATGGGAACAAATTTATGAGATTTGGCAAGTTGCAAAGGAAAGAAGGCTTTTTGACATGTGAGGATTATTAAGTTATATGTTTTTTTACTTTGCACAAAGTTTATATATATATATGACTTTTGTTGTCCTTTACTATATGTATATTTTTGATGAAGTGAATAAGAAGTTTATAATATCTAGAGATGTGATCTTTCTTGAGTCTTCCAATATTGACAATCTTGTTGAGTGGCAACTTAATTGTTTGAATAGGTTCAAACATGAAAAGTATTTTCAAGAGTTTGATAGTGATATTCCACATCTCCTTCTCTTAGCTCTATACTTTCTATGAAGGGCCCTAAAGAGATGAGGTTGAAGGAAATTCCTACCCTTGCTTTGTCAGGAAAGAGCTAAGAGACTACAAGCAGCAGGTAGCCAAATTTGATAAGTAGTGAGGGTACATGCCAGATACAAAGAGGGATTAATGCAAAGGAGTGTACTAACTATATACATATCATTAAACATATTTCATCCCACATAAGATGCCTTGCATCGAGCCTGGTTAGTCGTAAGATCATGTTGGTCACAACCTCTGTAGCTTAAATAAACAAGTGGTATTTCTCTTCATCTTCTAAGCTATGTAATAAACAAGTGAAAGGGAGCAAGACACGTACAGGAAACAATGGAATGACTTTCAGTTCTTGCAACCATGCATTTCATTGAAGACACAATGATACAACAACGATAAGCAAACTTTTAAGCTACAATAAGAGGTGTATTTCAAAATATGTGCTTTGTTTTCCATACCTAGCCTCCAAAGGGTTATGCATCAGATGGAATCTTCATGCGGTCCAGACATTCTATCATACCTTGGATTCCTTGGTCTACTTATTTTTATCCTCAGCTCCTTGAGAGTCATCTATCATGTCATCTTTCTTCGTGGCTGTTGAGAGACATAATTGTGTATTTTCAGCGAGAAGTGACTGTTGCGGAATGAGGCCCTGGGAGGAAACATTTACAAATTTTTAGCTGGATGAAAGGCACTACTACTGGATGACGTCATGGGAGGACACATGTATGCAATTTCAGGATGAAAGGCAGACTGGCTAGTCAAGGGAAAAAACTGCACAGTTTCTGGAGACATTGGGTTCGAGTTGAGGGAAGGACATTGGAGGAAACCAATCCACAGTTTTGAATGCTAAGGGAGGTGGGCATTTGTGTGCGTTGCACAATTCCAATAGGCAAGGGAGAATCTTGAGGCTTACGTATGTGAAGTGCACAGTTCAGGAAAGTTGGTTGAGGCTAGGTTGATAAGGATAATCCAAAATTTGGCTAAATGTGGGAGCAATGGAACTGATGTGAACAGTGATAAAACTTGACTATGATCACAGACTTGAAAACTTAGCGATACAACATAAACCATCTAGAACATATAACACATACTTTGCTTAATGAAACAATGTTTTTGGCATCTTTCGACATGTGTGGCTATGATGATAGACTTTGGGATGATGATAGATTGTGTGAAATGAGTTTGAAACATGTCTATGTGGTGAGGGCAACCCATTCTCATAAATATTTCCGCTTGAATCAAAACAAACATCCCATTGCATGACAAGCGATATCCCACATGCCCAAAGATGACAGATTCTATGTAAAAATAAAAGCATGAGCGACTCTTAAGATCGAAAATGGGAGATTGAGAACATGATCAACATACAAATAAGTGACTAAGGAACGATTGATCACAATATCCATATTAGGCTCCAAAATTTAAGTGCATGCCAAAATTTTCCAGGGTGTTGCAGCCGCTACAATTGAGACTTCACCTTCTTTGTAGCTTCTTTTTCAACCAGTGCCTTGAGTTCTACGAACTTGGAGAATGTCTCATCTTTCTTCCACATGAAAAATATCCAACACTTACATGAGAAGTCATCAATAAAAATGACAAAATATTTGTGTCTAACAGTGTAGATTGTCGAGAAAGGTCCATAAACATCATAGTGGATCCTTTCTAGGATTGCATGTACCTTGTTGTCCTCATCATGGAATGTGGATTTTATCTACTTTTGTAATGTACATCCTTTGCATATATCCTATTGCTTAAGTTCTCCTTTCATATATCCTATTGCTTAAGTGCTTCTACCCACTTTATGTGCTGGAGTTCCTTGTAAGATCTCGTTGATCATGTTAATTAAGATCTGAGAGTCCCCTTCAATTATGAGTGGGAAGAATCTATTGTTCCGAGCCAGGAGAAGTCCTTCCAAATTCCTTCTAATTCGACTGAGTTGTTTGTATCCCAAACTATTCACCCCATGAATGTTTGGAGAACATTGCCCTTGTGATTTCTAAATATTTCCCCAAATCCTGCTTTACCTAGATTTCCCTTTAACGCTCCATCAAAGTTGAGCAGTACCATGTGTGTTGGGGGTGGAGTCCATTTGTCAGGTGTATCTCCAGAGGGATGGATTTTCCTTAGCTGTACCTGCTCATGGTTCCATGGAAGGTTCCAGTTCTTCCATATATTTTGTTCCTATGGTGTGGATGGGAAATCATCATCAAGCCACGTTTGGAGCATCAAGGTTTCTCGTATTTTTTGACATATATTGATCCATAGAACTTCTATGGGAGAGGAATGGTCTTTGATGATGCGGCTACTTCTCTCTTTCCAGATTGTCCACATGAGGAACCCTGGTATTAGCTTCCATAAGGCATTTAAGATTTTTCTTTTATAAGGGTGAGGTGCCCAAGAATGAATAGTGTTAGCTGAATTCTCCTTATTTCATCCATCTCTTTGACATCTGAAGCTAACCTTCTCCCAAAGTCGGGTTGCTAACAGAAATGAGTTTTGGAGATGTCCGGGTTAAAGCGCTCGATCCATCCTCTTAGGTATAGCCTTGTTGCGTTGAAGAAATATGGTTCTCCATCCAATACCCTGTTTCGGTCCTCTAGACAATTGAAAATGGCAGTAAAGAAGCCCTTAGGCCCTAACTGTAGTGTTATGTGCCCTTTTAGCTTCCATTTGGCTATGGTCCAGCCGTGCAAATCTTTCTACGTTGGCCAAAGGCTTATGAACCTTCGTATCAAAGCATGATCCCTCATAAACTGGATCTGAGTGTTGATGCATTGACTTGGGAGATCGATTTTGGGTCTGTCAACTGCTACCAGCTTGCAGGTGTTTGACGTCACTCGTGGTTCTTCATTTGTGTTGTTATTTGTTGGCATATTTTCATTCTATGTTGTTGTATCTTCTGGATGGTACATCCTGACATTTTCAGTCTGTCGCAGGCCATTTTCCGTATCAGCGGGGGGAGGCATCATGTCCTCCCCCCTGAGGGGGTTCCATTGCACAATAGTTGTTCCTTATTGTGTTGTAGCTGCCTTATGGCTGAAGGTTAATGGTAGAACAATGCAGTCTGTGAAGGTCTGCCAGTTCCAAAGAAGCATCAAACCCTAAGCGCTCCGCTCTCCATTTTCTTTTTTTTGACATAAATAGTTAGTTTTTATCTAAAATTCGGAAAAATCAGCTGCCGAGGACTTTAACATTGAAACCCTGTATTTCCTTGTTACAACCACCGGGGAAAGAATATTTTGCTTTTGAATAGTCCACTAAATGAGTTACAATATGAATGTAGATAGAGGCTTGAAAAATAACTTGAATTGGTTTTAGAATGGTGCCTTGAAATTCTGTTGCTTTTGCTTTCCGTGACGTAGCTCTGCTTCCTAGCTTGTAAAGAGAAGATCCAACGCGCCGAAGTGCTGGATCATCCCAAGAATCACTGCGTTTTCTTTTTGAAATGTCTGTCAGAGGTTTATATAGTGTTCAATAATGCCAAGAGCAGTAAATTGGCCTCGAAGAGGCCCTTGTGAACTCCCGAGCACCTACCCAGATGCAGCAGTGAGTTCCAATGACGAACAGAGATAAAAAATGGCAAGGTTGCATTCTGAATTTTCCCTTGTGGATGAGTCCGCATTTCCTAACAGCAGCGAGCTCAAAATGGTATGGTCCCAATGTCTGGAGAATCTGAATAAGTGAAATGCTCAAAGGAGCAGAGGCCCAGACAACTCCAAAATTAAGCAATGCTGCAGTTCAATTCAACATAATTTACTAACAGAGATCTCCTACTTGTGAGAGAGCCTAGGTTGGCTGCCAAGTCTGCCTGTGATTTTAACTTCCTCAGAACATGATAGAAGGAGATTCTGTGGAACTTGGGCAATAGTAGTCTGATTTTTTTGAGGATGGGGGCTAACTGCACTTGAGGAGGGATCACTTTTTGGAGAGATAGAACGAGGATAACATGGCCCAGTTTCTTAGCAGGTCCTGAATATTTCCTGGAAGCTCTATTTTGTTAGGTCCTAACATTAGGACACCCTTCCAAACTTCTCGAGCAAAGGGGCACAATAAGAACATGTGGTTAGCCATTTCTTCATCCAATGCACAAAGAGGGCACTTGGAGGGACCTTCCATTCCACGCTTCCTCAGGTTATCTCTAGTGAGGATACTTTTATGCGCGAGAGTCCAGCAAAAGAAGTCAATTTTGGGGAGAGCAGGAAAATACCAAATAAATTTCCATTGAGTTGGCTCTGGGGGGACGCTAGGGACAACCATCATACTTTTCTAACATTCTGCTGTTGAGTAAGAGCCTGAAAGATAACCCCACCATCTTTTGTCCTTAGAAGAGGCATTTAAGGGAGATTTTCCTTGGAGAAAATCCAACAATAAATTGGCTTCAACATCCAGGCAATGAGGGACCTCCCCAAAATCCAAATCATCCCATAGACTTTCTGCATCATTTTTCCAATTGGAGATGTCCCAAAGGGTTTCCAGATTGCTGGCCTGAAGCCAAGCTCTAATATTTTCCAGTTCTGCCATCTGATTCAAGGGTTGATCTCCAAGAACAGGTGTCCATCTCATGTTATCAGAAACAAAGCTCCCTATGAAATGTGGTATGGCCATATTCCTTCAGTGAGGCATCTCAGGGTTTTTGGTTCCTCCTGTTATGCCTTCATACCTAAGGAACAGATAAAAAAACTTAGTGCAAGGAGTCACAAATGTATCTTCTTTGGATACTCATACCTCCAAAGAATACCATCTCTATGATAAAGTGAATAAGAAGTTTATAATATCTAGAGATGTTATCTTTCTTGAGTCTTCCAAGATTGACAATGTTGTTGAGTGGCAGCGTAATCATTTGGATAGATTTGAACATGCAAAGTATTTTCAAGAGTTTTATAGTGAGATTCTACATCTCCTTCTCTTAGCTCTATACTTTCTATGAAGAGCCTTGAATAAATTAGGTTGAAGGAAATTCCTTCCCCTTCTTTGTTAGGAAAGAGCTAAGAGACTGGCCAAATTTGACAAGTAGTGAGGGTACATGTAAGACAAAAATCAAGGATTAATGCAAAGGAGTGTACTGACTATATACATATCATCAAACATATTTCATCCCACTTATGATTCCTTGCATCATGCCTGGTTAGTCATAAGATCATGTTGGTCACAACCTCCATAGCTTAAATAAACAAATGGTAATACTCTTCATCTTCTAAGTTATGTGATAAACAAGTGAAAGGGAGCAAGACATTAAGAGGAAACACATGGAATGACTTTCAGTTTTTTCAACCATGCATGTCATTGAAGACAGAATGATTCGAGAATGATAAGAAACATTTTAAGCTACACTAAGAGGTGTATTTCGAAAGATGTGCTTTGTTTTCCATACCTAGCCTCCAAAGGGTTATGCATCAGATGGATTCTTCATGCGGTACTGATATTCTCTCCTACCTTCGGTTTCTCGGTCTTCTTATTTTTCTCCTTAGCTCCTTGAGAGTCATCTATCATGTCATCATTCTTCATGGCCCCTGAGAGACATAATTGTGTAGTTTCAGCGGGCAATGATTGTTGCGGCAGTAGCATCATTAATATAGTTGGTTTACACTTGGCACCACTGCATTAGGTGTTTGCTTGCTATTTTTTGCTCTTTCTCTCCTATCATCACTATTTAGTCCTTAAGGTCATCATTGTCTTGACATCATTCTGCCCCCTAGGCATTTGTCACAGAGAATTTGAGGCCTTCACCCTCAGTTTCTATTAGGACATATTACTCCTCCTCGTCAAGTTAAAGTACATCTTCTGAGTCCTCCATTCAGTCCTCATTTTGACTCTAGTTCTACTGATTCTTCCAATTCTTCCTTTCATTCCGCATCTTCTCAATGTTATACCATCACCATGTGAAGCACCAATGCGGGTGTGGGAAACCAAGGCGGTAACCCAAGTACTAACTAGGGTAACCCCATGAGCGTAACCTTCACTAATATGGGCACTCCTACTCCATTATCTCCTTTTATGGCTAGTTTGAGTCTCCCTAATTCAACCAACTCATCAACGACCCCGTTCTTCATGACCCAAATTGGCTAGTTATTCCTACCAAGATTCCTTCTGACATCCCCAATTTTGAAGGTAATCCTAGAGAAGATCCCACAAATCATGTTCACTCATTCCATATGTGGTGTTCATCCAATTCTATCATATAAGACTCCATTTCTCTTCGCCTTTTCTACTGCACTCTTACTGGAGCTATTGCTAAGTGGTATTTCGATCAAACCTGATCCACTCATTCCGCTTTTGTGACTCTTGCCAAAGATTTTATAGCCTATTTCAAGTTACCTTTCTGTTATGACACTAGTAACAAAATTTTCACTTCTTTTCGTCAAACTTTTTTCATTAGCCTATTTGACC
The DNA here is from genome assembly GCA_031772625.1 of Pinus tabuliformis. Taxonomy (NCBI): domain Eukaryota; kingdom Viridiplantae; phylum Streptophyta; class Pinopsida; order Pinales; family Pinaceae; genus Pinus; species Pinus tabuliformis. The sequence goes on from CM062804.1 coordinate 1,270,240,059, forward strand.
ATGTTCAAGAATGACATAGAAGGAGGAGCATATGTAAAGCTCTTGAATTCTAAAACTGTGTCTATATGGATTGGTACCTTAAATCACTTTTGGCCCCCATTGCTAAAGAAGTCAATTCTCACTTCCCTTAATCTGAGGAATATTCAAAACTTTTCTATAAAGAAATAAGTTTTTTTTCTTTAGAAAACATACAATATGAGGTTAAAAAACTTGTAAAGGGAAAATTTAAGAACATCAAAAGCTACCAAACATAAATCTTAAAAATTGCTTTGCATGTCCTTTTTTATTTAACAATCAAGCAAGACTTCCCTAAACCCTGGACTCAAAGCTTTATTGTACCTACTTTTAAAAGTAGGGATTGTAGAAATTAATGTGCAAATTCTAACTGCTCATGAAATTTTCTAAATCACAAGACTAGAAGCTACTCTACTGATCTGCAGAAGTAAATTCATGATCGAGAACTCATATCATCAACACGCATCAAGATTCAACACACATACACAAAGATTTATCTAGGGAAAAGCAACTTGCCCTGAGAGACAAACAGTTCCCCATCTCCTTTCCATACTTCCAACCGAAGGAAAGTACACACGATAGTTGTGAGTTGTGTTTGTGTACCTGTTGAGGGCTCAAAATTCTCTACCTCAACATTATAAGGGAGACCACCTAGCCGGGAACTTGAAGCAGCTCATTTTCCTTTGAAATGGTGGTTCTAACTGGTTAAACTAGGTCGAGTTACCTTCTTTCTGTCGCTAATGGCTTAAAGTATGCGTTTTACTTACCAATAGAGAAGAGACATCAGATCAATGCTCTTACTGATCACACAAGAAAGTGATCCTTAAGCTTATTTGGGGCTTAGCGAAGCCACAACTAAATTTTTCCCCTTTGATAAGAGGACTTCTAGGAATGTAGAATTAAATCTAAATGTAAGCAAAATGAAAGAAATCCTAAGCCTATTTATAGCAAGTCCTGATAGTGATCTGTAACAACTCTTCGAATGGCTTCCTGAGTCCTTTGTCTATCACCTTCTGCATCTAGGGTGGAGCTAAAATTATTCCTTATCTTTCTGGCTGTTGTTTGCTTGTGAAAAAAAACTGAGTTCTTGTCACCCCCTTGTAACCATAATTGTCTCGACTTGAGCTTCCATTTTGTTTCCTCTTCTCTATTAACTCGGTATAGCTGTAAGTAGAGTTCATTTTCCTGTTGTTTGTTCTCTTGGGAAAGGCCATTATCCTCTAGTGGTCATTGGATACTCTCGAGATTGTTTTTAATTTCTTTTTTTACCTTCTCTAGTTGTTGATACTTTGTTTTAGCCCATTCTTTGATGGCTTGTTTTGTTTTCCGTATTTTTGTTTCCCAAATGAAACCGGGAGAGCCTTCCACGTGTTGGATCTAAGAGCTGTAAACAATTCCTGCAATTGCTGGTATATCATTCTAGAGAGAACTGTATCTGAATGGAATGGGCCCAAGTGGCCTATGATTTTCCAGCATTAGAGTTATTGGGAAGTGGTCGGGGGCGGAGCATGTTAGAATGTTAGCATATCTGATGGAGAAAGCAGAGAGAAGTGTAATATTGATGAGAATTCTGTCCAACCGCTCCATGATGTTACCAACACCCATCTTGTGGTTTTTCTAGGTGTTGCATCGGTTTTTTGGAGGGACATCCATGAGATCATGCTCCTGCATTATATTTTCCAATTGTATTCTATATCGATCAGGCATAAAACTGCCTCCCATTTTCTCATTGCGTGGAGGATTAAATTAAAGTCACCTCCTAGAATAATGTTAGTGTTCTCTTCTACGTCCAGACCATCTTTTAAATCATGCCAACAACTATCCTTATCTCTGCAGTGATTCGGAACATAGATGTTGTAGATGATAATGACTTGCTGATCTGCTTTATTTTCCAAAGTTGTTTTGATCCAGTGTTGATTTGTTGTTTCTGAAATACAGTTCCATATACCTTGATTCCAAATTGTTGATATTCCTCCTTAGGCTCCTCTTGCCTCACTAATGCTTCCTCTATACTGTCTCTGCTGCTCAATGAATTTATTCATTTCCTTGTGGTTTTGTTTTGTTTCTTGTAACATAATAATTCCTCGCATCTCAGAAATGATAAGATCCCTTAGGGCTGCTACCTTAGAGGGGTGCCCAAGTCCCCTGATTTTCTAAGATAATATTTTCATCATTGGATATGCGGTATGCAGGGAGCTGCTCACCCCCCTTGGTCCTTGCTAATTGCTTTTTTGTCGTGCTACCCCAGGATATAAGTTTCTATGGGTGTCTGTGTTCCCATTGCTATGTCCTTTTGTGCGTTCTCATCCCTGTGCTGCTTAGCAGATTTCTTGCCTGGGCCAGGTTTCTTGGAGGGTTCACTAGAACCCCCATGATCTTTAGATGAGCTTCCGGTGATTCTATTGAGGGGAGGATCAAGAAGATGCTGAGAGGAAATAGTAAGAGGCAATGAGGATTCGATAGTGTCTTGGCGTTGGCTTTTAGTGAGAGGGGGCTCCTCGAGATCAGGAGGAGAGTGGGGCGATGAGGGGTCTTCTTCCTCCAAAGATTCGAAGGGGTTTGATGTAGAGGGTAATGGCTGAGTCAAGATGGGAGGGGAGGAGAAGGATGCAGCTTGGATTTCTACGGGAGGCTTTGGTTTTGGGTGAGACTGTTTGGGGTTTGCTTTCTTTTTTTTGACTTGTTCCCATGTGTCTTCACTCGCTTCAAAGTTTTCATTCATTTCATTTTCTTTTAGTTTACTACACCTATTAGCAGAATGACCATATTCATGGCATACCTTACATTTGAATGGGATGTGCTCGTAGTCCAGCTGCTGAATATGGGTCCATTGGTCCACTTTGATCTTGATTACTTCCGGAAGGCCATTTCCTAAGTTGGATGGATTGTTTATCTCAGATACATTGAGATTGGTTAAATTCAACTTATCGGGTTCATGAGGGTAGGAGAGGGAGGCGAAATAGAGATGGGAAGCTTAACAGTCATTGATAAGGAAAATATATGCCTGCATGTAAAGGTAAAGGGACTTATTGATACAGGCTTTATTGACTCTTTAAGTAACTATGACTATGACTCGTCCCTATTGGGTTTATTACATAAATAAGGGGGCTAGGGTTGGACACTAACACGTAGGGTCAGATCATTAACTAATATGTATAGAGTTATACATAAAATTCACCCCTACGAATCATCCTTTCATATTTGAAAGTATTTTTCTCAAAAACCCTGTGACATCCCCAACCAAGGTTCTCTCATAAAAGACATTGTATATATGTTTACAAAAATTAAATATTAAAAAGGGATCTGAGTAAAGGACATAGATTAAAGAGCTGAGAGGGGGTTTCTTTCTTGGGATGTCAATGCGTTTCTTGTGCAGAAATCTAAATTATTTTTGGTACACTCATTAAACAGATAGTTGGTGAGCCTTAATGGACTAGTCAAGAAATTAATTTGGGTTGGAAGGAAGTAGGGAGACCATGGTTCCTTGAGAGAAATTTACAAGAAAATAAGAACTAAATTAATGATGTTGTTTCTTCTAGTAGCAATGAAAAAAATCAATCCCAACACAGAAGAGAAGATAACAGATAAATGAGAGGGGTTCAATGTCATTTTTTAGATACACCCTCTCTCATGCAATCAGGAAGAGACATAATTATCCACTCACTCACTCAACATATAAGATTCAAAATTGAACAAGAAGAGGGAGGAATGGCAATAGACTATGTTTTTGGTTTGAAATATTGGTGAACAGGTGGTTGTCCTTGGTGAGGAACAATGCCTCTCGAGTCCCTGTAAAGCCATAGGATGGAGATGACTTTCTCTGGATTCCCTTAAGTGAGTGTAACCACTATGTTTTGTTTAAGGGTGGATATTTACTCTCAAGATTCCCTTGGTATGTTTTGAGTGAAGGTATTGGGCATTTCAAATCCCTGTGTTTCCATTTGATTGCTGAGTGGCTGGTGGGTGTAGGAGGGAGGTCCTCTAGAGTCCCTGTTTCAACTTAAAGTTGTTGTTTTATCCTTGAACCAAGCCCCTCATTCTCTAAAATCTGGCTCAAGGATGATAGTTGCAAGTGACCTTAGCTATAATTGGCTAAGCTTGGGTGGACAGTCCTCATCCCAAACTCAATTTCCCAAAGCATCATGAGATAAGTGCTCTTATGCATTGCAACGCCATTGATCATGTCTTAGACTCTTGGATTGAAATCACATGTATATGAGAAATGAATCTGTATTGTGTTCTAGACTGAATGGTACTCATGATTGTGCTGAACATGGTATACTTCTTCTCTAATTTAAATTATTATACCTTTGAAATATGTGATAGTACCGTTTCTAAACATGACTAATTAACCTGCTAAGAAAAAGGTTAAAGAGTTGGAAATAGTACCTATACAACTGAACCAGATTATCACATAATAAACAATAAAATGGTGAACATAGTAAATGCATATAAATTTCCCATAAGAACCAAATTCTACCATCATAATATTTAGTATACGAATCCTTTTATTACAAAATAAGAGCTACATCGAAGACAAATTGTTGACATGGTCTTTGCATACATATAAATGGATGTAATGCATTTATGAGGCATGAGTTGATGCCAAGGATGGAATCCTCTTTAAAACATATTAACTGTCGACGTTAGATTAGAGGCTCTTGTAGCCTTTCATTTTCAATAGTCATGGAGGTCTTTGCCAAGATTCATAGTGCTTCTAGTTATAGAATTACAACCCTGAGGGTATGCCTTGGCCCATAGATCATTAGGAGTGTTGATCTCCTCAAGCTCCTTTTGGTATTTTACAACTTCAGTAGTCTTTGGAAGATAAGTTTGATCGTAAGCTCATGAGGGGTAGAACTAGTAAGGGATAACGACCCATAGAGGTCATGAAAAAGTGTTGGTGTGGATTTCCTAGATTGCAAAACCTATGAAACAAATGAAAAAATGTACCCATGCTTAAAGGGAGAGGTTGGCACAGAGAATTGCAACAAAGTGGACAACATATAAATTAATTAGACATGTTGATTCCCTTGGTAGGAGGAAAGACCTAGACATGGAGGATTCTAATTAGCACGCTCATATCACACCATATTATGATTGGCAAAGGGAAGGGTGACTTTACCAAAACAAGCACCCTAGACCATCCCTCATGGACCAATCAGTGGCAGGGTGGGCGAAGATAAGGCCCACAACCCACATGTTGCGACACCCCTCCCCTGTGACATCACGAGGAAGGGAAGCGGGGGTGGAACAATTCTCTTGATCCATTGGATCTGATAGAGGAGACGAGGGTTGTTCAGTGTGGGGGGTAGAGCCATGAGCTTGAACCCTGATTGCACTGATCCCTGCTAGAATTATTGGTCGTTAAACTTGCATTGACAGAACACATGGAACAAGGCATCGATGAACAAGAACCGTCAAATTAGCAGGGAGATAGTTGGTAGTGAATAGTGACGTGATGTGAAAAGTGATGTGACAATCATAAATATTATTTATATGGTGATAAATAAATGTTTAGATAAGTACACACACACCCATTTTCCTATGCAAAAATAAAATAATGAATACTATCAAACCAATATCCCACTCCTCTAGTTGAACCAAAGGGGTTGGATTTTTAGTAACAACCCGTTCCACTGGAGAAAAGGGTAGGATGGGGTTGCATAAGTGCTATTGGAACATCCAAGTTCAACACTTGGACTGGATCATTATGAGAAAGTGATAATTTTTTGAAATTAACTAAGCGAGATGTTAGGTGTTAAAAGATAGTCTAAATAAATTAATAACATACCTAAATGGGAATTATTCACTATGTGACATGTTGGAACAACAAAAAGTTTAGTAATCAACATGACTAAACATATTTCTAGTTGTAATAAATTATGAATTTGGCTGGCCTGCAAACTTTAGATGATAAATTGGTATAGTTATGTGCTAATATGGTTATTTTGTTGTAGGTATATTGTTATGGCAACTCTATAAGGGTAGGAACCTATATATAATTGGTTATTTATTTTAATGATTATGCACTAACAACTTAAATTACTTGAATTGTAATTGATGCATGTGAGATATTGAACATCACGAGTATGTTAATTTGGTTTCCTTGTTACAGCAGGGATTACCATGGCAACTCCATGAGCATCAAATTCATGGCCATAACTATGTATTTATTTATCTATTTTCATTGTCTAATAGCGTGTGTAATTGAAAACACATCATAAGTAGCATAAGACAAAGCCAAAGTAGAAATGAGGACTCGAATGGTCCACTATAGTTCTTAGTAGTCTCATTATGGAAGTGAAGAGGTCACGGTCAATGAAGAGGAGATATCAGTTAACCAAGGGGCAGGGATTTCTTCTTTAGATTGGATGGATACCCTCAGAAGCCTAAGGGCTAAAGTTAGAAGCTTCAAGGAAGATAATAAGAGGCTAGTGAGATCTGAAGAGAAGTAAGCTAAGATAAATGCAACCATTATGAAAAGTCTTTTAGATTTGCAGAGGTAGAGGCAATCCGAGATGAGGGTGAGTTATAGAGATAGAAGGAGCCCTTAGAGATGAGAGGAGTATACTAATGAGGCAGATGGTGGAAGTTCTAGGAAGAGGATTAAGCCTGAAAGCTAGGACACCTTGAAGGGAGATGCACCAATGAGCACCCCAAGAGGAGGAGCCAACATTGATGTCCATCATGATAAAAAACCATCTAGTTCTACTACTAGGAGGAACTATCATTGTTCTAATCATCACCACCATCATCATCATCGAGGAAGAAAGGAAAATTATTACACACCTAAGGAGTTTAAGAAAGCCAAGCCACTCACATTTGATGGGGATATGACGAAGGTAGAGGATGAAAAATCTTGGTTGTTGGGCACGAAGAAGTTTTTTAGAATACATAACTATTCTAAGAATATGAAAGCTAGAGTTGCCACCTACAACTTGAAAGGAAAAACAAATATATGGTGGGAAGATTCGAAGAATGTTAGAGTGATTGTTGAGAGGGAGTTGACTTGGACAAAATTTGAAAATTTATTCACAAAGCAATATCTTTCTGAACACTATTATGATGGAAATGAAAAGGAGTTCTATGAACTCAAGATGGGGCCATTATTAGATGAGGAATACATCACGAAGTTCCTATGGCTATTGAGGTATGTACCATATATCAATGATGAGAAAGCAAAGATTCAAAGGTTCACTAGTGGCTTTCATGTGGCATTCAAAGATAAAATTAAGTTTCTGGAACCACTAAATTTGAAGGATGCCATAAAAACGATGAAGCACTATTATGAGCAAGAAAAATGTAGGGCACAAATCGAGGGAAAATGGTAGGAAAAGGATAATGCCACAAATAAGAGAAATTAGCCCAAGAAAAACTCAAAAGATAGGGAAGGTAAGCAACCAACCCGTGTAAACCAATTTCAACAAAAAATATAACGTTGTTGTTAAGGAAAATGTGCAACAACTAGCACTAGAGTAGACCCACTTTGAGGGATGAGAGCCACTAAAATGTTGGATTTCTGGTGAACATCATAGAAGAAGGGATTATCCACATCAACAAAATGTTGGCCCAAAGATGTATAGTGCTCAAGAAGCTTGGACAATAGGTGATATAGCTCAGAACATGAACATGTTTTATGTAGTAGTGGACAACTACCAAGGAGACGAGTAGACATCCATTATTAAGAGGGAAGGTAAGTTGCATGACCAAGTTATTTCCATTTTAGTTGATCTAGGTTCTAGTTATAGTTATGTCAACCTAAATATTGTTGGTATATGAAATCTACTTAGGGAATTGAATGAAGATCCATAGTTGGTTCAGTTAGTAACTAGAACAAAAAGGAAAATTTGTCATTGGGTAATGTGGTGTGTATTTGAGCCTAGTGGCATGCGTATGAAATCTCACTTGAATGTATTTCCATTGGTTGCATATGGAGTACTATTGGGCACACACTCATTACCCACATGGTCAAAGACGACACATTTTATGTAAAGATAAAAGCATAAACATAGCTTTGATAAGTGGTCATTGTATTAAATATAAAATTTTGTCTTAAAATATTTTTCTCTCAAAATGCTTTTTGTGTTAAATATAAAGTTTTGTGTTAAACTAATTTTGTGTTAAATTGTTTGACAAATTGTTTTTGTCTTAAAATATTAAAATATTTTGGTGTTAAACTATTTTTGTCTTAAATATAAAGTTTTGTGTTAAAATATTTTTGTGTTAAATATAAAGTTTGCAGGGATGGAATGGACAAATCTGTAACATGAAAGAAAATGGCCCACAATGAACAATAAAATGGCCCACAATGAACAAGTAAGAGGAGTAGAATTTCAGTTTCACGCTGTTTTTTTCATTTGTTAGGAGGTTGGATATTGTTATGCTACATATATGAAGAAAATCCAATAGAGAATACTGGATCTCTGTGACGTGCGTACTTTGCTTTGTTCTGTTCCACAATATCATGTAGGTAGTGATTTATTCTCAATATTACTCAAACTCGGAAATACATTTCTGGCGTTCTATTTTATATGGTTATATCAAAATGCATACAGTGATGATCTTTGTGAAATGCGTACTTACTGTTCCAATTTATCATTTGTCAAACTGAATGGCGTTAAATAAATTATATGCAAATAATTGGATCAGATTCGCCCAAATCCAGTGCGGTTGGATATTGTTATGCTACATATATCATCTGTTAGTGTCTTCCAGTGCGGTTGGATATTGTTATGCTACATATATCAAGAAAATCCAATAGAGAATACTGGATCCCTGTGACGTGCGTACTTTGCTTTGTTTTGTTCCACAATATCATGTAGGCAGTGATTTATTCATTAATATTATTCAAACTCGGAAATACATACAGAGATTATCTTTGTGACTTACTGTTTCCATTTATCATTTGTCAAACTGAAAGCCGTTAAATAAATTATATGCAAAGAATTTGATCAGATTCGCCCTGCAGAGAAGGAAAACAAAGTCTGAAAGAAAACGCATCGAACATTCAACATTAAAAAATGAATTTTCAGTCTGCCGTCGCTAAGCGATTAATGGAATACTAGCTACATATTATTGCAACAAATTTTATTAATTTTTTTATGCTTTTCGTAGTACTCAGATATATTTTGTTAATGAAAATTATTTTCTTTTATGTATTTTAAATTTAGAACACACCTTGTTTAATAAAAAATGCTTGCTGAAATTGATTTTTAATACATATATTAAATTTTGTGAGAATGAAAATTATTTCAAGCGTGATTCTGTGAGAATGAAATTTTGTTCTGTATCACTACTTGACGTCATTTTCTCTTGGGATTTAGAAAGTGAATAAAGGAAAGAACATCCCCGGGGTGCAGGCTATACCGCACAACGCTTTCAGCGATTCGAACATGGATCGTGGAGCTTTTCTGATGGAGATATGCCGAACAGTACATTCAACTGTTCAGGTGAAGATATGTCGCAGGGTGCTTTCAACTTTTCTTGTGGAGATAAGCATGACAGTGATAACGATGGGGGCTCATCTGATGTTGAACCGATGAAAATTGAAGTAGTAGGAAACCCCGTGGCTACTGATGGTAATGGGAGCTATATTATTCCACAAGTCCAACAAACAGCGACCCCTATTAGTGTTGGAGATGATAATGTAAACATTACTGGAGGAGGATTAAGGAAATACGTAGGTGTGAAGCGTCCTATCGGGAGGTGGATTTCTAGGGTTTGTAACAGAAGCTTTTTCTTTCCGTCAGGATGCTTTCTATTACAAACCCTAGAAATCCACCTTCCGGGTAGGACGCTTCAGACCTACGTATCTCCTTAATCCTCTTCCCGTAACGTTTGCATTATGAGAACAAACATTAATAGGGATCTATGCCTGTTGGGCTTGCGGAATGATATAGCTCCCATCACCATCAGTAGCCACGGGGTTTCGTACTTCAATTTTCATGGGTCATGGGTACAAGATTTGATGAGCCCCCATCGTTATCATTGTTCTGCTTATCACTACAAGAAAAGTTGAAAGTATCCTGCGACATATCTCCACCTGAATAGTTGAATGCACCTTCGGCATATCTTCACTTGAACGGTTGAATGTACTTTCATGAACATCAAGGAAACCTCAAAATGTACGAGGGATTAAAAAAAAAAAAAAAACTAACCTAATAATTGATTATAGTGTTGAAATTTGCTTATTAGTTTGTGAATTCAACCTAATCACTCAATTTTCAATTTCTTTAAACTAATTTAGTTCAAGTTGGTAACTACAGTTCTAGTGTCTAGAGCTTAGATATAATGATCTTTCCCCCAAAAGGAAAAATAAATGTTGGAGATTCAATTAAAATTAAAAGTATAGTACATATATAGCCACAGTGTACATCATATGCAAAATAAATATTTCAGTCCCAAAAAAACAAAAAAACATATATAATTGTCATCACATAATACTACAATCCTAGATACCTTCATTCTGGCTCATATATAACCAAAATATAAATTACTATCCATCCATCACATACCATTACTTAAAAATGAGAAACTAGTGAAACCTTCATCCTCACACAAAGAGCCAGAGACATAATGGCCTCCAACATTCCTAGCCCACCCTACCATCATATCTAATATAGTAGTGAAGAATGTCAAGAGCTTCATCCAAACATTTCTTAGACATTCTATGGCAGCAACATTTCACATAGGCCTCTATTTCCAATCACTCACAAATGGTAGCAACATCATGAGAGACTAGGTCTGTATCTACCAAGGGCATAGAGGGATCAAATCTCACCAATTTTATCACTCTCAACACAGTGGATTTGGACTTATGTATCTAGCTTGGTTTAAGTTACACCTTAAATAGGCTATACTCCACTTGAATACCATGGGCCAATACTAGGGGTTCTCATAAAACTCGAACTCATAATCCACTAGTAACTTGACCAAGTCAAGTTTACCTTAATAATAATAGTAATAATAGCAATCCATAATTTTTGGTTTTATTATATTAATTTAAAGTTATATTTATTTTAACATAGTTATATTTAGTTCTTATTTTCTATTTTATTTGGACCTAGTCAAACTTTTTAGACATTACAACATCATACTAGGCTAGAGACTTCCTCTCCCAACAAATAAATGCCTCATAAACCAATGTTAAAATACAACTAGTAATAGTGAAACTATGAGCTCACACAATTCCATACTTTAAAACTTAGAAAAAAGAGAATTGACCCCTCCAAGGAATTAGGTAAAACATACTTTATAATAAAACTAAAACTATATATATTAATTGAACCAAATTATACATATTTGAATAATAATAATAATAATTGCCTTTAGAAGAAGTTATATATATTTAAATGGTAATAATAATAATAATAATAATAATAATAATAATAATAATAATAATAATAATAATAATTATTGCCTCAATAAGATCATTCTAAAACCCCCTATGATGGTGATGTGTAAGTATTTCAAGTCTATAACAAATAAAAAGTAAAAATAATAAATAGAGTTCTCCCTAATGTGGGCTATAGTGATACAGCTACCTTCAACAAAAAAAAATTGCAACATTAAAATTCCAAGTGGGCTATATTTACTTTGTTATGCTCATATAAATATAGTGATCAATGTATGATTATATAGTAGTTTATCCTATTGGGATGTTGTGAATTATTTTTTATTTCAAGTTGTTTAGCTCTTAAAAAACAAATAGAAAGATAGAAAAAGAAAATAGAAAAACTGAAAAAGAAAGAAAAATAGAAGAAAATGAAAAGATGAATAAAATAAAAAGTATTTAAAGAAAAATAAATGAAATAAAAATGGTCAAAAGCCCACCTAGCCAAAATGCTCCCGTAAATTATTTTGTTTATTATCCTTAAATCTTTATTTAAATTAACAAAAGTATGATTTTAAAGGCGAATAAAAGCCAATCATTTTGTAATAACCAATTGGCACTTTTGGACGAATAAAATAGTATACTCCAAAATCATAGTCTACACCAAAATGAACCACACTAAACCATATTAGGCAAGAAAGGTTAATATGGATGCGGGTCCTAAAAGTGATTTGTTAGAAACCAACTCCTACCAAGTGGTGACCCCACACACATTTCACGGACCATTCATCCCTTATCACTTACCATCCAACCCACCCACCAAGAAAGCCATCCCCTCTTCCACTTGCCCCCACTCCCACATTTCCGCTCCACTCATACCATGCCACCGCATCATGCCATGCCATCACACACATCCATGCCACACCACCACATCCTCCACATCTCCTCACCCGGTTACGTCACATGACCCTTTGGGCAAATCTCACGACCAGATTCATGTGGATGTTGGTCATTAAATCCTCTCAATATTTAAACCATTAATTGCCATGCTCCCAAAACAATGGTGGAGATTCGTCTCTTGCCCTATGTTCCAAATTTAAATGTGATGCCTTTGGTGGACATGCACTATAAGATAGCAGAAACTCAGTGTGAAATTGATTTATATGAGCTACATAATTGATCCGAACCTAAAGAGGAATGCAACAAATTACAGATATAACCATCAATACACACATGCACCAGAAATAACATTGCATTTCATTAATATCAAATACTTAAGTATGCTTACAAATAGAATGGAAATTAAACTAGCTCACACAATGGTAGCTTATGTCTAAGAAAATATGTGGAAGATATGTTCCTCTAAATTGTTGTACAATGAGGCTCAAAGACCTACTTATTATTGAGAAACAATGGAAAACCCTAAACATCCAAAAACGTAATCCTAGGAGATGAAGCGCCAAACTATGGGTCGTGTTTGGTTAAATTCGTACATCAACTTCCCAGGGTCGTAACTTGGCATACGATATTCGTTTGATGCGCACAATGCCTCGTTAGATATATATATCCCAATACTCTAAATTTTCAAGTGGCTAAGAATGATCTACAGTCAAAGTTGGCCCCCCTTTTCGAAAAAAAAAATGTCTCTTAGGGTCTCAAAATGCCTATCGAAGTTCACAACCTGAAAAACTCCTAAGAATAGTAAATTGTGCTAGAAATAAGGAAACTGAAAAGCTAAAAGAAACAATGGTGGGGGTTCAAGTCGAATAGGTGATTGGATACCAATATGCACTTAGATCATTCCTCCCCCCTTAGGAAGAAATTTTCCCCATTGCATTGAGTTCCTCCATGAGATGAGGAAAATTCCCTTGAACTTGGTCCCTAGTGAGCCAATTTCCCTCGTGAAGGAGTTGGCCTACTTTGCCAAATCAATGTAGTTGGATACTTTGTTATCTAGTGTTCTTAATGTGCATGTCCGTGATGTGATGAGTTTTGTCTTGTTCCATGCAGTATGCATTTAACTTTGTAGGTGTGAGTTGTTCTGCAATGTCTAATGTGTCTAGCAATGGTGGGAAGTATGGTCGAATGTGGTGCACATTTAACACTCGGTGCAGGGCACGAAATGGGGGAATGTTGAGCTCAAATGCATTGTCTCCCACAACCTTGGTAATGGTGTAAGGACCATATGAGAGTGGTTTGAGTTTCCGATCGGCTCCTGTAAGACATTCCTTCTACAAATGCAATGAAACATTGTCACCCACCTGAAACTTGTGTGGCACCCAATGTTGATCATGTCGTCACTTGTGCTTGGCATTTGATTTATCCACAATGTCGTGGACCTACTTGTGGATGTGTTGGATGTGCTCAGTGAAGTTTTCTTCCTTGTCAACTTCAGACTGGACATGAGCCAAATATGCCTTAGTAGTTGCAAATGGTATGGTCATATCAATGGGAAATAGTGGTTGGAATCCGAAGCCCACCGGAAAAGTGCTCTCGTGAGTCAAGTTGTGGATATCTTAGAAATAGCTGTGGTGGACATACGGGAGGTTGTCATCCCATATGCATGGATTCTTCGAGTTGTACATGCACATAATGTGTACAATAATATTATTGATGACCTTTGTCTGGCCATCACTTTGGGGATGGGAAATTATGGATTTGGTGAGCTTGGTATTGAACATCGACCATAGATTGGACCAAAATGTATTGAGGAACTTGTTATCCCAATTTAAGATGATAAACTGTGGGATCCCAAAGTGTACCCACACTCATTCAAAGAAGAGTTTAGTAGTGGCCTCTATTGTGATATTCTTCTGCAAGCTACAGTAATTCCCATCTTCAAGAATCTCTTAGCAACCACAAAAATAGAATCATTGGCATGCCTAGTATAAAGAAGGCCCCACATGTAATCCACAGATATGGATTGCCAAGGTTGACTAGGGGTAGGCAGCAAATAATAGAGGCATTGATTCTTTATGGTTTGTTTTGCAATGTCGCAGCCAATGCAGGATCGGATGTACTTCCTGAAATCCCGTCAAATATTAGACTAATAGAGATACGTCTCTGGTACTTCCACCATTTTGTCGACCCCAAAATTCCCAACGAATTGATTGTAGTGCACTTCCCAAATAATCTTGGCACTCCTTATTTAAGGAACACAAAGGTCTCCCAGGTGGCATAACACTGCATCATCGAGGTGAAAATGAGGAACTTGGTTACCCTCAAAGAGTGGCTCATATCTGTGGCCGAATTCTAGTTTCCTTTTGTAGAGGAGTGGCCAATTAGAAGTCTAACACCATGATCGGTGATTAGGTGAGGTAGTCTTAATATTTATTAGTACTTCTCTTATTGTACTTGATATTCAAATGGAACTCTTGTAAGTATGTGGATGATTGTTTCCCTCCCCAAAATGTAATGCTTCAATTGAAGACAGACCTGTACAATGGAATACATCTCTTTGTCGTAAGTGGGATACTTTTGGACTATGTTTGAAAGTGTCTCATTGTGATATGCTACCCGATGCCCCTGTTGAGTAAGGACTACCCTAACAACATATTTTGAGGTGTCTATCTCATTCTAAAATGGTTGTTGCATGTGTGGTAATGTGAGCACTCGTGCAGAGCCTATGCGATGCTTCAACTCTGTGAATGCTTTCTGTTGAGATTCAGACCAAAAGAAATTTTCTTTCGCTCCTCCCTTGCTGACTTGAATCAAGGGCTAAGCGATATGAGAAAACCCTAACATGAGCCTACGGTAAAAATTGGTAAGACCGAGAAAGCCACGGAGCTCTCTTGGAGTGGTTGGGGGTGGCCAATCCGGAATGACTTGGATGTTGGCTAGATCCACATGCACCCTCCATTCATCAATAATGTATCCCAGATACTGAACCTCGATCATGACAAAAGTGCATTTCTCCAAATTGGCACATAGCTTATGTTGCCACGGTCTTTAGAGAACCTCTTTTATGTGGTGGAGGTGTTCTTTCAAACTTTGGCTAAAGATCAGGATGTCATCCATGTATACCACTACAAATGAGTTGGTCAATGGCCAAAATATGTCATCCATCAACCTGATGAAGGTTGCAGGAGAATTTTCCAACCCAAAAGGCATAACCAGCCATTCGGAAAGGCCCTCCTTCGCTTTGAAGGTAGTCTTCCCCACATTGAAGTGTTTGATTGGTGCCTCGTGATATTTGGAATTCAAGACCATCTTGCTGAAATATTTTAACCCATGTGTTGGTGTAGAAGGTCATCAATATATGGGATCGGGTACCTATTGAGGAAAATGATCTTTTTCACACCTCATAGTCAATAGAAAGTCTCCAAGTCCCATCCTTGTTCTATACCAACATAATCTGGCTCCCACAAGGAAATGAACACAACTAGATGTGAGCTTTCTACATCAACTCCTCAATTTTCCTCTTGATTTCTTCGTCCTCCACAACAGAGCATCAATAGAATGGTCCATTAGGCAATAACATGCCTCAATTCATATCAATGGAGTGCTTGACCTAAATGTGCAGAGGCACCCCTCCGAGGGAGGTGAAAATGTCCTCATACTCCCCCATGACCTTGTCCAATTATTGTTTCCATGTGGAGGGCCCTATCTCGAGGTCATGACCAATGTCTTCTTCTTTCCCTCAGGGCGTATCATGAGGAATACAAATTTCTTGGTTTTGGGAATGAGCTTATTGCGTAACCAAAAAGACAGAGGTAGGTGGTGCTACCTCCAATACCCTGTACAACTTATTTCCCAAGGTAATAATAACAGCGTGAGGCCTTGACTCATATACAACATCTCACTTCCATAAGTATGGTTGGCCTAATAATACATCACAAACATCAAAGGGAGCAACGTCAAATATTACCTCATCTGTGAAGGGCCTGATGTCGTATGGAAGGTGGAACTCCCATCTAATGTGAAGATCTCATCCTTAGTGAAGCCACCTTATGTTATACGGATATGGGTGTGTAAGGGTTGGAAAGCGTAGCCGCTTCACAACATCTTTTGAAATGACCTACTTTTGACTCCCACTGTGAATAATGAACTATAGTGGGGATCCCCTTACACACATCAGGGATTGAAAGTGGTTCTCCTCCTCCTCTAGATCTTGAGGGTCCTGCTTCTACACCTTTATAGTGGCATGGTGGCGTTGGGCTCTGCATCGATAATCTACTTCCCTTTGTAATTCCCCTTGTCAGGTTCTAACTCAAACTCAGAACATGTGTCCAATTCATAAGCCTTCATCTCAGCCACGAGTGACTACTTGGCCTGAAACTCACTTGTGTTATGAGTGGAGCTCTTATGGAACTCAGACCACTTTCCTATGTACTTCATTGGCTTCATGGTGTTTTTCTTTGCTTGCAGGTTTGGTGGGTTGTCCTTGATTTCCCTACCTTAGCTTCGTCCTTTGTTATGCGGTTTGGGGTCACCTTTCCCTTGCTTTAGATTCACATATCCAGAGTCTTGCTTCTTCTGTTTAAGCTTCTACTTGACCTTGATAGCATATTGGTATGTCGTGCCAAGCGAGGAGATGTCTAGGAACCCCATCTCATCCTTCATGTACCTTTGTAGGCAGCCACAGTACTTAAGTACCAAATTTTTCTCTAAATTCTTGATACCCAAATTTGTGCGAAGGGTATAAAAAAATTGGGAAACTCCAACACATTTTGGTCCCTTTCATGTTGCAACGTGGTCCACTTTATGTTTTATTCTCATAGCTCCCGATAGAGTAGTACTGCTCCATGATGGTGTCCCTAGATGAATTCCAAGTGGGTGCGGCTAAAAATAGTGAGGGAATACTTTCATCCTTCTCCTCACAGTAGGTTTCCCACTAGTTCTTGCCATGGGGGATGACCTTCAAAAGAGAAAAAGAAAGATTTTCCCAGTTGTAAAAGTCATGAGCAAAGAAATATCATTGTAGCATAGAGAATTTATATTTCTAATCAACGGTGTTCATAATAATTTGATGGATAATATGGTGTCATGGCAAATAATTTTTATTAGCAGTAAGAGGCTTGGTATTCAAAGAGAATGAAATTAGTAATGAGGTAATGGATACGAATAAATCATTCCTTTTGCAATGAGAAGTACCAAAGTAATACCAAGAAGACAAACCAAAAGCAAGGTGTTTCCCACACAAATAGAAACCATCACAATTGAAAAATCACCTAAGAGAAAGAAGCAACCCAAACCTGCATTAGAAGTTCCATGGGAAACTAAGATAGGGGAATGAATGAAAATAGAAGAGTAGCAAGAAGAGAATAAGGAGGCACATGGACCAACAAACAAAGAATGAAATAGGTCACCATACATGAAGAACAAAAGAATAAGAAGTGGATAGGATGCTTAGAGGATGAACAATGGTTTCAGTAAGGGGTATGATGGGCCTCTAAATTAGAAATAAATTGAGGCCCATATAACCTTTATTAGGCGCATTAATGTTACAGGAAAAAGTGTCTATTTAGAAGTGCTCTATCCCACTAAGGTGTGACAGCTGCCTTAGAAACAAATAGAGAAAAACTACTTTTGTTTTTCCTTTATGAATTATAGATAGAGAGGAATAGAATGACCAACCTCTGTCTTGCGCTAATCCTTCGGTTCGATCCCTCTCTTCTTTGATAGTCCTCAACTACCTGCTCCCTTGCACGCCCAGCTTCACAAAGTACCTGTAAGATCACAGAAGTATAGCACTATAGAAAGACATGGATCTATAATTATAAACAATTTAGGATCAGATGTAAATTGACCATACAAATGTAACAAGCATCAATGATACAAAAGCATGGAGGAAAACTCAAATAGCTTTTATTGATAAACAAGAAAAGATCTAGGAGGAGTTACAACCAGTTGTTCTAACCCAGCATCAACCTCCCAGCAAAGAAGCCCCTTTTCACCTCAAAAAAAGCTTAGATCACCCAACAATCTGATGTTTGTCTCTAGAAACCAACATCAATTCCTTACAATATGCAAAATTCCAGCCTCTGGATCTCTGGGATGAGGGATCCATATATAGATATTTGTAAGGGGGATGAGTCAGCTTGTGATTTGATTAGTGTCTTCTCTCTGTCAGTCCTTGCTTCCACTTGGAGACTGAGGGCCTCTTACTCATCCTTGGCCGAATTCAATGAGGCAAGTGTCATAGGAGAAGATTCTGGAAGCTTGCATTGCCTCTCCACCTCGTGGAATGACACTGCCATTTGTCATTTCTCACCCATCGCACCCCACAGAAGGGACTTTTGAAATGCAACGCACCCTCACAATGTATTTAGGTGAGATGCAACGCACTTAGCCAGTGGAGCAGCTGCAATGATCCTGTTTTGACCAATTCTGAGTAGTTTCTCATCGAGAACTTCTGGGAGAAGATGTAATCTGTTGACCTTGTTCCTTTAGGGGTTAGAACAACACTTTTAGGGACTTAGGAGCCCTTGGTTTATGGACATTTCATGCTTGGGGTTGTAGGGCACAAAAATGTCTATAACAGTTACCCCCTAAAGTATGAGGTCGTTAACCTTTTGGTGTCAGGTGAAATGATTTATTATGAGGATCCGAAGTTCTTTCAATGCTGGGAGGAGACCTATAATAAGATACAATACAATACATTATCTTCATAATATTTTCATGATCTAGCTGAGGCGGGCATTCCCATGCTCAGCTTTACAAATTCATTTTCATGTACATAGGACAGACAATCGTCTGAGTGTAGACTGATGATTCTGATAGAGCCATCATCCTTTTGAGTGGATGATTATCTGTGTGGCAATGATGTAGATTTAATGTCTTTATTTCCCTGAATATATATCGCAGCCCGGATGGATGAAACTAGATCTAGGGTCTTCAATCTCATCCGATCTTCACTCGAAGTACAAGTCGATCCATGTGAGAAATGTTCTAAAGTCGAACAGGGAAAGACATCGCTTGATCACCAGTCAATGATGTAAACTATTAACAAGCACAAGAGGAATCACCGATAATGATAATGACCCTCAAGGTACTGCAGTACAATTCACGTGGTGTGAATAAATGACTTGGTGTCGAACACCGCGCAAAATCTTTCGGTCAAAGGCCATTGATGTAAACCTATCACCGGAAGTGAGAAACTTGCCATTGAGGCATGCAAGCTTCAAAGTACTCAATGGGGTGTTCCTAGATCAACTTCTCGGATAATGAGCTGATGTCGACAAGGAGTGATACGTCACAGGAGGGCCTTAATGAATCCCACATCAATGACACAGAATGGAGCAAATGATTTTAATGGAGGTGAAAACGATCTGGTGATATAAGGTTCAGGGTGGCGGTCATGAAAGAATGGAGTATAATGTATGGTAGTGGGTGAGACACAGGTGTATTCACTGAATGACTTCTCTTGAACATATCGGCGACACTCATGTGATGGATTAGTAGCATTAACCCCAAATATGGATGGTATGGCGTTACCATGGTGATGTGACCGGTGAATGAAACAACCCAACCTGACTCGGACACGGAGTGGAAGTGTCATGTTCAAGAGCGACTTGCTACCAATAAAGTTTCTTCAAGTTTTCTTCCCAATTTTTTCCCCAGTCATTGCTGACCAGTACCTCTTTATTTTTGTCAAGCTTGAGGAGGATAACATATGCTTGTTCTGTAATTTTCCCTTCGGGAAAACCCATCGATATGTTTTAACGAGCCTAGCGATAGTGAAACTTGTTCTCGTCTATTGACAAGTTTGTCACTATTAATCTTTTTAACGAGTTTAACGACAAAGATAACTCGGTCCTTTTCAATTTTAGAGATTCTGAAAAGGAAGGTAAAGATAACACCAAAATTCCTTTTTCGTCATCTAATCCCTTAAGTCCAGAAAAGTATAAAACAATACAGAAGGGATGAATTTTTGATACTTTTAACGAGCCAAAAAAACAAGCACTCGATCTTTTTGTGTAATAATCCCTCAGGTCCAAAAAGATTAAAATCTAGAGGAGGGATAGCACTTCCTGTCCCTTTAACAAGCTGGAGAGGCCAATGGCTCGGAAATATTTTCATATTTTACGACTTAGTTGAAAAGAGCTTAAAGGAGACTCGTCTTTTGAGGAACGAGTGATAAAACGGGTAGTAGCTAATTCCAAGTAAGGTTTGGAATTTTTCAATCACGGCAGTGTCACAAGGATGGCTAGTGAAATCACTCTTCGCAGCTATTCCTCAAAATGGGTAAACAATCAAATGGAGGTGAATGATCAGCCAATGAAAAAGTGGAGGTGACGATGCAAACACGACCAAGGCTTTAACGGCTGAAGTACTACATTCACGATGGTTATTTACTGGGGAATAGTTCATTTTTTAACGAGCTTAAATGTGGGGGGAAACATTGGATCATGTCTTATGTTTATTTTTTAACGAGCTTGAACTATGTGCTAAAACTACTCGATTAAATGGTCCCATTTTGATTTTACCATAAATAGCTCTGTTCTTTCAAAGATTGTACTGTATCTTTAACTGCTTCATCAAACTAGTCAGAAATGAAAAATATATGCTTGAAAACGAGCTAGAACACTAATATTTTACTTTGAACTACGTAAAAAGTAAAGAAAAAGTGTTTTTACCTCTCATTTTACCATTTCATTTGAACTTTGGTTTGTTGGAGCTTTGGAGGTGCTTTCCCCCTTTGATATTCATCGGCTAATTTCAGGAGATTCTGTGGACGATTCTCGGTGCCGTCTGGACCAGGTAGGAGCTAAACCTGAGCTCTTTCATTTCATGGTTTCCATTTTGCATTTTGAGTTTGATTCCTAGTTTTTCTGAGCCCCTGGGGTTTGAAAAACTCATTCTGCCTTCAGCGCACCCTCTGTGTATCGAAAAGTGCATTGAATGTTGGCCAGCCTGAAGGGCATCTGACATGCAATGCACCCAGAGCACTGCTGTAGGTGCGATGGGCACAGAGAAGGAATTCTGTGCACAATTTTTGATGGAAATTTTGCTTATTTCTTACCAAAATCAGGATCTAACTCTTCTCTTGTTTGTTTTTCAAAGATCTTTGGAGTAATATGACTATTACATGGCGAGAACGTGAGCATGAAGAAGAAGACATGCTTGCCCTACATGATCCAGTTACAGTAAACGCACTGCGGAACTGTGGCTTGCTGAAGTTTTTCCGCATTTCTAGCATGAGACAACAGATCAACTTACTGCAGTATTTGCTCGATGCTTGGGATCCCACCAACCAGGTTTTCTAGATCAGGGGAAAATCTATCCCCTTGACTATAGTAGACATCTATTTCTTGACTGGCTTGTCGAGGCGGGGTGAACCCATCTCTTTATCAGGTTCAGCCCGGGGAGGCGACTCTGTGAGAGATTATGTTCGTCGGTACTGCAGAGAAGGATCTCAGCCGAGTAAAGACGACAAGATCATCATCCGTGACGTCACTGACAGGTCCCTCAGGACTATTCTGTTTACTTTTGGTAGGATGGCCGGTGGTGCGGCTCTTCATGTAGCCAACTGATCTTACATGTAGTATACCTTTGAATGCCTCAACTGAAGGTGTTCAACTGGTGCGATGCAGTACTTCTTGTGATGAAAGAACAGTTGACCAAGATAAAGAGCGGGAGGTTGAAAAACTTTGGGTACGGTTCTATTATGACCGCCTTTGCCTTGGGGAAGATACCACTGATGCAGCCGCAATATATTTTACTCGATTTACCTTCTCCTATTGAACCACGTATCCAGAGATGGGTTGACCATATGTCGAGGCATGCTGGCCAGTCTCAGATTTCATTTTTTGATACCTTCTTCAGGTGGTTTGATCATCAGGAGATGGTTTATTCCGAGTATCCGGACGCTGGCATGGACTTCCGGGGTGATCCGGATTTAGTACTGCCGGATGGTGAACAGTGGGGTGCCATTGGTAAAATCTTTGACCATATTCTTGTTTATCATTTTTTGTTTATAATGTCCTTGTGCTTTATTCTATCAAGACCTTAATCAAACTCATGTGTACATGCAGATGTTGGTCCTGTTCATCCAGTAGTTCGCCTGAGAGTACCAGCTACTGCCCCAGCAGGAGAGGCCGTCAGAAGGGCTATCCTTCGTGACCTTGACGTGGCCGAGAATCTCACAGCATTATAGGAGCAGGTTGAGGGCCTCACTCTTGGTATTCCAGATGTGAGGACTGACGAGCAACCTTTGAGGTTACAGCGACATACTACTGGTGTGCCCAGACGATGGACTCGTCTCTTACACATGATCGCACAAGCTGTGACTTGCTATCACGAGCATCATTAGACTAGGGTGCCCCCTAGCATTTTGAGTTTTTTGGCCATTTGACCGATTTTGTCTTGGTTACAGAACATTATGTGTAAACCATAAACAGTTATATATATTTTTGATTTTCGGAGTTTTATTTTGGTTAAGTTACATGATCCAAATGCAAACATTGATGATATGTTTCTTTTTATAAATGTTGCAAATGTCTATCTAACACATAATTTGCTAATGAGTCAGTTAATGTGTTTAAGTTTCTGGAAATGTGTTGATATTGAATAAAATCAAATTGTCTTTCCAAAATCTTAACCCTTAGGAACATGTGATAAATAGCTGGGTTTCGGACGGAATATATACCATTGAGTTGTAGTATTACGAGTTGTGAGTCTAGCCTGACAATTAGTCGACGTATACCATGTGTGATGGCATCAGAGAGAAGTTCTATCAACGCGCTATATTCAGCGATGTTATTTGTTGATCGACCAATACATACCCCTCTGAAACTTACTAAGTCGCCGCTTGGATCAAAAATAGCCCAGGCTGCGGAAGATAGGTTCCACGAACTACGACTTGCTCCGTCGGAATATCCAACACATGACTCCAATAGGTTCGACATCTGCAATAAATGTAAAAAGTGGATTACTTGACCAAAATAAAAAATTTAGCGAAAACAAAAACATAACAAAAGCATACAGCTTACCATTACGCATAGTAACGCTTGAGGTACAACCCATTACGAGGTTGTGCCAATGGAATTCCATCATAATCCATTAACTGGTAGGCTCCTTTTGCTAACACTCGTTTAACAATATAGGGGCCCATCCATAAAGACTTAAATTTACCTGCTCCCAATTTATTGGATTCTTGGTCGTAAAGCAAGACCAAGTCACCTTCTGAGAAGACATGGGGTTTGACATTTTTGTCGAACTGCGCCTTGACTCATTTCTTATGGGCTTCGTTAGCCAAAGCAGCATCACGATGAGTTTCATCCAATTGGATTAATTCCAGGAAACGAGCTTCTTCTTCTGAAGTTCCGGGGAGGAGATCAATTGCGAGTTTGAGAGACGAGATTTCACACTGGATTGGTAAGACTGCTTCCAGGCCATATACCAGTTGGAAAGGTGTAAACCTGGTCGCATTGCTTACCGATGTTCAGTAAGCCAACAAAGCTGAGTACAGGATTAGGTGCCATCTTCTTTTGTGAACTCCAATCATCCTTTGCAGCATGCGCTTTAGGACCTTGTTGATTGCTTCAACTTGTCTGTTGGCTTGCGAGTAATATGGAGTAGAGCTGTCGTGAGACAACCCTAGTTTGGCAGCTAATTCGACCATCATGTGATTGCGAAAATGCGATCTATGATCTGTGACTATAGCCTGTGGTACGCCGAATCTGGCGACTACATCATTGAAAAAGAAGAGGGCAGCTGTTGACTATTTTACCAAATGGGCCGAGGCGATGCCTACATTAGATAATACTGGTGAACCATTTTGTTACAGGGAAAAGTGTCTATTTAGAACTACTCTATTCCACTAAGGTGTGACAGCTGCCTTAAAAACAAACAGAGAAAAACTACTTTTGTTTTTCCTTTATGAATTATAGATAGAGAGGAACAGAAAGACCAACCTCTGTCTTGCGCTAATCCTTCGATTCGATCCTCTCTTCCTTGATAGTCCTCAGCTACCTGCTCCCTTGCATGCCCAGCTTCACAAAGCACCTGTAAGATCACAGAAGCATATCACTACACAAAGACATGGATCTATAATTATAAACAATCTAGGATCAGATGTAAATTGACCATACAAATGTAACAAGCATCAATGATACAAAAGCATGGAGGAAAACTGAAATAGCTTTGATTAATAAACAAGAAAAGATCCAAGAGGAATTACAACCAATTTTTCTGACCCAGCATCAACCTCCCAGCAAAGAAGCCCCTCTTCACCTCAAACAAAGCTTAGATCACCCAACAATCTGATGTTTGTCTCTAGAAACCAAAACAATTCCTTACAATATGCAAAATTCCAGCCTCTGGATCTCTGGGATGAGGGATCCATATATAGATATTTGTAAGGGGGATGAGTCAACTTGTGATTTGATTAGTGTCTTCTCTCTGTTAGTCCTTGCTTCCACTTGGAGACTGAGGGCCTCTTACTCATCCTTGGTCGAATTCAATGAGGCAAGTGTCACAGGAGAAGATTCTGGAAGCTTCCATTGCCTCTCCACCTCGCGGAATGACACTGCCATTTGTCATTTCTAGCCCATCACACCCCACAGAAGGGACTTTTGAAATGCAACGCACCCTCACAGTGTATTTAGGTGAGATGCAACGCACTTAGCTAGTGGAGAAGCTGCAATGATCCCGTTTTGACCAATTCTGAGTAGTTTCTCATGGAGAACTTCTAGGAGAAGCTGTAATCTATTGACCTTGTTCCTTTAGGGGTTAGAACAACACTTTTAGGGACTTAGGAGCCCTTGGTTTATGGACATATCCTGCTTGGGGTTGTAGGGCACAAAAATTTCTATAACAATTAAGGCTATATTAAACATACCCTTCTACACTTAATAATGCTTGTTTGCTTTAAGATGTTCTTAGGAAGGTTTTAGAGATGATTGAATATTATGTGCCTAATATTATTTAGTTTTGAATAATATTGTGAAGATTTGAAGGATGAGATAATCTAGGGAATTTATTCCTACTAGAAAAGAATGAAGATTGGATAATAAATCAACGAGATATTGTGAAATTATTGAAAAAAATTTGGAGCTCTAGTGATTGAGAAAATCTAGGAATGTGGGGTGTGTCATTTAGACAAATTCCTAATGTTGGAAACGAGATCCACTATTTGAGGGATTTTGGAGGGGAAAGCTTCCTCATTTCAAGGATAATGCTTAACATCATATTTTATAAGTACCAACTGAATTTTTCCTCTAGAGGCATGTATTTCTTAGCCTTCTTGCGGAGAAAACATGTATTTTTGTAGCTCTATTTTCATTTCTATCAAGGATGTACTTGGATTGATCCAATTATTGAAGTTTGGTGCCATTTTTAGTTTCTAAAGGTTTTTCTCCTTCATAGGACTCTCAGTATCCATGTGCTTGATCATTCTAGGAGCCTTAGAGCCTTTTGTACAATTTTTCTTTCTTCTTTTCAATTCTTATTCGCATGCATCTCTTATTCTTGTTTTTCCTATTTATGCATTTAGTATTTATGCTTCTTTAACTATACGATTACATTAAATGATTGAAGTGAATTTTTTTGTAGGCTATTTATAGAGTCACAAGAATTATGCATCCTTAGAATATCTTTTAAAATTCATATTCATCATATATCTACTTGGATTGGTTTACTAGTTCACAAATCTAGAATTTCTGGAAGTCCCTTGTAGCAAAAAGTAGTAATTCTCTGTTGTTTTTTAGAACATGTTAACGAGATTTAATTGAGTTCATTCCACTTTTGTTAGGTCATAAAAAAATTCAAGTTAACAAAAAAAATTACCCCCATTCATTTTCAGTTAATTAGGTTAAACATTTAATAGTTTAACTCACTCACTAGTTCTTGAATTTCTAGTTTTAGAGTAATAATATTCTACTATTTTTCAGCAAATGTTAACATGGGTATTTTGGAGTGATTCGACTTGGAATGGAGTCATAATACACCCTAATTAATTAAAAAAATTGTCCCATCTCATTTTCATTTGATTTACTTGGTCATTGAGTGAATTATCTCCTCCTGTAGAAATTATGTTTTGTGTGCAGCAATTTTTTCAACTATAGAAACCTTTGTAGCATTATTGTAGCATGACTAAACTTGACCATATTTTCTCCAGAACATCTGTTTTTGTATCTTAGTCTCGAATCATTACCCTTGGGCTCTAAATCCATGATTGAGGAAGAATAAACACCAATGAAAATATGCCTTTTTACAAAGTAGATTAGGCCTATTTATTTGAATTCATGCTCTTAGGAATTTGATTACAAATTGTTGTTCTTGCCTAGAATTAATTTCTTTTCAAAGTAACATCTCGATTTATGTAATTAGTTTAGCCTTTGATTTGATGAAATTCACTCGATTACATGAGATAAATGAAACTAGGACACATTGAATGTTGCACATATAGTGCATACACCTCTTGTATGAACCCCGAGATGATAATTTAAGTTGGTAGCATTGGGAGTTGCAGCACTCTTGTTCCAATACTAGGGCTCACTACACATATCAAAAATGGGAGGGGAAACTCCCAAAATAAGTTTTCCCACTCAATAAATAGTTCTGCAATTATATTTTACAAAATTACAATGTTTTATAATGTTGTGCAGCCCGTGAAGTAGCTTGCACAAACCTACAAAATTTGTGCAGCAATCATACACCATCCTACCGACATGAACTGACTTGACACCTTCCTCCCAAATGATAAACATGTTGCCTACACCTCGCACTGTCATGCAATTCACCGCAACACTGTCATGGCCCACCCTTTCACTATACAACGACCTACTAGTCTATTGTGCAATTTCCCATAGGCCATGTCGCTTAAGTGGAATGTCTTGCGACCCTTCCACATTGTTCTCTCTTGGACTCACAAAAACCCATCTACACCATTCTGGTTGACTGGTTACTCTATCACCCTATGACCCGTAACTCTCATATCTTGCAGCAGTTTGGACACGGTCCCAACTATGGAAACCCCAGACTCGACCAATGATTATAACACAACCTTGTAGTTAAAACAACTGAGCCTCACTCTCCCTGCTTACTACATATCGTTCAATTGTCTTACCTTAGTTCTCCTTTTATATGAAATTTATGTTATGTGCTTCAGGAATTTCCAAATGGATCACATCCATGGCCTCGAATAACCGTTGGGTCATTTTTCATATAAATTGGTTGCTCCGCCCATATATCGCATGGCTGACCAATCCGCTACAACACATCCCTTCATTAATCGCTTCAAGCTGACCCATATGCAACAAGAATCACGTATTTGACCCATCGTACCTACTATCTGGTGACTCGTCTGCTCATCTACCTGAGTACCCAACTCATTTCGCTGATGTCACCCACTACACTTAGTCCCTCGTCATGTTGGTTTGGCTCCCCCCCCCATCATCTCATGCTTGATACAACCCCCTCACCTTTAACATAATCCCTCCACCCTATTCACCTTTAACCGAACACCTCCACTCGAGTCGCCTTTAATGAAACACCTCCATCTGATTCACCTTTAACCAAACATGGGCACTTGTCACACATCATGGGCACACTCATACTATGACCTCGATTACTTAACTCCCTTGGATGCTCCCAACTCAATTTCCTCACATCCTCCCCCATTCTAAACATGGGTTATCATCCTCGAAAACCATGATTATAGAAAAATCCATAGCCAAGATCATCATCTCCGTATCAAGACTCAAATAGATTTGCCCATGACCTGCACCGTGCCCAAATCTTGTTGTCACTCTGCAATAACATCATGTGCTAGATCTCCCTGTGATGGTGACTATTTGGGTAGCTAATCCCTCTATAACATCTGCTCCATAGGAATGCATGCATTTCACATCGTCATGACTCTCATCATATCCTATTGCTAATATCATCTACCTCATCACCATCTCGCTCATACTTTAAGGGATCTCATTGTCTTGAGTGGTTCACAATGAGCTTTATCCCATGCTTAGTATAGAAAGAGGGATGGGATGGAAAGATTTAAGGATTTTACATCCTCCTTCTCCAGCATCCCATTTCATGTGTCAGGATCCTCTTCTTCCAACATGTGCATGTATGCTTCTCCGCTCTCCTCCTGACCAGTCTCTCATTTCACATCCCTGTTATCCTCCATTACCTCTAGTCTCCATGTCAATCCTAGAATATTACCATACAATGATGGTACAATCTCTACCTCCTTTATGAGATTTTTCTCTGCATGTGTTAGCTTTGTGGGCCCTGACCCAGGTTCAACGTTACTCACCCAAACAAATCCCTACACTATTGGCCCTTTCGGCATCAGCCCGTGTAGTACGGACCGAAGTCTCGCTTGAAGTAGTATGGGGGGATGTTGGAACCAAGTTTCACACCCTGGGATGGTCATGATGTCGGTTTATTCCCTCTTCCCCTATTTTCGTGAAGGTCACTAAGCCTTACGGTTTTGTGAGTCTACCATTTATTCTGCCCTTCAGCACCTCTTCGTACGTGTATGATTGACCTTCATGTAGACCTAACCAATGGTCTAGGTACTTTCGTGTAGCTATGAAATGTATTGTATAGGTTCCCTAGTTATATCATGTGTTTTACTTATCCTACTAATCAATCATAGTTAGCACCACATAAGCTAATATCCTTACTTGTGTTTAATTAACCAATACAATTAAATATATTTGTGCATCAAATAACATTGTAAGTCAAACCCAAAACACAATATAATAAAATGAATTAATAGGAACTAGATACATAGTAATTGCAGAATACTTCTCTTTATTGATATCTTTCAGTTTAATACAGAATCTATTCGTCGTGCACACATAGCTATAGGGTTCCACACACTCAGCTACAGACTTCCACCCTAAGCCTCTCTGCACTGAGCTGTGGAGCCTCTACCTATGCTAAGACCTGAGAACACTTCGACTTATCCACTCTACTTTGCTACTTTCTTCCTTTTTTCACTACTTAGAGCTTACTTAATTAGATCCTTTTTATACAATCACATGGTCCACGGACCATTGGTGGTTCTTTATGGATGACTTTACACTTTACAAAATAAGGGTGGACAACCCTTTATCACTCTTGATACCTTCGTGCTCCATGACCACAAAATGTGGAGACTTTACAACTTTATTACAAAATTATCCCAAAACATGGGCTTTTAGCCCTAAAACTACTCTTGGCAGAACCCGTTCCTAACAGGTCTCCAACAGAAACATGGTGACTCACCCTTGAGTCACTCTGGTGATGTGTAGATCTTGGTGTGAAGACCTCCCAGCTCGACCTATACGATTGCCACTTCGATGGTGCACTACGCAGATGCGTGCTTCACTTCTTCAACCAACTGCTATGTCACTAGTCCTAAACAGTTAGCCTGAAGCTTCCATTGAGTCTCTTTTAGATGAGCAAGCTTGCCCTCAATGGAGGTCGTGATCGAATAAGCTTTGCCTAACTAGGGCTTCAAGTGCGCCTTCAACACTGTCTCTTTGTACTGCACTGCATCTACTGGTTCTTCAATGTTTTGGCCTCCTGTGCCTTCACCAGTCTCTGAGTAGCTCCCTCTACCTCCATATCAACCTCCAGCACAACCGCTTCAACTATCACTACTTTAGTGCCCATAGCTTCTGGTCTTGGGATAAAATCACAGACCAAATTGCAGCTGGAATCAAGAAATCGATCAAACACTGGGTAGTCAAGAAATTATTTGAAGAATGTGTGGATCATGCATGTCTTAGAGCTCACCAACTCAATGTTCAAAATGCCAAGTTTTTTTCATTATGCCTCAACCTATAATTTATAGGCCATTTTGAATTTAAATCCAACCATTCCCCCCACATTTAGTTCATTAATGCCAAATTGGCATCAAATTTCCAAGGATCTTACACTTAAATTTTATCTTAAATGTCGATCGCCTACTCCATTTGGTCATATTCTTATCATCAAATCATGAACAATGTCTTCGATGGTCACTTTCTAGCTGACCTACCTGATTTCTCCCCATGTAGCGAATCTCACTCCATGCTGTCGCGAAGACTGTGGCATCTCCTCATTCCGCACAATCCTCCAATTGTGTAGTTCCCCAACATAGGTAGTGTTGTTTATAGTCTTGCACCTTGTTTTAGCAACGTGTAGTGCTAAGACTATGCTCCCTTCATATAGTCACTTGGACAAATCACTGGTGTATGGCTTCAATCAGCCACCATTCACCATTTCTGGGAAGGGATCTCTGTTCAATTTAATCAACTGAACTACTCCACCATCGATAATCTCCTTAATGACATAGGGCCCTAGCCAGTGAATTTTGAATTTCCCTGGAAATTTATCAAACTTGCTGTCATATAACAAAACCATATCATTTCCCTTAAGGTTGCTCAACTTAATGTGTCGAACATGCCATGCTTTTTTGTGATGATTTTCGACCTGTTGGTGAAATCTAGCTAGAAATATTTCTTCATGAAGCTCGACAAGTTGTGCAAGCCTCTCTTTCAGGGCTCCGCAATCTGTCATACTCGTGAGTGCCACTATGTGCATACTATGCACAATGTATTCCATGGGCATCACTGCTTCAACACCATATACAAGCCTAAAGGGTGTTTGTCCAGTCAACTTTTTGCATGTCGTCTGATAGGCCCATAGTATGACAGGTATGCATAGGTCTCAGTCACTTCGCTGAGCATTGTAAACCTTGGTCAGTGCATTCCCCAATACCTTATTGAATGAGTCCACTATCCCGTTAGCGTATGGCTAAGAAGGCATGCTTTTTAAGTGATATACCTAAAATTCCTTTGTTAGAGCATTGATCGTTTCGTTTAGAAAGTGCATACCACGATCACTCATCAAAATCTTTAGCCACCCAAATCATGTCAGTATAAACTCAAAGAAAAACTTTGAAGTTGTCGCACCTGTGTAGTCCTTCACAGGATGTTCCTTTGTCGATCGAGTCAAATACTAAGTCGTAGTGATAATGTACCATGCTCCAGTCTTCTTCTGTTGGGCTGAATGGGTCCCACAAAATCTATCACCCATTTCTTGAAAGTTTGTAATGTCATCTGTGGGTTCAGAGGTAGCTCATCTCTCTGAGATGGGCTACTAGTCCTTTAACACATGTTGCATGCCCTGTAGTAGGCTTTTGAATCCTGATGGAGGGTTGGCCAACAAAACCCTGAACCTACGATCTTCTTTGCGGTCTGCCTTCCTACGTAATGGCCTCCAATAGCGTCCCCATGAGCATCTGTGAGGATATTTCTTCTTTCAAACTTCCGTATATATCATCGTAATACTTCATCAGACCCCATTTTGTACATATTTCCCACAATGATAGAAAAGTCTGCTACGTGCACCACTAACTCCTTTTTATGGTGGTTGGTGTAGCCTTCCAGGGTAGTTCCTATTGTTAGGAAGTGTATGATGTCTTCGAAGTGACCATCCGCGATGCACACTACAAATAGTTAGGCATCAAGCAATCCCTCCTCCAAATTAGTGGTCTCTTCCCCCATTCCAATGCGGGACAAATGGTCTGGTCCTATGTTCAATCGTCTAAGCTTCACAAGAATATAAAAATCATACTCTTGGAACAATAACAACCACCTACAGGTTCTACCCCCCAACAAAGGCTTATTGACAAGGTATTTCAATGTAGAATGATTCGTATAATTTTTAAAATGTCCACCTGTCATGCGGAAAGAGTCAATTTTGCGGACAAAAACCGACCTCCCTAGAAACTAAGGCGTTTCTAGTGACAAACAAAACAATCAAGCACTATCTTTCCCTAAATATGCATTTAAAATAAAAGCAACCAGGTGTTTAAGGCTTACCTTTAGTCCAACGCTGTTTGTAGCAGCCAGGCCTCTCCAATCCAGATGAGCTCCTCTCCTTGAAGCCTGCATACACAAACAAGCAAACAATTACATAGCACCTGAATAACTCATATAATAAAACATATTCATCATAAAGACCAAGGAGTTTATGAAACAAATTATAAATAACAACTTGTTGAGAAAAATGAACTTAATTGTATTAATTGGAAACAAAAGAAACCTTACAACCAGTGCCTTGGTGTTGTGTAGGTCCCTCCCAGGGTCCAGCAAGAATTCTCCTCTACTTTGATCAGCTCACCCACTTCCAAATGAAGCTACGAAAGGAATGTGATCTCTCTCCTCTCAAGCTCTATAAGGGAGTCCTAATTTCAGCAGCATCTACCCTTAGGAATGTTCAGCTTTCAACCTCCCCTCCCTCTGGCCCAATGCCTGTATTTAGAATGCTTTGGAGGAAGTTAAATAGGTCCACCATCAATGGGATAAGCCCCTCTTTCAAAGGGATAGCTCCCCTCTTCATGGTATAAGTTCCTCTTTCATAGGGATGCATGAACCATCTGGAGGTGCTCAATCCACATCAAACCATCTTCTAGAATGCTCTAGAATCGACCGCAAGTAAGTTTTTTGAAGTAAAACTTACGCCTTTTGACTTTTATAGGGGTACGCACCCACCCCTTTACAGACAGAGCGTACAAGTACGCATGTATTATGTACTTGAGGTGCGGGCACGTAGGTAAAAGTAAGAGAAAGTGCGGAACCAGAGTTATATTGATTTTTAAAGGCTTTCTCTCTTTTTTCGAGTTTGACATGAGGAGCAGAGGTATAAGACTTGCCAAGGAGGACAGTATGGTTATTGATGGATCCATACTGACTGCAAATAGTCATGGTGACAAATTTTAGTGTAACATATTGCCCCCTAAAGTGTGAGGTCTGTAGTAGATTAGGGTTTTATATCATCTAGGAAGGGTGAAGCACTTTATCATTTCCAGGATTATCTTGTGGAGAGCCCAGTCGGAACCTGCAAATATTCAACACAAAATACATATATGAGATCATATCATCGCTGAGGTAGGCTTTCCCATACTCAGATGAAAAACTTAACTAACAAACTAACTACTGCTCTGATATAGGAATGATTTCGCAATACATCATAATCATAGACATATGTAGACACAGTATGGACGCAACCATCTGTTTATAATTAGTCTACTGTATAATGAATACCAAACTCCTCGCAGCCTGGATGGTGAAAACTATATCTAGGGTCTTCATTTCTGCTTCCCGAAATAGTACGATTCTATCCATGCGAATAAATGAGTTGATGTCGAACATGGTAGAAACCACTTGATTACCAGTCAATGATGTAAACTGTTAACAAGTGTGAGAGAGACCACCAGCGATGTCAATGGTTCTCAAAGTACCCAGTACAATCCATGAGATGTGAAAGAATGTGTTGATGTCGAACATGTCACAGAATCCCTTGATCGAAGGTCATTGATGTAACATGTCGTCAAAGGCGAGAAACATGCCATTAAGGCATGCAGATTTCAAGGTACTGATGATTTCTAGATCATCTTTCTAGATAATGTGCTGATGTCGATAGAAAGCGATCCGTTGCAGGCAAGCCCACAACACGAAATCATAGATCAAGTTGAAGAAATTTAGTTGCAAGGACTGACTCAGGGATGGTCAAGATGGATGACAGATATTTTGTAGATGAATGGCTTATTGGCAGTGACCTCTTGAACACATAACGACACAACAGATGGCTTGGTGACAATTGACCCAAAGTTAATACCCAGAAACCAGCTGAAGACTTTCAATGTGGTTTGATCAACTATTAGGCAAAGGATTTCCCAACCCAGGTGAATGAAAAGTGTCGTGTTCAAGAGTGGTGGTAAGGTTTTTCCGAGACAAAGTATAACAAATAGGCTCCTTTTTCTCTCTTTCCCCCACCATTTCTGGCAAGTACCTCTTTAGTTTTTACAAGCTTGAGGAGGATAACATTTGCTTGATTATAAGCTCATCCTTCAGATGAGTCCAACTTAGTTTAGATTCGAACCCTAAGAAGGAGTGGTCTGTTCCTATTTGTAATCGAACATGTCCTTTACTGT
Organism: Pinus tabuliformis; assembly: GCA_031772625.1. Classification (NCBI taxonomy): domain Eukaryota; kingdom Viridiplantae; phylum Streptophyta; class Pinopsida; order Pinales; family Pinaceae; genus Pinus; species Pinus tabuliformis. The sequence goes on from CM062804.1 coordinate 1,270,274,270, forward strand.
GAAATTTTAACGAGTCCAGTATAGGAGAAACTCGGCGTTTTTCAATTTTAGAGAGTCTGAAAAACTTAAGAAGACTCCAAGGTTGACCTTTTTCGTAAATTTTTGTCTCCCAAGCCCGAAAAAGTATAAAATAATACTTGAGAGAACCGCTTGATCTTTACGACCAAGGAGTACTTTCATGATTAGTGTCTCTGATCTGAAAAGTAAAAAGTGATCAAGGACACGTCGTTTTATTTCCAATATCGAATTTGAAACGACAAAAATCCGGCAATCTTTTCATGTTTTTACGGTCAGAAAAGGGCTGTAAGAGGACCGTCTTTTTAATTCCATTTTAACGAGCTGAAAAGAAAACTCGGCAATCTTTTCACATTTTAGGAGTCAGAAAAGAGCTTAAAGATGACTCTGATGTTTTTGTTTGTAAAAAATGACAATTTTCCCTGAAAATCCTTTATCCTGCACAAAAACCAACACATTACTCATACCTGTTGAAGATAGATAAAAATACTTTGAAAAATACCTTTTCACGGTGAAAAATAAACAAATTTACCATTTATTTACCCAAAAAACCTATAAAATGGGCTTTTACCAATTCATTTTTACCATTTTACTATTTGAGGAGAGAAAAAGGGCTTTTGGCAAGAAACTTCCGTGGACATTGCAAAGAATCCGACCGTCGAAATCGAACGCCGTCTCTTCCAGGTAATCTACAACATCCTCCTCTTCAATTTCATCCGTTTAGAATTCTTTTTTAGGCCCTAGATTTCATTTTTGGGATGTTTTATGGTTTCAAAAACCGCCTCTCGGGGTACGCAGGCGCCACACTAGGGACCCGCGTACCCCGACATTTTCTCAGTTGGAAAAATGTCAGGGGCACGTACCCTGCCTTCAGGGACCCTGCGTACCCACGCTCTGTTCCTAAAGACGGGGTGCGTATCCCGTGCAACGAGTTTTTAAACCCTAAATTCTCCAAAATGGACCAATTTTTTTTGATTTCATGGAATCTAATGGATGTTTTATGGCATGTAGATTGTTCACCATGCTCGATTGGCGCGAGAGAGAGCACGAAGATATTGATTTGGCTGCCATTAATCATCAACCGTCAATTGATTCTTTGAAGGCATGTGGCCTTTATAAATACTGGGCCATACCTGGAATGAGGGCCCAAGTGAGCTTTCTAGAGTGGCTGGTAGAAAGATGGAATGTTCAGGACCAGTGTTTTTATATTGGAGGGCACCAGCTTGAGATCGAGCCGACAAATATCTACTTTCTCACTGGTTTTCCCAAGAGAGGCGAACACTTGACTCTGTTCGGGAGTAGGCCAGGTGGCCAGTCTGTCACTAGTCTGCGACTAGAGTGGTGTAACACTCAGTCTTAGGAGAAGGGGATATAAATCAAAACTATATCCCGTCCTAAACTTATGGTGATTGCCTTTACAGTTACCAGACTTTGAGGGGCTGCTGCTTTATACATTGCCACTGGATCCCAGATGCGGATGGCAATTGATTGCTATCGAGGTACCATTTTCAATTGGTGTGATGTTGTGTTGGCCAATGTAAAAGGCCAACTGACTAGAGCCAAAAACGGACAGATAAAGACCTTTGGTTATGGGGCTTTAGTTGTGAGTTTTGGCTTAGAGAGGGTTCCGATGCTGATCCCACAGCAGCTCACTGTTGATGTTGGGCTTCTTCGAGAGCCCAAATTGATGCGATGGGTTGCGGTTATGGCCCGTCATCCTGATGAGGGGACGAAGGTTGTCCGATTTAATCTGGAGTATTTTCACTGGTTAGAAAACCAGGTCTTTTCTATACAGGATTTTCCTTATGCCAGAGTTGATTTTTGTGGAGATCCGGACATGGTTCTTCCACTGGGAGAACAATGGGATGATACAGGTAACTTCATTTTCACAAGTTTTTTTTTAAAACTATATATTATTTTTGTTTGTTTTATATCATCTCAAAACTGATAGTAATAATTTTCAAAATGCAGATGTAGGCCCACGACGTCCAGCCAATCTCTGGCCTTACGAGAGGAGACTACCAGCTGCAGTGACACCCGCCCCATAGGACGAGGCCACAGAGACTTTGGCTGAGTTGGAAAGTGACCTGGAGCATCTTACAGCAGATATACCGGAGACTACCATAGATGATATTCCAATCAGGCTTCAACGCTATGTAGTCGGGGTCCTAGGACCTTTTAGGAGGTTGTTGTGTAGGGTGGCCCGTGCAGTGGTGTCATATAGAGATCATCACCAGTGATTGGATGGTCGTTTTGTAGACACATGTGACATTTTGGTTTTTTGTACTTATCATTTTTGCCGATCATAAGGTGTTTTTCAACCTATGATCGAAGACGATGTATTTTTTGACACACTCCTATATATATATATATATATATATATATATCATTATTACCGGATTATCTTGTAAATCATGTTATGGAATGGTTTTAAATTTACATGTATGATTATTGCAAATGTCTATTTAACATTCGAGAAGCAATTGCATCTGCTAATGTATTTAAAGACCTTGGAATATGCTGATATTCAATGTAATCAAACTCACGTTCCAAGAGACGCACTCTCAAAAATAAGCGTAATAACACTGGATTTCTAATGGCATACACTCTATTAAGCTGTAATACAACGAGTTCAGAATCTAACCTCACTATCAAACTCTGGATCCTAAATGAAATAGATTCAGATAATAACTCAATCACTGCACTGTATTCAGCAATGTTGTTTGTTGTTTGACTGAGGCTTAACCCATGCATAGAAACTAACTCGTCAGAGGGCGAATAGATAACCCAAGCTGCAGAAGAAATGTTCCATGTACTACGACAAGCACCATCAGCAAATCCAATGTATGTTTGGAGAGGCATCGATATCTGCAATATCAAGAGTAAAACCAAGATAAGCCAGAATAATGACGAAAAACACTCTCTAAGCTAAGCACACTTTTTAAACCAAAACACACCAGCTAGAAAGAAAAACTAACCTAACTAAAAATTCTCCATACCCATCTTTTAAGCATAATACCTCTTCAAGTAAAGACCATTTCTGGGTTTACCTAAAGAGTCCTCGTCAAAGTCTACCAACTCATAGGCCCCTTTTGCTAGCTTTCGCTTGACAATATAGGGCCCATGCCACATAGGAACGAATTTTCCAACACCTAATTTATCATTAGCTTGATCATATAATAACACTAGGTCTCCTTCCGAAAAATTTCGAGGGGTCACATTTCGATCATACTGAGCTTTCATATGTTTTGCGTGAGTCTCGATCGCCAATGAAGCATCACGTCGATTCTCATCTAATTGAGCTAAGTATAATAAACGCTTTTCCTCTTCGGAAGTAGCTGGAAGTAACTTGATGGCCATTTGCAGTGACGGGATTTCGCATTCAATGGGTGGCACAACTTCCAAACCATAAACTAGTTGGAAAGAAGTGAACCCTGTTGATGTTTTCACTAAGGTTCGGTACACCCAAAGCGCTGAAAATAACATGTTGTGCCAATTCGACCGATGAATACCAATGATTCGTCGGATCATGATAACTAAAACTTTGTTGATGGACTCAACCAGACCATTCGCTTGTGGATAATAAGGAGTTGAACTATTGTGACGTAAACCAAGCTGGCCCGTAAGTTCTGTCATCATAACGTTTCGAAAATGGCACCCATGGTCAGTGATTATCGCTTGTGGGACACCAAACCTAGCAATTATATGATTGAATACGAAAATTGCAGCTGTCTTGCCATCTACCTCGAATGTAGGCATCGCCTCGGCCCACTTAGTAAAATAATCTACCGCAAGGATGATATACGCATGCCCCCCGGCCCAGTGAGTGTTACATGTAATAAAATCGATACCCCATTTGGCAAAAGGACCAACGGCAATTATAGGGTGGAGAGGAGCAGGTGGAGCGCGCATCTTTCGATCAAACACTTGACAGTTGTGGCATTTTTTCAAACTTTAGGATATCGGTAGGTACCTTGTGTGGGATTGTGGCCAAATGAAAATTATGATAGAGGGGGTCATTATTCAGTTTATATAGATTAGAGATATCAAGCGTTGCGAGAAAAGGAAAAAGACTATTTGCCTGTGAGCCTGACCAAGCTGATGAAGAATGACTTGAAGGACCCTTGGGTCCTCCCATAAAGTTGTTTCCAACATGATATATAAGATTTATCGAATAATAGCCTCCTATTTGTGGTGGAACAATCATATATGGTGCCATTCCATAAGGGATATTAGGTTGGGGGCGAAAGGCTCGTTGCCCCGAGGATCACAAGTGCCTCCTTCACTTAATTGAGTTTGAGGAGGGGGTGCCCAAATGGACAGAGTAGGACAGGGTTAAGGGATACTGCTAGCCATATATTTTGTCGTAGGAACATGAATGACATTATAATAGTGTCCACTCGGAAAGGTGAAGTCGATCATTGATGATATAAGTTGTCTTATAGGTGGAGGAGGATAGTAATTCCCCCAATCGGTATATGCATGTTGGGAATATTACCCCTTAGCATTAGAGACTTAGGGTTTGGACTTAGCAAAGGGTTCCAACCAAAAGGGTTATTGAAGATAGCCGTGCTAACTGCACTACTAGGAGTGATAGCTAGAGGTCCAAGGATAGACATAAAAGCGGGGAAAACTAGGATCTATTGGATTCCACTCATAGCGAGTGTAACTAGGTTGGTTGAACTAGGAATCTTCTAGATACCACGTTAATGAGTGAGCTATCTATTACTCACTATAGTCAGGAAGTGATGGTGGACCAAAGTTGTACACAAAACCCCATGACTGATTAGTCATTGGGGAAATATTGGATGTGGTTACTTGCGAAGACATGATACCTACATGTGCTACCTAAATCAACATTGGTCCAGGAGGATCGGTGAGGGGATGATTATTTACACCTCCTTCATTAAAATGGTCCACATGTAGTATGGTTTCTTAGGAAGTGTTATGTGATTCAATGTTAGACACTAGATAGTTATTTCTTGAAGAGGGTGAATTTGGATCACCAAGGTGCGACTAATCATCCATGGTTAGTGAAGGAAGACCTTGTTGTCACCTAGATTGATGACAAGGGTCATAAGTAGCCATGGTGACCAATATATTTTATAAAAGAAATTAAAGTGATATTTATTATAGTGAGAATGATAACAAAATAACACCTAAAGAGCAAAAAAATACACTAAAATTCAATGAGCAAGAATTCAGGGGATATGACTCATCTCATAACCACCATTTGTTGGAGATGAAACCCATTATCACTGTTATCACTCAGGTTGTCAGTTGGCTCCTTAAGGGATACGGCCGAGGTAACCACAAACCAATCTTTGGATTGCAGGTTCTAGCCTACCTGCAATCAGAGAGGGCTCTCTCTTTAAAATTTAGCTTTGTTTTGATATGATTTTAGGCTAGTTATGGTGTACATGGGTTTTGTTTTGAGTTTGGTGGGATGGATGATGTTTTTCAAATAGAGTTGGCATAAAAAGTGAGAAGTTCAGACCATTGGGCATGGAGTCAAGGATTATGGGCTACTGGGTGTGTTTTCTTTGGAAAAGAAGGGATTACAGGGAAAGATAGCTAAACAAGGAACAACCTCAAGCTGGAATAAGGATGAAATGGAGGTCACGGAATGAAAGGCAACTAAGTAACTTTCATTATGCTAACAAAGGGAAGGTGAGTGAACATTATAAAGGAGCAATCAAGGATTCCTAAATAGCATTCATATATGAAAGAACTAGTGTAAATATGAGCAATGAAGTATTCATATTCAGGCCTAATTCTGAAGAAAACATAGTGAAATCACAGAAATTGAGAACATAATACAACTAAGTAATTTCTGAACTATTCTTCTTTCTTGAAATCTAGAGCATGATACATAGATGATAGACTAAACATAGAAATTGAAAGACAAGTGAGAAAGACTTATTGATCCATGAAGAAGCACGAGAATTCTGTAATTTTCTCTTCAGCCATCAAATCCACAACTAGACATTTCATAAGCAATGCATTCCAGCAATCATTGTTCATAAAACTTCTCAAAAATATACAACGCAAGTCTAGAAATCAACAATAACCAACCAAACCTTAATACATTGTTTAGGGTGGTATATATAGGCAAAATATCTAAAAAAACAGATCTGATAGTAGATCTAGGGAAATAAGTATGATTTAACCTAAATTCTGCTGAACTAAATGCAACAAATATCTATCTAATGCTGCGCTGGAGGCAGCTGCACCAAAATGAGGCTTTATGGGGTCCTTTTGTCTCTGTGCTATTCATCTTGCCATAATTGTGCTTTGGTTTCTAAAGTGTTGCCCTTAGGTGGCCTTATGCGCATTAATTGTGATCTCGTGAGCTTTAAGTGGGCTTTACTACTTCTTTGACTTGGATGGAGGCCCTTTAATGCTTATCTACTTTGATATTAAGTCCTCCACTGATATTCTTCGATCTGGTACTCTTTGTCGCAACTCTCATACACTTTAATACTTGAATTGGGGCCTTTTCTCCCACTGATACACTTCAAACTGTCAAATCGCCCCTTTTCTCCTATTTTGAGGCAAAAGTAGTTGTTGCAATGCTTTCCGTGACCTTTAGAACTGTATCGGTGCTTTGGCCGATCAAATATCATCAAAAAGGAGAAAAACTGCATAATGGTGGAGGATCTGCTTTGTGTTGGGGCCATGCTCATTGTCCGGAGCAAATCTGGGCTTTGGAGCGATTAAAAATGGTTGAAAAATGCATGTTTTCCCTTGACTGGAGCATGTACAGGCATACACATGAAAATATGAAGAAATGCCTCTTTTTCCTTTGTAAAGAAAAAGACCAAATTATATATAAAATTCATGAAAAAATGGAGCGGGAGTGACACTGTAGCGGGGAATCAATCCTGGCCGTTGGATCGCATGGAGGCTGATCCAACGGTTGAGATTAAATCGCAATATCGCTTATTGGCGGGGAGGTGGGTTTATATATATGTGCACTGCGATATAGCAATCACTGATATCGCTATCGATGATCGGTCATCGGGGGCGGAGTGTTTATACATATGGGATGGGCGATGCGATGGGAGCGATGCGATATAATCTGGGCCATTGATTTGGGCAGGGGCGATCGGACAACTGATATTGAATCGCAATATCGCGATCGGGGGAAACCCGGGGGCGGGCCTTTTTATTATTATGCGATGTGATGTGATAAAGTGGGGTTTTAAGATAAATGCATATTTAACGATAAAACTTATGTTTTATGAAAAAAACTTAAGTTTTAATGATAAAAGGGAAAAACGATAAAAGCGGATAAATGCATAATATATGGAATATGTGATATGAATGGCTCCCGATAGCGATATCGCTTCGGATGCGATAGCGATATTGCATCGGAGCAAGGGGAATGGGGGCATATATGTAGAGGGTCGACATTGCTACCACCTCCGACAGCGATATCACGTCGGAGGGGGGGGATTTCCATCGGAGGAGGGTTTATGCCTTAAAAAGGGTTTCTAAAGCATTGGAAGGGGGTTTTTTGCCTTTAAAAAGGTAAAATGAAATCGGAGGAAGGATTTTTAAATGAAAAAAGGGGTTTTATATGATCAGAGGGGGATTCCTTTGATCAAGATGGGTTTTAGTGCATCAAAAGGGGTCCGAAGCATGAAAAAGAGGGTTTTATGAAATAATAAAGGGGTTTTATGCTTTTGGAAGGGGTCCAAAGCATTGGGAGATGGTTTAAGGAGGAAAATGAGGGTTCTTACTAAGTTTCAAGTAAACTTAGTAATTCCCAAGGCATATTTGTGGTTATATTTCAACCAAAGGGGGGGGATATGTATATAAAGGGATTTATAACATATTTTGATAGGGGAAGGGGAAATACGAAGGGATTTATATAATAGAGTTAGAAGTTAATATGAATTTTGATCAAAAAGCACTAAGGGTAGAAATCTTAGGCTACAAAGGGGAAATAGGACTTTATAGAAGAAATATGAGCACTCCTAAGTAAAATAGATCTTTACTTAGGCAAATGTTAAGGAATATGATGATTTTAGAGATATTAAGCAGGTCTTAACATCTTTTAGGAGAAATTAGTGAATGATTTGGGGAAAATGAAGAAGGGGAAGTTAGTCATGCCTCGCTTGAGCTGCTCCAAGGGAAAATTGCCTTGCACTTGTGATCTGAAGTAGATTAGCACTTTGAAACACAAAACTGATCACAATTCATCATTCTGCAACCTCAAAACTGCCTACCTAGCCTACTTACCTAGCATTTTGTCTTCTTTTTGTTTGGGTTCACTTAGACTAGCAAAACCAGCTTTTCATCTTTTTCTTTTGGCTATCCTCCTATCTAAATCTAGCCTTATATCTTCCGGGGGCTCAGATTAAGCTGTTGAGCACCGTTGCTTCTGTACCTATCTAACAATCTGCCAAGATTAAACAGTTGGTCAGATGTTTATTCTCTATCTTATAAAACAAGCAATTTAAACCTAGGGAAGCCAAGATTAAGCTGTTTGGCCCTCCCTTAACTATGAAATCTTTCAAAAATGGAAGTTTACATAAAAAAATGGAACATAGTAGTGGCTTTTGAGCTTGCAAACTTTCGTGGCCTTTGTTTGGGGTTCATTTCTTTATTTTTTTCTTTGGCCAATTCATTCTTTTTTCCCTTTAATTATTCTTTTAGGGCATACCCTCTTTACATTTTTAAAATTTTTCTGAGTTTTTTCTTGGAAATATGGAACCTTTGCAGCATGAAAAAGATGACATATTTGGCATTTTAAATAGTCAATAATGAAATTTGAAAACCTATTGCAATAGGAGGCTAACAGTGGCTCCACTTGGGGATGGCTTTTCCAGATGAAAAGCCAAGAACAACAGGTCAGAATGCCTTGATCTTCAATTGTTGCTGTAAACTAAAATTCTCCTTCTTCTTAATGCCTTTGACTAAATTCTTATAAGCTGATATGCAGTATCCTTTTTGAGCTGAATTGCAGAAAAATTACAGCTCTACTTCTTGCCTTTTGGGTGCTTGTAAACATATTCAAATCTACCTGAGCACTTGCTTTTTGAGATAAATTCAAAACATAGATCAAATGATGCATTTGCTTTGATCCTTCCTCCAAAATTTGTTGCGTTATTCCGTTATCGGACTACTGTAAATAGACAGCTGAAAATACAAATATTAATGTACAAACATAGAGCTGAGTTGTATACATCAAAAGGGATCATGATAGTGCTTTAGCATTCGGCCATTGACAGGGCCTTCTTTAGCTTCTGTGCCATCCAAACTCTTCAGAAAATATGTGTTATTGCCTTGCACAACATGGATAATAAAGGAGCCTTTCCAAAGGAAATCAAACTTGACATGCTTTCCTTTGTCCTCTCTTCTTGAGTCCCATCTTAAGACTTTGTTGACTACGTAGAAATCTTCGGCCTTTGTTCTTTTATCAAACATTTTCTTCAGCTTCACTTGTAAAACTTGAGCTCTTTGATATACTTCCTCCCTTCTCTGTTGTAAATGAATGGTTTGATTTATCCTCCTTTGGATATCATTAGGCTCAGCTTGAATCTCTTGGAGTAATTTGATAACAGGGATTCCCAAAGATGAAGGGAACTTTGCCTCCATGCCATAGACTAACTCATATGGGCTTGTCCCAATGGATCTCTTGGTTGTTAATCTATTTGCCCATAGGGTATTCACAAGCTTCTTGTGCCAATTCTTTTTGTTCTCCTCTAAGACTTTCTTGATGATGTTGATAAGGCTTTTATTGGATGACTCGGCTAGGCCATTACCTTGAGGATAGTAGGTTGTGGAGTGGCCTAAGGAAATGTGGTATTTGTGGCAAAAACTAATCATTTTCTTGGATTTAAAGGAAACAGCGTTGTCTGTGATGATTTTTTCAAGACAGCCAAATCTGGATAGAATGTTGGATTCTGGGAATTGGATGATGGTTGAGTCATTGGCTTGCCTACAAGGGATGGCCTCAATCCACTTGGTAAAGTAATATGTGGCTGTTAAAATCCATTTATGCTGGCCTGAGGATGATGGGTGGATCTCTCCAATGAAGTCTAAACCCCACTACTCGAATGGTTTCTCGGTTGAAATGGGCTTAAGGGGTAAGGGAAGCAGCTTTGTTTTGCCTTCAAAGATCTGGCACTTATGGCAAGACATCACAAATTTTCTCATATCAGCAAACAAAGAGGGCCAATAAAAACTAGCCCTTAATATCTTATCAGTAGTAGACTTCCAATATAAGTGCCCTCCACAGTCCCCTGCATGAAATTATTTCATAACATTGTCAGTTTCATTCAAATTTAGAAAATTAAGCAATATTCCTTCATGATTTTTCCAAAATAGGGCACTATCTAAGACACAAAACTTTGATTCTTTCATCTTTAAAAATCTCTTTTTGGTTCTGGACAATCCTGGAGGAGAATATAGGTTTAACAATATAAAACAACTATCAGCATACCAAGGTGATTGCAAGAAGGCATGACTGATCTGTGGAGTCGCCAGCTCCTGTTCATTGTCCAGTTCATTAATGTCTAAGGCTTGAAAATTGGTTTTGGACATCAGTTTGGCTAAACCTTGTCCTTTTATCAGTATAATGGGTTTTATCTCAATGTCATATTCAAGGATATTGGCAATCAATTTGCCTCTTTTTCCCTCAATTCCATCTTGAGTTAGGATGTCTTTTACAACAATGTTTGGAACATATGCAATGACATGGGAGTATAAGATATAAACTCTGAAATCTTTGATAGCTTTTACAAGGGCATATGCTTGTTTCTCCATGATTTGATACTTCAAGCGTGCATCTCTAAGGGCTCTGCTGAAGACAGCAATGGGCTTTTCATTTCCCTGGTCATCTTTCTTTAATAGGATAGCAACAATTGTGTGTTGAGAAGAAAAGGAAAAAATTATGAAATCTCTATCAAATTTGGGGCTAGTGAGGATAGGTGTTTCTGTTAGGGATGTTTTGATGCCCTCAAATGCTTGCTTGGCTTCTAAGGACCATTTAACTTTAGAATCTTTCTTCAGCATGTTATTTAACAATCTTACCAGCTCGGCCAAGTTTGGGATAAATCTTCTTAGGAAATTGATCTTTCCTAAAAAGGCTTGTAGTTCTTTGACGTTTCTTGGATAAGGGACTTGGAGAATGGCTTGAATTCTATCCGGATCAATCCTAATACCATATTTTGAAATGATATGACCTAGAAGTTTGCCTTCCTCTAGGCCAAACAACGATTTCTTGGGGTTTAAAGATATGCCATATTTCCTACAAGTTAAGAGTACTTGTCTTAGATGTTTTAGATATTCTTGGTCTAATTTTGAAAATGGGGTAAGCTCATCAAGGTAGACTACTAAGAAATCATGGATTTCTTTGGCAAAGGCTATGTCCATTGCTCTCTGAAAAGTGACCCCTGCATTTTTAAGTCCGAAAGGCATATTGACATATTTAAAGGTTCCCCACGGTGTTGTGAATGTTGTTTTATCCTTATCACCCAGGTGAACTAGTATCTGATTAAATCCTGAAAATCCATCAAGCAATGAAATCCTGGAAGATCCCACGACCCTTTGTAAAATATGGTCCATCTTGGGTAAAGGATAGTGGTCTTTGAGAGAGGCTTTGTTCAAATTTCTTAAGTCAACCCACAAACTAATCTCACCTATTTTCTTCCTTGTGGGCACTAAGTTGGATACCCATTCTGAAAATATGATTGGTGCTATAATTCCAACTTCAAACATTCTCTTTACTTCTTCCTCAATCAAGGGGAGAAGCACGAGATTGATTCTCCTTAATTTATGTTTGAAAGGATTTTGATTTGTTTTCAAAGGAATGGTATGTTGAATGACTGAAGTATCATAGGACTTAAGGTCCTCATAACTCTAGGCAAAAACATCTTGGAACTCTTTAAACAAGTCAACATACTCTGGCTTTTGATCAGCAGGCAAAGACTTGGACAATTTTATCATTTTGGGGTTTTTTGTTGTCGCAATGTTACAATCTTCAATTGCAGCTTTTAAGGGTTGCATCTTTGGCTTTTTGGGGATATCATTTGAGCTAAATATGTCTTCTAAGGGAGTCAAGCCTGTGGGAAGGAAATTGTCTTTCAGCTCAATAATTCCAGCCTCTCCTTTAGCTATTTCATCCAAATTCATTTGTTTCAGCTCTTGCATATTGATTTGCTGCTTCAGCTATTATAGTCTACTCATTTAGGCTCATTTGTTGTTAAACATTGATGGCATCTTCATCAATGTTTAGGCTTGAAAACTCTTGCTGTAAAGTGAGGAAATTGTTGATCTATGCATTATTTTCAAATACTTGCCAGTCTTTGACATTGTTTGGGACTGCATGCCTGTGTTTGATTTCAGCTGAGAAATGGTGATTGGGCTCGAAAGGCGGCTTGCATGTGCTGGCAAAAGTTTCAAGGATGTGTGCATGTAAGTTATGGCTTCTTGGAATTTTGGTAATTTGGGATTCTGTGAATGTATTGAGTATTTTAGTGGCTACCTTCCTATAAGCCCTCAACCTATTATCATTAGTTACAAAATTGCCTTTCATTTGTTGTATAATCACGTCAGAGTCTCCTAGAATTGAAATTTTTGTTGCTCCTAGATCTCTGATCAGTTTAAGGCCTAAAAGGAGGGATTCATACTCTGCCATATTGTTGGTACATCTAAAATTTAGCCTATATGCATGAACCTCTGCATGGTTGTTTTGCTTGTTGTGAATCCATACTCCTGCCCCTGCTCCTAGTTTGTTTACAGAACCATAAAACTCCAAATACCACAGGATTTCATTGTTGTGGTCAGTATTGGGAGTTGTAATCATTTTTGGAGTGGGCATACTTGAATTTTCTGTTTCAGGGAGTGTGTCTTATGTGCTGGTTGCATCAATTGTTTCAACAGTTTCTTGGTTATGGGCAACTCATTCTTCATTTATGCAGATTTCTTGTTCTAAAGCCAAAGGTTTATCATCAGTTGGAGGACACATATCAGCATTAAACAAGATGAATGAATCCATATCAGAATGGATTGAATAGATGGGAAAGTTTTGGGGCTTTTCCTCACTACTTGCCACATATTTCATTAATGTTTCCCTATACAATCTATTTGGTTGCTCAAAGACTGAAATAGTGGCATATGACATGTCTAATTGCAAAGATCCTTGGAGTTTGGCTCCCCAAGATCTTGCTAAGAGCATACCATATTTGGGTGGAATATCAGCTACCACCACATCCATTAGGATTGTTTTTTTGGGGTATTGGAATAAAGACACACATAAATATTTTATTAAGCCTAAACACTTGACTTGACTAGAATGAAATGAGAACAAATCTTTGTATGGTCTAGTGACATCTAGGTTTAGCTTCTCCATCACAACTTTTGGCATTAGGTTGTGTGAAGCACCTCAATCAAACATTGCATTGTGCAAGACTTTATCATGAATGTGTAGACTGATATAAAAGGGTAGAACAACTCCACTTGCTGATTTACCAGCAACTTCAGGTCCAAAAAGTAGTTCGGGTTGATCATCTAAAACATTAACATCATCCCTATTCTCTCGCATTTACAAAGATCTTTTGATTTGATGTCTATATACAACATGTTTAGCAAGCTCAGAGAGAGGAATAGATATCTTCAATTTACCAATTTCTGCCTCTAAATCAAAAGGTTTTTCTGACTAGGATTTAGTATTGTGATTGGCAGATTTTCCCTTTTCAATTGGATCTTCAATGATCTTCTCTTGATTTTGAGTATTATCTTGAAGTGTTTCTGTTTTGGAAAGGCTTTGAGGAGTGTTGTTTGAATTCTCTTTTGAGGAAGAGGGTACAAAAGGCTGGCTTTTAAAGATCTGCACATCTGATATGTCTTCTACAGTTACTTCTTTTGGATCTGAGACTGTTTTTTCAGAGAATTCTGTGTGAGCAGCTTTATCTTTTATCTTGTTAGGCTGTTTGGTATCCTTTGGTTTTATGGTTTCAGGCACCTCTATGGTTCTAGTTCTCAATTTGTATTGTTTGTGGACTTCATATACTGTTGCATCATAACCTTCTCTAAAGTCAAATGACTCTCCAGATTTAGTTTTCAATTGATTGATATCATGATTATCTTGGTCTTCTTGGGTTAGAAAAACTTGTTGTTCACTCTTCAAACCCATCAAGTTGATATGAGAGTCCTCGGTTGGATCACTAGATGTTGATGCTTCAACATAGTTTTCATGAAAAGGAGGTCCTATATCATGGTCAGGACTAGCCTTTCCAACATTTGGGTTTTGGTTTTTCCTAAAATTTCGGTTTCTGATAGGATTGCTTTGTGGTCCTTCCCGTGATGATTTTATTTCAATAGATCCCACTCTATCTTCCATAATGTCCATGCCTTTCATTATCGTGTCAAGTTTTTGCTCAAAAACTGAAGGTTCATCTTTAAAAGTAGTTCTTCTCTCAGCTCTTTCTCTATTTCGTTTCGCAATCAGATTTGCCTCCACACTAACAACTATATTCTAAATCTCTACTAAGGTTTGAGGGGCTCTTTCTCTCAAGTGATATGCCATGTCAGAATCAAATCCATCAGGGAATTTGTATAAAGATAAATCAGGTGGAGGTCTAAGGTTTTGTGGAATAGCCTTGTAAACATTGTTGAACCTAGCACAATAGTCTAAGACAGTTTCTTGTGGGCCTCTTTTGATAGTGTCATACTCAGATAGAATGTGCAGTGGATCTTTCTTCTTCTCCCATCTGTTAAGAAATGTTTGTTAAAGGGCCTCTGGGTCAGCTATGGAATTTGCAGGAAGAGCTCTAAACCAAGGGCTTACATCTCTAGTCAAACTTTGGACAAAAATCTTCATTCTTACACCATCATCATCTATTTCATAATTCTCAAAATAGTCCTGCATTTTCTTGGTATGTTGCAGGGCTGTGCAAGAACCAGTACCATCAAAATATGTGATTTTAGTTTGATAATCCTGAGGCATAGCCCGTAGATTTGCAGGTAACTGTAAAGGTGCATATCTATTAGCCATATTTACAGTGATAAATGGAACAGCAGGGAGAAATGGAAAAGCTGGGACAACTAGGATAATAGAAGTAGTAGGTGTAGTGGATGAAGGTGGAGAAGAGGTGTTTTGGGAAGTGGATGATGAACTAGGGGAAGTTGGAACAGTGTGAGTATGGAGTGAAACTTTAGCAGGGCTGAACTGCAGCGCTGCTGAACTGTTTTTGAGCTTGAATCAAAAAATCTTCTTGTTTTTGTTTGCTAAGGTTTCTTGGGATTAAATTGGGATTATCAAAAACAACTGGGGGATTTGGGTCAAGGTTTGACCTGGTATTACGAGTTTTCTTCTTTGGAGCCAGCTTCTGAACTATTTTTTTGGAATTTTCTGAGATTTTCCCGAGCGGAGTCGCCAATGATGTTATGACTCAGGTTGTCCCTTGGCTCCTTAAGGGATACGGCCGAGGTAACCACAAGCCAATCTTTGGATTGCACGTTCTAGCCTACCTGCAATCAGAGAGGGCTCTCTCTTTAAAATTTAGCTTTGTTTTGATATGATTTTAGGCTAGTTATGGTGTACGTGGGTTTTGTTTTGAGTTTGGTGGGATTGATGATGTTTTTCATATAGAGTTGGCATAAAAAGTGAGAAGTTCAGACCATTGGGCATGGACTCAAGGATTATGGGCTGCTGGGTGTGTTTTCTTTGGCAAAGAAGGGATTACCGAGCAAGATAGCTAAACAAGGAACAACCTCAAGCTGGAATAAGGATGAAATGGAGGTCACGGAAAGAAAGGCAACTTAGTAACTTTCATTATGCTAACAGAGGGAAGATGAGTGAACATTATAAAGGAGCAATCAAGGATTCCTAAATAGCATTCATATATGAAAGAACTAGTGTAAATATGAGCAATGAAGTATTCATATTCAGGCCTAATTCTAAAGAAAACATAGTGAAATCACAAAAATTGAGAGCATAATACAACTAAGTAATTTCTGAACTATTCTTCTTTCGTGAAATCTAGAGCATGATACATAGATGATAGACTAAACATAGAAATTGAAGGACAAGTGAGAAAGACTTATTGATACATGAAGAAGCACGAGAATTCTATAATTTTCTCTTCAGCCATCAAATCCACAACCAGACATTTCATAAGCAATGCATTCCAGCAATCTTTGTTTTTAAAACTTCTCAAAAATATACAGCACAAGTCTAGAAATCAACAATAACCAACCAACCCTTAATACATTGTTTAGGGTGGTATATATATGAAAAATATCTAAAAAAATAGATCTCATAGTAGATCTGGGGAAATAACTGTGATTTAACCTAACTTCTGCTGAACTAAATGCAACAAATATCTATCTAATGCTGCGTTGGAGGCAGCTGCACCAAAATGAGGCTCTATGGGGTTCTTTTGGCTCTGCGTTGTTCATCTTGCCATAATTGTGCTTTGGTTTCTGCATTGCTGCCCTTAGGTGGCCTTATGCACATTAACTGTGAACTGGTGAGCCTTAAATGGGCTTTACTGCTTCTTTGACTTGGATGGAGGCCCTTTAATGTTTACATGCTTTGATAGTAAGTCATCCACTTATATTCTTTGATCTGATACTCTTTGTCACAACTTTGATACACTTTAATACTTGAATTGAGGCTTTTTCTCCCATTGATACACTTCAAACTATCAAATTGCCCCTTTTCTCCTATTTTAAGGCAAAAATAGCTGTTGCAATGCTTTTCGTGGCCTTTAGAACTGTATCGGCACTTTGGCCGATCAAATATCATCAAAAAGGAGAAAAAACTGCATAATGGTGGAGGATTTTCTATGTGCTGGGGCCGTGCTCGTTGTCTGGAGCAAATATGGGCTTTGGAGCGATCAAAAATGGTTGTAAAATGCATGTTTTCCCTTGACTGGAGCGCGTACAGGCATACAAATGAAAATATGAAGAAATGCCTCTTTTTCCTTTGTAAAGAAAAAGACCAACTTATATATAAAATTCATGAAAAACTGGAGCGGGAGCAACACTGTAGCGGGGAATTAATCCTGGCCATTAGATCGCACGAAGGCAGGTCCAACGGTTAAGATTAAATCACAATATCGCTTATCGGCAGGGTGGAGGGTTTATATATATGTGCACTGCGATATAGCGATCGCCGATATCGCTATCGGCGATCAGCCATCAGGGGCGGAGTGTTTACATATATGCGATGGGCGATGCGATGGGAGCGATGCGATATAATCTGGGCCATTGATTTGGGCAGGGGCGATTGGATGGCTGATACTGAATCGCAATATCGCTATCGGGGGAAACCCGGGGGCGGGCCTTTTTCTTATTATGAGATGCGATGCGATAAAGCAGGGTTTTGTGATAAATGAATATTTAACGATAAAACTTATGTTTTATGAAAAAACTTAAGTTTTAACGATAAAAGGGAAAAATGATAAAAGCGGATAAATGTGGAATATATGGAATATGTGATATGAGTGGCTCCCGATAGCGATATCGCTTCGGATGCGATAGCGATATCACATCAGAGCAAGGGGAATGGGAGCATATATGTAAAGGGCCAACATTGCTACCACCTCCGACGGTGATATCGTGTCAGAGGGGGGGGATTTCCATCGAAGGAGGGTTTATGCCTTAAAAAGGGCTTTTCAAGCATCGGAAGGGGTTATTTTTCCTTAAAAAAGGTAAAATGAAATCGGTGGAAGGCTTTTTAAATGAAAAAAAGTGGTTTTATATGATCGGAGGGGGATTCCTCTTATTGAAGATGGGTTTTAGTGTATCGGAAGGGGTCTGAAGCATGAAAAAGAGGGTTTTATGAAATAATAAAGGGGTTTTATGCTTTTGGAAGGGGTCCAAAGCATTGGAAGATGGTTTAAGGAGGAAAATGAGGGTTCTTACTACGTTTCAAGTAAACTTAGTAATTCCCAAGGCATATTTATGGTTATATTTCAACCAAAGAGGGGGGGGGGTATGTATATAAAGGGATTTATAACATATTTTAATAGCGAAAGGGGAAATAAGAAGGGATTTATATAATAGAGTTAGAAGTTAATATTAATTTTGATCAGAAAGCGCTAAGGGTAGAAATCTTAGGCTACAAAGGGGAAATAGGACTTTATAGAAGAAATATGAGCACTCCTAAGTAAAGCGGATCTTTACTTAGGCAAATGTTATGGAATATGATGATTTTAGAGAAATTAAGTAGATATTAACATCTTTTAGGGGAAATTAGTGAATGATTTGGGGAAAATGAAGAAGGGGAAGTTAGTCATGCCTCGCTTGAGCTGCTACAAGGGAAAATTGCCTTGCACTTGTGATTTGAAGTAGATTAGCACTTTGAAACACAAAACTGATCACAATTCATCATTCTGCAACCTCAAAACTCCCTACCCAACCTACTTACCTAGCATTTTGTCTTCTTTTTGTTTGGGTGCACTTAGACTAGCAAACCCAACTTTTCATCTTTTTCTTTTGGCTATCCTCCTATCTAAATCTAGCCTTATATCTTCGAGGGGCTCAGATTAAGTTGTTGAGCACCCTTGCTTCTCTACCTATATAACAATCTGCCAAGATTAAATAATTTGGTTAGATCTTTATTCTCTATCTTCTCAAACAAGCAATTTAAACCTAGGGAAGCCAAGATTAAGCTGTTTGGCCTTCCCTTAACTATGAAATCTTTCAAAAATGGAACTTTACATCAAAAATGGAACGTAGTATTGGATTTTGAGCTTGCACACTTTCGTGGCCTTTGTTTGGAGTTCATTTCTTTATTTTTTTCTTTGGCCAATTCATTATTTTTGCCCTTTAATTATTCTTTTAGGGCATACCATCTTTACATTTTTTAAAATTTTCTAAGTTTTTCTTGGAAATATGGAACCTTTGCAGCATGAAAAAGATGACATATTTGGCATTTTAAATAGTCAATCATGAAATATGAAAACCTATTGCAATAGGAGGCTAATAATCACAATGGCTAAAAGAGACAGTTGGCCAAATGTACAGTTAACGTTACTTGTGAACTTCACTGGAACGTTAGATTAAGGGGCCAAGTACTCTTTTGAAGATAAGAACCCTCCCAAAAACTGAAGACAAACTCATAGATACTACGTTGTGTGGAAAGGATACAGAGTCCCTCACTTAGCTCCGATATCCTTGAGGGGATCCCTAGTACACAAAATACCCAATGGAAATGCAATCAAGGGAAGGATATCTTATCTAACACTACAATGTTGTCTGGAATTTAACACTTTTCTAAGGGGAGCGGTCTTAGATTATATGAGTGCAACAGGATTTTACTCTTATTAATGACATGACTGTGAGTTTTGAGATCTTGCCGAGTTTACTCACCATTTCCTAGCTCAAGATCATAGCCTAGATTAATGTTTGGGTGTGCCCAAAAAAAGTTGCTAATTACTTTTACTAAGCATTGATTTTATGTGAAGTTTTATTAAAGTATTTGGAGGGGTATTGATGTATGAAGTTAAATTTGACTCTCACACAAAGCATGCAAGAAAAATTCTTTCAAATTTTCATTGGATGAAAAAGAGATCTTGCAAGGAGAGGTTATCTATACATCATTTTAGTAACATAAATGCAAGTGCGATAAACACACACACAAAGTGAAAACATAGAATTGTCTCTAAGAACTCATCTAATATGCATAGAATCAAATGATCCAAAACATAAAGTTTAAACAAATTTTCTCATTTTCTTTATCGTGAAAAACAAATGCACTTAAGCTGTTTTTATGAAAAGGAAAATGATCATAGAAGCAGGAAACCAAACATAGTGCACAATTGCATATCCCTATAATAGACTACAAGGAAGCTTTCAACCTAGAAATCCACACAACAAGGTGGATATCAAGATAATGGTCGACTACCGCTTCTAAAAAGAGGCAGCAACATTAATAACGAGACTAAGGCTCTCTCCAAGAGCCCAAGGTGCATTATAACTCACTCAACAACATTACTAGGGTGCATTACATAGGCATAGGCTATAAAAAGGGCCAATGAGGGTCTCATCAAATGCTATGTGTAGTAGAGGAGGTTGGGAAGCATTATTAATGGTCAAAATGGGAGGCAAGAAGAACAGGAAGGCCTAGAAAGAAGGAGAGATCGAGGAACTAAAAGATAAAAATTCGGAACTAATTATTAGTCCCCAATGGAGTCACCAATTCTACTGTAGGGATTAATGCATTGGTGGTTGTGGATGAAATACCCTCATGATTCTTGAGTGAAAACAAAGAAGATTGTTTAATATTAGCTACAACTATCACAAAGAAAAACTCATATATTAACATTAATCCATGATTGATAAAGCGAATGGAGAAGGATTACATTAGTCTTTGGTGTAGCCCTGCTAGAGAGCTCAGTGTGGAAAAGTGGACAACCTCTTCGCCAAATCCTAGATGAGAACTTGCACATAGACAAGAAAAACTGTAATCTCTAAAAAATATATACCTTGATAATCAAAACATCAATATATAACATAATATAAGCTAGCATGCATCTAAGCTCCTTATTAATCAAAGAATTGAATGAACATGTAAACGAATGCAATATTGACACCATGAAGTAGAAAACATACAAACATATCTATATTGTTAGATAGAAGAAGAATAATTACAACCATATTGGTTAGATAAGGCATCCTCTACACCTTCTTCTCCACTCTCTCTCTCTCAACATCTTGGTAGCATAAAAATATTAAAGCTCTTACAAAATTCTAAAACCATTCACCCTCCGTTACAGTGACTTAGCCTCCAATTTATAGATGGTGAGAGGCTCAACCTTGCCAATTCTTTCATGGAGTCCATTGCGAAAAGATCTTGGATTTTGCCTCACTTTATTGCTCCTCCCTTCCCACGAGACTCTATTAGGAAAAGAAATGTCCTTAGCTAGGAATGACACGAATGTTTCCTTCTTTCCAAGCTGACATTTGAGTGAAATGTGGAGTGTGAGTGAGACAATTCGCGCTTTGACCTCAAGAATCTCATAAATATATAGTAACACTGCCCTTTAGGCAAAATAAAGTGTTAACCTAGGGACTAACGCTTTTGTCTTATAGCTCGAAAGCATTATAACCCTCCTTGTCTGTTTTTGGAGTGCATTACAATGGAAAATAGGCTTGTAACTTATGTATTTTCTTCAATCAATGTTTCTTTCTCCTCTCAGATGATGAGTAAGTCACTTTCCTATATAACACATAATCACACATTGTCATGCTTGGCTCCAATATTATACCAGGAAGAAGCAAGTGGAGGTTGTTGAGCTAGACTTACCCAAACTCAAGCACCATAATGTTGTATCTTGTTAGGGTGTCAAGTTGTCTATATCCTATTTTTTTCGTATATGGTTACAAGTGTAAAATGCAATATTATTTGTGATTATGTTGTAATTGAAATTCCAAGTGTGAACATTGGAATATGAATAGTCATTATGTAATTTAATGAGTCACTTTGTAAAGGTGTCGAAGGCTCATAAGTGTAGTCCAAAGGTCACAAAGGGTAGTTGAAGAGTCACCCCCTCTTGTTATAAATAGAACCTCGTAAGTCATGTAGCACGATTTTTGGAACCAAGCCTTTATCTAGGGTTAGGATTAGAAAGATCTTTGGAGTATTCTCAAGAGCGTTGGCTTCTCTATAGTGTAGAGAAAGTATATCTCTTCTAAGAGCAAATTTTCTTGAGTAAAATGTTCGACTATTGGGGCTAGTGGTTGTAAATGGTGTATGTATGAGTGAAAATTTCACTTATAATAATAAAATGAGAGCCATCACCCTCTCATGCATATGTTGTTAATATAGTAGGACTATTCTTGTTGTATTGGAAATGTATGCTATTTAACATACGCATATTCTTATGAACTATTTAGTTTTCATTTGTATGAATCATGTTGAATGCATGTTGTCTTATCAATTTATCACTTTAACTTGTGGAATTTTTTGCATCTTAGCTTGTGATGCCATTCTACTTAGGTGTTCCTTTCAAGGTCTGTATTATTACACGCTTCCAACTGTGCACTTGCTATTTCCCTTCATGTGTTGGAACCTTTATGCATCACACTTGACCTCTTTAGAGTCACACACTTTCTCTTACCCAAATTTATCATCCTTATTACCACCCACTCCTGAGACTCCTACTCCAAACGGTGTGAGGTCTAGTTGGGCTTTCATATTTGGGAGATCCCCTGAATGTTGGCCCGTTGAGCACAACAATATGATTGTGAGGTTATGCATGTACAACTTTTCCTTGTTAATGGAAACACAAATTTTCCAAAGGCTCTCTGTATGACTAATATTATATTGTGTGATGTTAAATGCATTGAGTTTGCATGAAAAAGTTTGAGTTTGGGTGAACTCATAGAAGTGGAACAATTTGTGAGAATTGTTGGGGAGTTGCGAGTTATATTATCTTATTTAAAAGTATTTGGTGATGTCATTAAATTAGGAATAAAACTTTGGTGATGAGCATGTTCGACATGTGAATAATATTGCATAATTAGCTTGGTCATATATTAAGTTAAGATTATAGGTGCTTGCAAGTGGACATAACAACAAAATTCAAATTTTCATGCATCTAGTTATAACTTCTCATTAACATTCATTAGTGGTCACTATAGTAAAAGTGAAAACATAAACATTAAATTATATATCTAAGAAAATTACAAGTGAAAAGTGAGCCCATTGATCTAAAGGAGATAACAACATGATTAAATCTACACCATTTCATCATTATTTGTTATTAATAGAAGGATTAATGTATGAGTGTTTACAAATATACCAAATAATAACCAATGTAGTTAGTTAACAGAGGTAGAGGTCCTATTTGAACAAAATCACAGGTTTATGAAATATCTTGATAATGCTCATGTCCATTATCTATTCATTTCCTCCATTTTTCATAGGTGTAAGGATTAGTTTGTGCATCTCATACTAGTTGCTCACACTCACTACATGTAACCATTTCACTCATTCAAAACTTAATTTGATGGTCTAATTCTAAACAATACATAAACCAACCCATTGTTCTTTGTAGTTGTGTCATCAAACATTTTATTCATCATAATTTTAAATGAGTTAACAATAATAACTTTCATATACCCCCATTGTTGTATCAATAACAAAACTTTGAATAAGACTAATGTTCCCCCTCTTTATTTGTCATATGGATAAAGCTCCATACTAGAATATGCTATACTATTGCTAGTATAAAGAAATGGGACATATTTTCCTTAATTATAATTTTTTTATTATTATTTATTAAAAGTCAGAAACAATGAAAGTTCAGTGTTATAATATCTTCCTAGTACCCTTAATATTAATATTATATAAAGAAATACAAGTTTGTTTTGTTATATATATCTTTAAAAGTTTATTATATTTCATTTTACATTACATTTATCATCAAATTGTTCATGAATGGGTGGATTTTCCTATCCTCGTTCATGCATATGACTTCTAGAAATTTTTAGAAAATATACATTTCAACCTTGTTGCTTGAATTAATGGAGTTAGTTAGTAGGGGTATTTGAGTCTTTGACTAGCTTTCACCTTATCACTTACCCATAAGATTTGCTGGTTTAAAAGATTAAAGTTTGACACTTCTTGTTACTCTGAGAGACACTTTAGATTTCACTTAAACATGTAAAAGTAAATATAAATGCAAATGTAAATGTAAATGTAAACCTAAAAGTAAATTTAAACTTTAACATTTAACATTTAACATTTAACATTTAACATTTAACATTTTAAATTTAATATATGCCTTATTTACAAATCAATCTTGATTATTATTAACACAATATAAATTTAAAATATTAAGAGGTTTATGAACACTCAAAAATAGGTATGGTAAGTAAATAAAATTAAAAATAAACTTAACTTAAAACTTCTTTTTATATATACTCATATATGATAAATAAATAAAGGTTATTTTTATATTTAGTCCATAAACTTCTTTATATTTAAGAATACTCAAAAGAAGGTTTTATTTAGATGAAGCCTATGGGCCAAGTAACATTTTAATACCATGGGTCAAATACGATATTTATAAAATATGTATAGTAAATTAATAAAAATAAAAATAAAATAAATAAAAAATTCTTTTATATTTAATCCTAATTCACTTTATATTTAGGAACACTCAAGAAAAGGTTTTATTTAAGTGAAGTCTATGGGCCAAATTATTATTAATACCTTGCAAAATAAAATATTAAAGCTAATATTATTATTAATAAAAAATATATGGCTAATGGTAATGACCCATGATAATTAGAACAAATGGTATTCACCCATGGTATTTAACTAGAATGTAGCCTATTTAAAGTGAGAAATTAAACTAGCATCGATCCATATTTACTCTAGATCTACTAAGGGGCAAGAGGGATCAAATATTGACATCTAGCTAGCATAGAGTGCAAAAAGATTTGATCCCTCTTTCCTCTTGGTAGATCTAGAGTAAAGATAGATATATGCTAGTTCAGTTAATTGGAGACTCTTTTGCTATCTCTAGGATGGCCCTTATGGCCATTGACTAAAGAATTAGTTATAAAACTCAAATAATTTCATTTCAATAATTGGACATTGGTATTAATTTTCTTTTGAGATAGTTATAAGATAATGTATCACATGAGCTCATGGTTCCACTATAGCTTATGGTATTACAATGGTGGTTTATAGGGTCTTTATTCCTATAATTTATTTTCCCATAACTCTGATTATAGGTTATCTCAAGAGAGTATGGTAAAGATGTTATAAAGTAATGTAATGCAATGTAAACATTTTTACGTGGTCAAACTAAAATAAAAATTTCGATAAAAATAACTCTACTTTAAAAAGTTTGAGTCAAACTAGAACATAAATAAAATTAACACCACATTAAAATAAAATTAACATCAAAATAAAATATTTATGTAAACTTGACTTTGTCAAGATACCCCTACTCTTTGAGCTAGAGGTTTATAGTGTATTTAAATTAGTAAGCACTGGCCTAAGTCCATCTTTATTTATGATGAGCCAATGGTAGTCAAGTTCAAATATCTTTTGGCTCTAGAAGTGTATTTACCATAGTTACAGTGGTACTTCTTAGAGGCATTCTAGAGCACCTACCCCAAGCTCCCCCACTCCTAGGAGCTTGGGAGCCTGTGGGAAACTCTCCAAAACTGCAAGGAACTTCAACCTATACTTTGGAGTTTTCAAGGAGCTTCACTTCAACAAATTTTTGAGGTAATGAATAATTGCAAACTTATTTGTATTTGACATTGCAACTCATGTAATTGTGTGAAGGGAAGGGTATGTTGTTGGTTTACATCTTGATATGAGTTTGGAACTTAGAGAAGCAACCCATTTATGAAATTACATTCTATCATACTGGCCAATCCTAATCATTGTCATTGGAAAGCTATTCATTCTCATCATAAAATATGATGGTGGATGTCATATAAAAGCATTGAGATAGATTGTTGGCCACTCAAAAACTATGATTATCCCTTGGAATTAATGGAAAAAAGATGAAATACTAAAAAAAGCAAATTAGTTGAAATTATGAACTATAAATATTATTTAAAAAATATTTTCTAATTTAATTTTCATATATTATCATGGAAATTTACAATTTTACTATATAAATTCTCTTTAAAATAACATTGGTTTTAAACTCAAATTTTTAATTCTTTTTTTTAATTATTATTAATATGTATTTTATTTTCTCTTATATAATTAGGTGCAATATATATATATATATATATATATATATATATATATATATATAGAGGTGAGGTAATATCAACTGGGAGGAATTGAACCAGTGACTTACAATATAAAGTTGCACTAAATGAACTAATAGTAGAGTAATAACAACCTTTTTTTCCTGTTTGGGAGTTCTACATGTTTCAACATTCAATCTTTTATTTTATTGTCAAGTTTTGGATGGAAATAAATTAATTATCTTATTTTTATTTTATTTTTTTTCTCGGCAAATTCTAACTACTATTATATTAATATTTACAGTGAAGATTTACATACATAAAAGCTGGCCGCCCAGAGTCATGAATGTCTCCATGGGCGGTGAGGACTGACTCATAACCGTGCCTCGCTGGACATTTGAAGCAGAAAGAACAAAAATCTTGATCACCTGACCGATAGATACCAGACTGACTACATGGTAGCCCACGCAGGGGTTCCTCAAAATGACAGCATGACAGCCCACGCAGGGGTTTTTTAACAGAGACTTATGGACAGACCGGACTGTGAAAACCAGAATCAAAAAACTGAACATAATGTCCGACACCGTGGACACATGACCCATCCAACACCATCGCGCCCGCCACGGCTGTGGAGTCCGCCAGCAGGGCTTGACAACTGACCAAACAAAAACTGCAACATGTATCAAATAATAACTACTAACCAGTAACCCAGAACCGACCGGAAAAAACCACACCTGAAGAAAGGCAGCCCGAACGCGGAGGTGGCTTTGGGAGCTATATCCCTGGTTTCTCTTCCTCAATTGTGCGCCAACCCTCTCCTTCTGCCAGCCCTTCCCATCTCGCCATGGGATTCTGCGAGGGGGAGTGCATCTCCTGGTCACGAAATTGGGAGGGGAACCGAGGTTGGTAGCCGCTGGAAGTACCCGCCACCGTTGAGGATTCCCCAATTGGGGCTTTGCCTTTTCCGCTCTCAGCACTGTCAGCTGCTCTTGACGATTCTCCCATTGGAAGCTTCCCTTTGCCGCGCCCTGAGTCGTCCTCCGCCATAACCAGTGATGACTCTTCCTCGTTGCCCTCTGGGTTCTTGGTGAAGAGTACAGAGATGTGGGCATTAATGCCTGCATTCTCCCTGGAGCTTCCCAGAGTGAAAACGACCGTTCCAAAAGCTGGGAGCTGTGGCTCTCCATCAGCAGCGCCTCCCACCTCCATGAATTGGCTAGCTGGAATTGGATTTGCTCCCATTCGTCGATAGCAATAACAACAGCAACAGTGGTGGTGTCTGTCTGCTGCAGGGGGACGGGAGGCCTCTCCACGCCTAGGTCCTCTCCTGCAAGGCATACGCTCACGAACACGCACCATAGTTTCCTTCCTCTCCACGAATTGTTTACAGCAGCAAGAACAGGACCGTTCCACCTTTCGACGCTCCCAAAGTGTAACCCAAGAGCTCTCAACTGAGTGATTACAGAAACCGAAATGCACTGGTATGAAGCCAGCCTCCCTCTGGTATTCCACCACCTCACAACAGAGAATTCTCTCGATGCGAAATGCGCCCAACACCCCCCGACGAACAAACTTAAGCTCCTTCCCATGACAACTGATGGTACCTGCATTGAATGCGAACCTCAGGCGCAACCACTCCTCCCTCGGCTCCATTATGGAAGCCTTAAACATTCCTTTTGCCGATGCAGCGACGGCTTGGGGCATTAAACGCCCGTCCCTCGTCACGTGGTCGCCCGTGCTCTGCATGTGGCAAGGCTTCAGCGCCAGCTAAGTCACCCGCATCCGGGATATCTTATTTTTATTTTTAAGTTATATATTTAATTTTAATATATTATATTATTGAGGCTCTCAACTTGAAGTTTCCTTTAAATTTAGGCAAAACTTCTAGTGCTGCTAGGATTTACCCTATATCCATCTTAATTTCAGATGAGCCAATGGTAGAGGGGTTCAAATCTCTTTTGGCTCCAATAGCTTCTAAAGAGATTTAATATCCCTCTTAGTAAATCCTGATTTAAGATGGATAGAAGCTTGTTTTTACTAAAAGAAGTGATATTGATTTCCAAATTCAATTTTTTTACTTTAGTTTTCTTTTTATATTTTCTATACAATTGAAATAAATTGTTCTAAATTTTATAGAATTATTTGTTAAAAAAATCAGCTCACTAAGTAAAATTTCATTACTCTACAATAATATATTTGTATCATGTCTAAATGTGGAATACCCTTTGTAAATTATACACCATATAAGCTTTAAGACCAGATTATGAAATCTTTAAGACTAGATTGTGAATTTTCATGAATAAGCCCAATGCTAAAACTCTTATGCCATTCATCTACAAATTTTTCTTATTGTGCATCACTAGGTTTGAAATATATTGTCATTAGATTCTCATTAAAGCTAAAATAGTGTCATTAGATTATGATTCAAGCAAAAGAACAAGTGTATGTATTTTGAATAAGGATTTAAAAAGAAACTAGCTTCCATTAAATTAAAATGATTAAAATAATAATAATATTTTTATGAGTCCATACTCTCATTCTACAACCCAATATGATGTATAATGGTGTGAGTCAATCATCAATATAAAAAAATAAAAAATAAAAAATAAATTTAATAATAATTAATTATACAAAGCTTTTAAATAATGTGAACTCATAGCAAAATTTGTAGATGAAGAAATTGTATCCTTCTAGGCTCATGTTACATTAGTATTTAACATAGACCTATAATGTTTTTAGGGAAATGACAAACCCAATTATTAAACAAGTTTCTAGATAATCCATATTTAAAAGTTATTATAACGAGACTTTTATATATATATATCTATATATACATGGTATGAAATCTCAAAATAATGCTCACTTTTTACCAGTGGAAAAGAAACTGGTAATTGCTATGAATCTAACACTAGTACTTGTACACACCATTCTTCTTATTATCTAGGCATGCTCTTTGGAGCCATACCCACATGAAAACTCTTTTTTGGGATCATGTAGGCATGCTCTTTGGAGCCATACCGACTTGAAAACTCTTTTTTGGGACCCTCGGCATAGCATGATGAAATGTACTGAAGGACTAGGAAACCTATGTATGTCTTGGTTTGACTGTAAGGGGTTGGGGAAGTCTGAACATACCAATATATTAGCTGACCAAGTGCATAATCTTTGCTATGCATTTTCTTCCATCCTTGGGACCCTGTACTGAAGGACTACGAAACCTATGTATGTCTTGGTTTGACTCGGTTGGGGAAGTCTGAACATACCAATATATTAGCTGACCAAGTGCATAATCTTTGCTATGAATTTTCTTCCATTCTTGGAACCCTCTTGACAAGTTGTCTGACCATAATCCTTGACCTCTGGAGTCTCCTCCTCTTTATATCAAGCTTGATCATGGTCGGATGGAAATAGGAGGAGAATCCAGAGGTACATGATTATGATCCTAAGTATGCAGACAACCTAGAACTAGAATTCCAAAAAGGGAAGAAGATGACCTAGCTAATATATGGGTATGTTCAAACTTCCCCCTACCCAGGTTACATCCTAACCAAGGCACACGGAAGTTACCTTGTCCTTGAAGACATTTCATCACACTATACCAAGACTCCCAAACAAGATGTTTCAGGTGGGTATGGCTCCAAAAAGCTTGGTGAGATGATAAGAAAAGTGGTTTGTAGTGATATTGGTATTAGATTCATAAGTTCATAGTTTAGCAAATATTTTTCTGATGTGGTATTTACGTGAGGGACAACCTCAAAAGCAATGGCCAAAGGATGAGTTTTGGAAATTCAAAAATAGTCTCCAATTGTTTGGGAGTGCTATGTTCCATGCTGTTATAAATAACTAGCCTTTATATAAACAACTCATGGGGTGGGTGAAAAAATAGGCCCTTAGTATTTGGAGGTCCATGACATCACTAAGAAGAGGCACAGATGATTATTTCATTTGATTATGAAGAGACAAGGGACTGTCAAAGTTTTTACCAGATTGAAATTGGTGTGGTTATCAGTGAATCAACCCAAATGGAAGTTCTCATAATATATGAAAATATGTGAAAATCATTTCAAAGGTTATTTGATTACTTTACCATGTCAACTGAATATCTTGATCAACTTGAAGGAAATATTTTTTATGAAGAAATATGAATTTAATTATGATGTAACAGGTAGTTTTACTATGACTTACATAATTATGTAAGTAATTTAAATTATTTTACTTGGGAAATTGACAGTAATTCAAATTATCCGATAAGGGAAATTGATAGGAAAAAGTATGCTACTAAAAATTAATAGATGTACTTAATTATTAATTTTTTTTATAAGATTACTAAAATAATTATAGCTATAAATGTCAATTTTAATTTTATGCTTTCTTTTAATTGTCTTTTGAGCTAATTAGACATAGTTTCTGTCTTTTTCAAACTCATTTGAAAGAAAGAAAGATTTTAAGGTAATTTTATTTTTTCTTTGACTATATTTTAATTTTAAATAAGGTATTAATAAAAATTCTAAGTTTATTAGGCAAACATTAGATTAAATTCCATTTTTTCAATGATTATATTTTTATTTTAGATAAGCCATTAATAATAATTTAAAGTTTATTGGACCTAGATTAAATTAAATTTGTTGGAAAAATACATAGATAAGAATTCAACATCTAAAAAATACTCTTCCTATTTTGTTTCAGGTTGCTTGCAATTGACATTATTCTCTTATGATTTTGTTGAATATTGCTTCTAATTGGTATGTATGTTATTTGAACTGTGGGTAGAGAAAATTAAGGAAGTAACGCTTCCATGTATGTGTAGGTGTCCAGTAGCTAGGGGTCATTTTAGAAGATGTTGATTACATTGCATGAGTTGGCCTGGTGATCATGTATCAAAGTGAGTGATCTATGTGGTATATATGTGTATCTCTGGTGATCAATAACAATGTCTAAGCTTGGCTTGTTGTATCCATAGTCTTTTTGATCTCTATATTTTTTAACATGGTATCAGAACTAGATCTGTTTAATTTTTGTAATTTATGTTTGTGAGTATGTATTTATTGGTGTTGTGATCTGTTTGCTTGGCAACAAAGCTGTGGAGAATTCTTTTTTTTCCGTTTTTGGTGCGAATCAAATTGGCCGGTCAATGATACATGATGCTGGAAAATGACTTCTTCACATAAAAGCCGCCACATTGCCCCTGATTTTGGGGTGGATCGTGGATCATGACTTCTTCACATAAAAGCCGCCACATTGCCCCTGATTTTGGGGTGGATCGTGGATCTGTGTGAGAGGAGGCCATGTTTTGCCTCCGGAAAAGTCAAATAAGAAAGCAAGTTCGAATTCGAACGATAAAGCGACGGATGTGTCACTGGCAATAAAATAAAAGCGTCGAACTGCGTGGAGCAGGGATCTAATTTGATCATAAGCATTGGGCCGGTTGAAAAATGAAAGGGGAAGACTGTGCAAAAGAAATTCAGAGTTTGTGGTGTTTTAAAGATCAGATACGAGGATGGCGACGGAGAGGAGGTCGACATCGACGATGTCCGTGGCATTTTGGTCCTGGAAGATGAAAATTGCAGGAAGAGGATGGAGATTTATTTGTATAGATGTGGTCCCTTTTGTAGATCTATATGTGTGCTGCTCAGAATATTTGGTAGAGCCAGTGAGGGCAGATGATATTCTGCATTATGATGAACTGCAAACATATTGTGAATGAAGCTGATCATTTGGTCGTGATTCCTCAGGTGAGCGTAATTGACATCGATCATGAGATGTGCAGCTGGAGAGGATCAACGACGCTCACGCAGTGCTAGTGAATCTCAAATCTTTGTGAACCTGCGGTGTGGGAAATGTGAACCATCGGTCTATCTTCTAGATCCACGTTGGACATATGAATGTCTGCTGGAGAAACAATGATCGTCAAGTAAATGGCACAACCCATCTCCAATCAAAGAATGGTCAAGTCGAAGAATTGGGTGGCTTGGATGGGAAGGCAGAGAGCTGGGAAGTGAGAGGACTGTTTGTTTAGAATAGTAGCTTGTTCAACATCTGTGGGGAAGGCAATTAGTGTTATATTTTTCTATATATTCATATAACCGTTGGTTGACCGAAAATTCCAGAGAAAGGGTTGACCGCTTCCAATCGTTAATTCATCCCTAAAGATGGCTCGGAACCAATAGGTTATTATTTAATGAATCTTTTCTTTATAATACTCTATTCCAGAGTTATCAATATTTATCAAATCTATTCCTATCTAACAGAATGTTATTGGATCAAATTACAAAGACATTGTTGGAGAATAAATGGCTTTTTCCCAATGAAATTGAACACTCAATTCATACAACAGGATTAAGATTTGATATCAGCTGGGAGAATATGGAATGAAGTAAAAGAAAATTGGGTAGTGGGAATCAATGAGAGGTTCTACATATGGTCAAATTTAAGATCCTATAAAGACTTGATAGATCTTTAATTTGCGGTTCCTCACTCCGAGATCTGGACCATGTAAGAGTAAGCATAGTCAAAAGAGTTTTAGGTCACTCAGAATATGTTGGGCATGATCGAGGATGTGAGCAGTTGCAGCAAGTTGGAATGTTTTTGTTTTCATTTTAGAGTTAAGGCAAACAAAGATATTTGTTTATCTAGTTTTGTGGTGGGTTGGAGTTTTATTATATTATAGTGTGTTACTTTCTAAATGTAATATGAAAAATCAAATGAAGAACTAATTATAGAACAGATTATTATATTTTTAAATTTGTGGTTCAATGGATAGTGACATAAGAACATATCACAATCTGTTATAAGCTGGGATTCTCTGGAGCTAAGAACATGAGCTTACATGTTAATTTGATTAAATGTTTAAAAGGTTATCTTGTAAAATTGACTTCTCAAGAATACATTCACAAAGTTCTTACATAACTAGGGAATAGAGCTAAAAACCATGTTTTCAACAAATGGAAGTATGTCCATAGGATGGTGGTGGTCATCCAGGTGGAGAAGCATCAGTTCTGCAAAGTACTTCAAAGATGGAATGAAGTGATTATGTTTTAAATGGAGGCCAACTCACAAAAATAAGGTGTGGTGATGACTAAAGGGTGGTGTTCTCCAAATTCCATAGATTCTGGAGAGGATGTGAATGTTGATGAAAACTAGTTAGAGAGATATCATATAGTTGTTATAATATGTGTTTTTAATGTTTTACATACAACCATTAAGGGAGGGTGTTGGAAGTAATATTGTATAGGTTTCATTGTGAGTCCTTAGGTGTCATTTTAGAATTTATTAATTGCAATGCATGATTTGGAGTAATGATCTAGATGTGTCAAAGTCACTAATTTATGTCGTATATATTTGTATCTTTGGTCAGCGATAAAAATATCTAACACTAATATTTCTTCATTTTAATCTATATTAATTTATTTATTCTTTTGCACTGAGCGTAATGGTCTCATGTCCTCTCTACAACATCCTTTTGATCTATACTAGTCACTTCCACATATTTTTTTCTATGCATAGCCTATAAATCCCATTAGTGGAAAAGAGTCATATACAATTTTTCTTTCCATAAATTTTTATTTGAATTGCAAAAAGAGTCCTATTAGTACATGATGGTCTTATATAACTTTTCTTTACATTGCATATGACTCCTATTAGTGGAGAACCCTAGATACCGTGTTTTTTGGATTGGATATTTAGTTAAATTGAATTTGGATATGTTGGAAGGGGGGTGAATCATTATTATCAAGTCACTTATTTTCTTTTTCAAACCCATATCATATAAAACCGCATATATACACAACTACATAGAGCATCAAATAAGGAGTAAAACACATATGAAGACAATCAAACACAGAAGAACACAAGATATAAGGTGGAAACCCAATGTGGGTGAAAACCACCTGTTGCAATTCGTCTCTATCTTATTTAATTATAAACTTAAACCACTTGCTGCAATTCCTCCCTATCTTCTTTAATTAGAAACTTCTTTTTACAATGTAGTGGTGCACTCCTTTACGAGTACGCAGGCTGCAACTTACATAGAGCTACAACCCTCTCTCATTCTCGAGCTTCACCTCGAAGGGAGCTACAACCCCCTTAGCTCTTGCACTAGCCAAGATACTAGTATGTAGGTTCTCGCCTACAGAAGGCTACAACCTTCTCTTTCTTCTAGGGACCATGTTTCATAAATTACTTAGGTGCTCGCCTACATAAGGCTACAACCTTCTCTTTCTTCTAGGGACCATGTTTCATAAATTTTCTCACTCGATCCATGAACATCAATCAATCATCTAGAATTTTTGCATCAAACAATCTCCTTTTCACCAATTAGAACTCAATCAAGTAGATACTTCTTTCACAGCTGTACCCAAAACACACTAACAGTAACCACAGACTAAATTCTGAACCGAGAACAGTGCAACAATAAATCACAACTCGAAAGATATAGGCTACTTCAATAACCTAAAACGTACGTGCATATATGCTTCTGTGTTTGGAGAAACTTCTGTATACACTGTTTTTATTCAGTGAACCAACATGTATATGCGCCTTCGCTTCAATGAACATGCGTATAGATCTATAAAGGATAATTCACTCTTTCAAATACTGAGACGCTAATTAACCGAGATTATGAGATTTATAGATGAAGCATGCGCCACATATAATAGATCAAAATCATACAAAGATACTATCATTCAAGCCAAAAGATTATGACCCATCAATAGAACTTATCCTTCTTTGCGCTAAGGTTCCTCCTTCATTCAGATTGAGATCACACCATAACCCCAATCACGAATATTTCAGATCTAGCACTTATTAGATATCCGATTAATTCAGATAGTCCTTTGCCAAATGATCTCCTTCCTCTTTTATAGTCTTAGGCTTTTCACAATACCACGGTCCAAAACCATAATAAAACAATACCATGGACCCAATACTTGAGATCAATATTTCTGACGAGATACCATGGTCCAAAACCATAGGTTCAAATACCAAGGACTAACTACCACGGACCAAAAGTAAGTTCTCCAACATATACATGTTTTTTCTTGCGTGAAAGTGTGTGTATACGCATACCCACCTTTGTAATTGTCTAACCCGCGTGTGTATGTGCCTTTGTAATTGTCTAACCCGCGTGTATACGTGCCTTTGTCTAGGTGAACATGCGTATATATCTTTTTCTTCATTCTGAAAGCCTGAACTAAAATATGGAACTGAGATGAGTCACGAGAGAGAGTTGCCATCAAGGACAACACCTGTGCCATAACTCCAAACCTCTGTCATAATGCCAATAGGATATGGGTCTTTATGATTAATTTTGAGGAATTCACTTGCTATTTCTGAAGAGTCATCATATATATAGAAAAATCACTAACCTTTCACACACCATTCTATAAATATATATGTGAACCAAAGTGATTTCCACCCTATATATAAATATACATTGTTTTCATACCTTTATGAGTGTTATATACCTCTATAAATGTGGCATTGGATAGATCCTTTGAGCATGATGAAAAGAACACTTACCTTTCCCACACCTTTATATAAATATATATGTGAACTAGCTTGATTGTCACCTTATTTATACATATACATTATATATGTGAACTAACCCTATATATACATATACAATCTTTAGATACCTCTATGAGTGTTTCATAAGTCTATGAATATGGCTTTGGAATATAGAGCCTTTACATATTGTTTCTGATTTTAAGAGCACACAAAGAAACTTTTAGTTAATGATTTTTTTTACATATTTTTATTTTTATGTTTTATATTGTTTTTAAGTAATTTTAAATTTTTTGAAGATCAATTATTTTATATTTAAATTATATATTAAACTATTTATAATAGATTTACTTAGAAAAAAATCTATATCTCTTTAATAGTTTTCAATTTTTTTCACTTTAAGTTACTTAATATTATAATATATAATATATGAAAATACATTTTTTTCCCAAAAGGAAAGTCATAATTTTATTCATATTGAGCAAAATTACATGTTGTAGATGCTACATTATCATATACCTCATGCACATGATAACTATGTATGTTTTCCCACCTTTCTTTTTTTTCCACTTTCTACCAACCTCCTCTTGGGAGTAGATGTTACAATGGACATTTCTACCTCTTTGGTAGTAGTTGGGGTTTCTTTGTCAAAATATAAACTTTTTGTTGAGTGTGTTCCCTTGTTGCCATAGATTTTCTTCCTTGGGCTTAGCTGTCGGTTGTCATTTGAACGAAAGCCTAATAGAGTTTGTTCTCATCATTTTGTGAATTAAGTTGGGTGCCTTGTTCATTTAATGGTGCGATATTTCGTGGTTGTTTTGCTTCTTAGAATGTGCTCTTGGTGTTATTTTCTGCATTTTTTCCTCTTCTACATCATCTACCCTAGAGGCTGAAAACTCCCATCGTTTAGGCTTGGTTGGTTGTCTTCTTTTGGTGTCTTTTTCATTTTGTGGGCAAGCACTTTGTAGATGACTAGTTTGATGAGAAATGCTACATCTGAAGGCAATGCTTTCATAATCAAGAGACTTGGACCATCCCTTTTCATTGTGGAATAAGAGGATGTTCTTTGGTAATCCTTGATTGAGATCAACCTCTAGGAAGATTCTCGCGAAAGTGTAGATATCCTTGGTACGAAGCTCACTGTCTACTTTCAAAAATTTGCCAAGAGCATTGCCAATGCCTACTAATAATTTGATGTGATATAAATGCAGAGGTAGGTTATATAATTTTAACCACACATGCATTTTGGACACCACCATGGTGTTTGGATTAAATTCTCAAAACCATGATGTCAAGAAAAGGCCAGCATTACCCGAGAACCATGGTCCATCATTCAATGCATATTCTTTATCATTGACTGTGTAGAATTTGACAATGAAGAAACCTTTTGAGCATAGATTATATCACAATTTTGTATCCATATGGAGTAAATCCATTAACTTAGGGATTCTTGTTTGGGCCAAAAATAGTTAAATCTCTACATCACTGCTTTTGATAAATAATCATCATGTATTTCATTTACCTCATGTATACCAATCGATAGAGTAGGATTTTGAGTTATATGATCGAACCATGTAGGCACCAGTAGTGGTGGATTGCTATTCTTATTGCATTTGAGGTCCCATTTTCCCTTTTATTACATCTTTGAAAGAAAGAGGTTCTTTGGAGCTTGTACCAGAGTACAAGAGCAACCACCATGAGGGAGTCTTGTATTGAAGTAGATAGTTGAGTCTCTGCCTATGTCATATTTTTTTAGCTTGTATTCCTCCTGCTACATGGATCAAGAGTTGTTTTCAAGGTGGAATGCCCATCCTTTCTTGCATCCTCTGTTTGAGGGTTTTTATCTTCTTCGAGCTCCTTATTTTTAAAGATATTGTGTTTCCCTCTATGGATCTCATAAAAAAGGAAAAAAAAATTACCTTAAGATCGAGTGGAGAGTGGAGGGTTGTTCTTGTTTGGTGTCTTTCATGTTCAGTTGCCAAAGCTTGTTGTGGTTCTGGACTGATTTGTTTGTAGCCTCGCCCAACCCACCTATATTTTCTATCCAAGTATGAGTAGGATCAGTGGATAGATCTGACCCCAATATACATTTATGGGGAAGGATATCTAAGTATGGGCTAAGAAACGTGTAGATCTCTATCCGCGCATCTTGGATCTATTGATAGATTAGTTTTAGGGCCCAAAATTTCT
This sequence comes from Pinus tabuliformis, assembly GCA_031772625.1. Classification (NCBI taxonomy): domain Eukaryota; kingdom Viridiplantae; phylum Streptophyta; class Pinopsida; order Pinales; family Pinaceae; genus Pinus; species Pinus tabuliformis. The sequence continues at coordinate 1,270,311,665 of CM062804.1, forward strand.
TCATCCTAAGGGTGAGAGTTGTAGACCCTTTCAGCCCTAACATCCAAAGAGTAGTGAGAGTTTTCATGAGTAAGAGGTTTGATACATCGAGTAGGAGATTTATAAAGAATAGTGGAGCACTAGGTCCTCGCCTCTCTGTGTATGCGAGTTCTTGCCATTGCTGGTAGGGATAGGTCTGAGTTAAAAACACTCGTACGAATTTCCCATAACCTATAATGCGCTGCATAATCTGTCCAAGTGACCTCTCCTTTGCCTTTTGACTTGTGGGTAGGATAAAATCCAAAGTATGAAGGCTTGTATTTTAGTTTATATGGTCAATGTTGGCGCCTATTTTCCATATTATTGTGCGTTACTATAAACCCTTGTCTCGGATTATAAAAATAGCGTCGATTCATGTAGAGAGAGGTCGATCTACCACAGGGGATTCGTTTTCTCGTTGGAGGATGAGCCAAAAGATTGACAGATTGTCATGGTTGGCTTGCACATCTTCAGACCTTTTATGGGGGCATAATGCACCCTTCCCGCGTTCTCCATTGCTTCCCAAATCTCTATTTTGGAGAGTGTGAAACCCTAACAATCGCGAAAATACTTTATTAACCAATAATATATATATATATATTGCTAAATCTCTATTTAGATGTGAAATAACAATAAATATTTATAACCAATATATATATATATATATATATATATATATATATATCTATATATATATATATATTATTTCCCAAGAGACTTTCCATCTAGCCAAAAATTTCCCAAAAGCCTTCGAGAAAAATTCCACTAGAAAAAACCACCACAAATCTACATGGTGGGAAGGAGGAAAAAAAGAACACTACAGTGTCGTCAAAGATGAATACTCTAGAGAAAACTCTGAATCACAAGAAATCAAGCAAGAAAAAAACAACTCTCAAGACAAGCAGGGAGAAAGCACCACCCAACAACAAAAAAGTTAGCTCGACAACCCGTGAAACATTAACAATTATGAGGATTCGAATACACCAAACTTCTTCTCCGACTATCTTCAAAAGGATGAACACAATAGATCATGAAGCTAACACACCAGTGTCCCAAAAACCACAAGAGATGAAGGAAATGCAAGATAAAGGAAGTTGGAAGACCATAGATAAAGAAAAAAAGCTAATCTCGCTAAGAAAGACGAGGAGTCAAATAATTAAAAACTAAGAAAATCATAGGTCCGATAGACCAATTTGGTCTCAGTGGATGTTAACCATCATCATCATCATCATCATATATATATATAGATATATTATTTATTTATTGTAAAATGATTAAGATTTAAATAATATGAAATTATTAAAAATAAAGTTCTATTAAAGTTATTTTGATTGTATAGGTATGGTTAATCAATATGCTAATTATAATAAATTCTTTAAATTGATTGTTTTCTACAACATTTGAATCACAAAGAAAAAAAGAAGAAATAACCACATTTCATATAATTATATGAAAATATATTTCCATCTTATTTATTTTCATAACTTTTATTATTGTGTTTATTATAAATAATTGTGAGATATATTAATAACTAATTTTTGAATTGTAATAAACCTTGTACTTGAGAAGTTATAAGTGGTTTGGTCTTAGCTTTTATTAGTTTGTTTATTATAAACTATTGTGATATATATCAATAACTAATTTTGATACTTAAATTGTAATAAACCTTGTAGTTGAAAAGTTGTAAGTGGTTTTGTCTTAGCTTTTATTAATTTGTTTGTTATAAAGTATTGTAATATATATCGATAACTAATTTTGATACTTAAATTGTAATAAATCTTGTATTTGAAAAGTTGTAAGTGATTTGGTCTTGGGACAAAAGCTTTCTCTTTGAATATACTTGGATGAGTTCTGCAGCATTCTAATGCGTAAATACTTGGATTGGTCTGTGAGTGATCTATGCATTCTAACTATATCTATCAGTCTGCGGCAAATGTAAATACTTGAATCTACCTATGCTAACTATATATTCGGTTATGAGGCTCGCATTTTGTATTTTTTATAATCTCGTGATCTTCTATAGCATTCTAAACTATATATCGGTATGCGGAAAACATAAAATACTTGCATTTGTGAATTTTAACTATATATCCGATTCTGAGGCTCGCATTCGGCCTGTGGCATTCAACTATATATATTGCCGGTGATCTTCTAGTATATCGCATTCTAAACCTCACTATGGTTTTGAGGTGCATTTAAATAATAAGGGTCTCTTCAGTGATCTTGGGTTTGTCGACGATTCCAATCAGGTCTGCGGGTTGTGGTGGGCACGTGCGATCGATAGACATGGTTGATATCAAGTGCACACTTTCCTTACCTTTTCCTAACATATATTTTCTCATATATTTTGAAGTATGAATATTTCACTACAGCTACCAAACATTACCAAAGGCAGACCTAGCACAGTTACTCTACAAGGCCTTTATGACTATATATAATCTTTAGAGAAACATAGAGAAGAAAGAGAAGTCAAGCTACAAAGAGAGTTAGAAGCCATGCTGGAAAATAAATTTGCATCTCTTGAAGACACAATCCAAAAACAAATAGAAAATAAAATAGAACTATTGGAGAATAAAATGGTGGCAATAAAGACTAAGTTGCAAGTTATAGAAAAACAAAACCAAGATACTAACCAAACATCCAAGCAAGGAGATGCTTTAGAGAGCCTTAAAATGAATGACATGATTAAAGAATTAGAAGAAAAAGTTAAGAGCCACCTCACCCTAAAAAACGTGGTAGATAAATTATATATCAAAACAATTAAAGATTAAATGAACAAATTAATAGAATTAGACCATGAGCGTAACAAAAGGGCCATGAACTTTATAATCTTTAGATTAAAAGACGAGGTAGATGAGGATACTCTAACCATAGCCCACACATAATTACATAATAGGTTACAAATTGAAACAACGTGTCTGAGAGAAGCAATAAGGTTGGAGAAATTAACTGAAAATAAAGGAAGACTAATATGAATAACGGTGATCTCTACTGATCATAAGTATGACATACTTAGTAAAACATCAAGTCTAAAAGGAACAATTGTAAATGAAGATCTCGTCCCAAAAGATCGAGCAGAATTAAGAAAGGAGGTTAAAAAGGTAAAAGAAGCTACAAAGGAAGGAAAATGGGCAATAATCAGAAATATAAAAGCCTCTATTCGAGATAGAAACCAAAAGGATAATACTAAATAGCAATTCAACATTCTCCAGATTCTTTCTTGGAACTGCTATGGCTTTCCATGGAACAAATGCCCAAGGCTAATCTGGATCTCAAATGATGTTGATATTATTTTGCTTTTTGAAACTTGGGAGCACGAAGAATCTAAGGTCCCTAACATAAATGGCTTTACGCTATGGTCTACCTAGAACAAGCAATCCTCCCATAGAGGCATTGGGGGAATAGCTTATTACATTAAGAAGATCATCTCCCCCCATGCTAGGATTTATAAAAATGGTGCTTACAACCGATATAGTTGGATAGAGATCACTGACATTAATAATAAAAAGACCTACATAACAATATGTTATTCCCCTCGTCAATTCTAACTTCTATAAGAAGAAGAATCTAGATAAAAACAACCCTTACAATGGTTTGGACAATGATATTTCTAGCCTAAGGAATGAAGGTAATATCCTTTTAATAGGTAACTTTAATGCTTGAAATTCAAGAAAAAAAGCTATTATTCTAAGCAATCATTCCAACCCTAATCCTCTTTGGGTGGATGAAAACAGTTCTCTCACTAGTAGGTACAAAAGGAGCTCTGAAGACCTCTAGTTTGGGTCAGAGCTAGTCAAGCTCTATAGTGCTTAGTTTCTCATAATTTGCAACAGTCTAAAGAAGTGTCCCAATTCTAGCGAGATGACGTGCATACATGGGCTTGGTAGCAACATGGTAGAGTATGTTATTTCCGATATCCCTTTATACAACAAAATAATAAATCTTGACATCCTAAACAACACGAGCCTCACTCTCATCATAGGCCTTTACTTATAACTCTCAACTTTGTCATGCGTAGAGATCCCATAGAAAATAATCCTTATAGCCAAAAGAACTTAATATTTGATAGAAACAAAAACAATCTCTCTCTAAAAGAGTTAAAAACTAATTTTCTTCCTTTATCTAGTCAAGACAACATAGAAGACCTCTCATATTTTATTAACAAGTTCTTAATTGAAGTTTCAAATAATAAAATAAATAGAAAAACCAACCCATGGTATGACAAAGATTGTAAAAATGCGAGGAGATCTATTAAGGAAATTGTTGATGAATCTCATTAAATGGAGAAGATAAAAATATACAAAGCTCTAACTAAAAGAAAAAAGAGGCACTACATTCGTGAAAGCTCTATGAATTTCCAAATGTCATGGATAAATTTGAAACCCTGCCCATAGAAAAAGAAGTTTTCTCTCTAGAAGACATTGATTTTGGTGTTAAACGCCTGGCTACTCGGAAAGCTAAGGACATCGAAGGTTACCATGCAGAAATCTTAAAAATTGGAGGCCCTCTCCTCATCGCCCACATTCACAAGCTTTCTAATCAAGAAGACAAGCAAGGGTTCCCTAAGATTTGGACTGAAAGCTTGATTATTCCTATTATTAAAAATGGGGAGACAAATAACCCCTCTAATTATCGGACAATTATGATCAGCCCTCTCTTATCTAAGTTATATGGTAATATTTTGGAAAAGAAGTTGAGCATATGGCTTGAAAGTTAAGGTAGGCGGGCTAAAGGCCAAGTGGGTTTTAGAAGGCATCACTCAACAAGAGACCACCTCATTACGCCTACGATCATTGTGGAGAAATGTCATAATGATAAATCTGATCTCTCTTGTTGCTTTGTGGACTTTAGAAAGGTTTTCAATATGGTTCTTTGAAACAACCTTTGGAATAGATTAGAAGAGCTAAAGGTTCCTTACGAGTTAAGAGCCGCCGCTATTAGGTTATATGAGAATGTAATTGCCAAGCTAAAGAGCAATGAGAGGTGGTTGAAAGCTATTAAGTGTAATATCATAGTTAAACAAGGTTGGCCTCTCTCCCCAATCCTATTTGTAATTTACATTGACAGGCTCGAAGGTTATTTAGAGGAATCTCGACTTGTTGGCACGATCTTAGGTGGGATAGTTGTCATCATTCTTGTCTATGCTGACGATATTATTCTCCTCACAAGGTGTCCATCTGATCTTGATAAGCAACTTAGGTTTCTTAAGGATTTCTGCTCTACCATGGGTATGACTGTTAACACTCAAAAAACAAAAGTTATGATTATCAAATCCAAGAAGGACACCAACGCTAATTTTATGTATGACAATAATAACTTGGAGGAAGTGTATTCTTACAAGTACCTAAGAATTGATATTCATCACAAGCTCAACTAGAACTATATCATTCAGAAAAGGATTAATGGGGGGTGGAAATCTTACTGTGGTCTTGAGAATAATTGTAAAACGACAAACCTCATAATGTGGAATAAAAAGAAGTTCCTCTTTGAAACTTTAGTCACTCCTATTATCTTATATGGATGTGAGGTTTGGGGTTGTAGCATCTCTAGAGAATCCTCGCGAATGATTGAGAAAATCCAGAAGCACTTTATAACATATAACTTGAAAATTAAAAGCAATACACCCTACCCTATTCTCCTTATAGAAGCAGGTCTTTCCCCTATCGAGAGCCTAGCTATGACTAGGATTTTGTTGTACAAGCACAAGCTCAATAAGATAGGAGATCATAGACTTCATAAGCTATCTTTAAATTCCAGTGAAAACCAACTAAGGCTCAAATGGGGGCAGTATAAAGACACGAGTGCTGGGTTAAACCATTGGGAGATGAACGAGAATGATGCATTGCAAAACATTAATAGCATTAAAAATATTGTTACTTCTAAGTTCAAAGAAAAAATGTGGTGTGAGAAAGATTTAACAGCTAAAAGAAAATCAAGTTATTATAAGAAGGTCATCAACCCCACCCTATAAGATCAAAAATATCTCTATGATTTGCCTAGCTCAAAGAAGAAAATTAATATAGCGAAGATTAGAATGAACTCTCATGAGCACCATAGTGAAACAGGTCACTAAGCAGTTCCTAAAACACCATGGATGGAAAGGATCTGCCATCTCTGTGAGAATAGGAACATTGAGGACGAAAACCACTTCCTCTTAGAGTGGCCCACGTACAACCACATTAGATCTCAATTTCATAATCTTTGTCGCAATACTGACCTTCCTAGCCTTTTACGATGTCAAAATTATAGTGAGCTTGGGAGGTTTCTCTCCAAGCTTTTTGAGCATAGAAATAAAATCTTAAATCAATCTAAAAAATTTGTTTCTTTAGTTCTGATAGACCAACGTTTGGTCTGAGTGGATGTTAACCATCATCATCATCATCATCAAAATTCCCAAGCTAAGATAGAATTACAAAAAATCAAAATGATTATAAAAATGTAATGTTTTATATTTATATTTCATACTGGTGAAATTAAGAAAAATATTTAACATTTAGAACTTAATAATATCAATGGTAACTTATTCTCATTTGAACCCTTAAAACAATAAATAATGCATAAAACCTAAAACCTACACTGTAAAAGACATACCCTCAAAGTGTAATTTGAATATGGCACTAGCATAACTCCTATTTGTTTCCATGACCATTTGACGATGGTTTTGAAAGGGAGTGCCCATGAAAGTTATGACCATCATTATTCTAATTGGGATATTACAATGAGAGAGGAATGTGAATGATTCATGAAGATGAGGCTGATAAGTTGGCTTCATGATGCTCAAAATGTGATTTGGAAGCTCAATATTTTTTATTTTTTTATTTTTTTTCGTGAAGCCACCAACCACATGATGATGTTATTTGTCAAGGGTCTAGAAATTCTAGTAAAACCCACAATATTCAAGAGGAGGAGGCTAGAAGAGAGTCCATCCCACCCATTTATTTGTCTTCAGATTAATTTATTTATACCGTCATACACTCATTGGGGCTAAACTCATTGGTATCTAATATCTAACTAATATAAACATCTATATTGGAAATGGGTTGCACAAATTTAAATTCTTTAAAAATGAAAATTGCGTAGGATGGTGTAGATTTCATGAAGTTGGAATATTCTTAGTCTTAATCAAAAAACAAGTAGGTGTTCATGGTGAATTTTATATTGTAGGTGTGTCAAGGTTCTTATACCATGGAGGGAGAAGAAAGTGAGCCTCTAGGAGAGAGGTAATAGTACCACCCTAGCAAAGACTCATGCAAACATGAAGGAGTCGTCTAACATCCACCAGAATATTCCACAAATATGTAATCATTGTTACAAATACATCTTTCAAACATTCATAATCCATGCATGAAGAGATATGAATACAATGAACACCACTTGCTCCAATAGTGGAGCATTGGAGCCATTATTTGTTCCCCAAAAGTAAACTTGTCTCTCTCATGCCTTGTGGGAGAAGAGAAGTTGAAATGTCCTTCGATTGTACAATGGGGATGCATATCTAATAAATGGGGTGATCCTTCACTTCACTTCACGTCTCACTCTTGGACTACCATAATGATTGTTTGACTTCCTATAACTTTTCAACTTTCATATGACTCTTTACATTCTTTACCTATCCCTTTCAATTTCACTTCCCAATACATTTTCAAATAAGAGTTCACAATAATCAACAAAATTATGCTGCAAATGATGACTCATGACATGACATGACATGGCATTGATGACATGGTAATGTCAACTCATTCTTTCTTCTTTATTTCTTTGTGTCTTCTTGAATGTGATCTTTTCCTCCACCTCCATATGGCTTAGAGATGATGAGTCTTCAGTGATATTAGATCGTGAGATTTGCCGCAAACTCATGTCCATTTCTTCCTCCCCACTGATCAAATTGTACTTTCAACTACAAAGGTATCTTCTAGCATGGTCTCTTTCTTGATCTCCTTCATCATCATCCATTTAGAGCATGATACAATACTTGCATCTGCAATTCACTCAACATAATAGGACATGAGTCTCATAGACTTAGGAGCTACACAATTGTGTAGATTAGGTAGTCAAGGGTCACAACTAAGTCTTGAGACTATGTAATGCATAATTTTGGATGGATTGGCCTGGAAAATTGTGGACTTTAGGGATTCAAGGAGCGAGGCTCACAATTTGAGCCCTCAATTTTCCCACTGCACAATGTTGGAAGAATAGGGAGGCTAGGTGATTGCACAATTATAGAGTTCATGAGTTCAAGGCCAAGGCTTAATGACTAAGACTATGCAATGTGCAATTCCGATGTGGCTCAGGGAAAAAACTGTACAATTTGCGAGCTCGAGTATTCGGCTTGAGCATTCATATTGAAAAGTGTCGATTTAAGGGAGGCACAAACTATACATTGTGTAGTGCAAAGAGACAAGGTTTTTGATTGAGGTTTTAAACTGTGAAGTGTGGAGTTTATGCTCGTCAAATGAGGGTGAGTGGCCCTTTCAGGAGGTTTTCCCAATTTTGACTATACGTTGTGTTGTAACATGATTAGTTTTGATCATTAAATTTTCTGATATAATAGGTTTAAGTAGTTTAGAAATGAAAGATGGTCTACAAAAGTAAATGCACCCTCAAAAAGTAAATTTAAGTTTCATTAGCTACTTGATACAGTTAATCATGCATTTAAACATGATTAAAATGATGTAATAAAGTAAATTCAAACATGGTTTACAAACCTCTCAGAATCAAATTTCGAAAAATGAAAGATATTTTTTCTTATAATATCCTCATGTACAAATACCTCTCTTATTTTTGTAACAACTATTATGGATTGGGAGATGCAAATGCATCTTTGAAGTGATGTTTTCCAAAAATTTCCTGTTTTAGTCACCTTGTTACAGACGATTGTGTGACTAAAGAAAGATCAAATATTAAGAAAATTGAAGAGGATTTGGTTCATAAGATTCCATAATACAAAAATCTATCTTACTTTTCACACAGGTGTCACGGGTTGGTATATACACTTTCATCTTGTTTAGCCTAATTTGTCTGCCATGCAATGTCCTGTTTAAGCCACCTTTTTGCAGAAACTATTGTGGATAATAAAATATTATTATTGACAAACTGAAGGAGGTTTATGTTCCTAAGATGCTCAATTACAATAACCTACTTCAGATTTTACTCAGCTATTACATAATGAGAGATACAAGTACATATTCACAGCCTATGTTTCAGACTGTGTAAATTCTCTTTTAGACATCTTTGTGCAAAAAGTATTGTGAATAGCTGGAGCCCACATTTGGGAAACTGAGAGAGGTTTATCTTAATAATATGTTCATCTAGAATAACCTCCCTCAATGTTTATAGAACTATCTAGAATTGAGATATACAAAGGCATGACTCGACCCTATTTTGCAAGATTTCGGGAGGAAAATGCTCAAAGACAGTTAGGCCACCTCGTCAACTAAGAGTTGCAAATTCAATTCAAATTTCTCTTTTTTGTAAACAACAATGCATAATGATAGTGCCAAGAAGATACATTAGTTTTTAATGTCCTATATTTCAATTCTATTTGTGTAAAATAGTTTAAGATATTTGTAAACAGATATTGATATTTTTTCAAGATATTTTAGTTTAGAATTTGTATAAATACTTCATCAATTGAATTAATTGGTGTTGGCTTTTGATGCCACGACTCTTCACTCTGTAATAAGGCTATTTTTTATAGTTTTTCTAATGAAAGCCTTATGGCTCCAGGTTTGAAAGAATTTTGTGCTTCGAGTATGTTTTTCTAGCTTTTCATATCTTATTTCTACCCATGCTAAAAGTGTTTATAGGAAGGTCTGCAAGATCATTATCTTTAGAAAGAGATTAGTTTATTGGATTGTTTGTTCATCATAACTCCTCTTTAACTAGTTTTGTTTTGTGCTTTCTGATAGCCATTAAAAGAGCTTATTGGACTATTTATCTGAAATATCCCCTCTTAGAATTGGTTTTAGTTTGGCATTCTTGAATATTATGAATATGTTTTGTTAGGCTGTATAAATCATCTACACTCATCCATATTTCCCTAGTTGTTAGGTAGTTTGTTTGACTTCTCAATTATTAGGAATCCCCTTACATTCTTCTACCATAATTGTTGAAAAATATAAATCATTCTGTCAGGTTGGAAGCTGACACTTTCAGAAGGACCCTATGAGAGAGGTCTTTAATCATGATTAGGGATTGTCATTGATGCACAACCACCCCCAAATTAAACCATAAATCTAGCCATTGTGCTTCAAAGGATGTTGTTTAGTGACAGGTGATTAGCATTAAACAAAGCCTCATAACAACTGAGGGAGACCCCTCTGGTTTCTTGGCGTAGTTTTTGCAGCCAAGGACTGCCTACGGGAAGCAAGTACAACATTTGGTGCCACTGTTGGGGAGTAAAGTAACAAAGGTCTTTCTTCGGGGAATAATAAAGTTTAGATCTATTTCTTGCTAGTGAACAAGGAATAGGCATTTGTATTGGTTGCATTATTTTCACCTCATGACTCCACTTTGTTGGATGGCGATTCTGTTGGATTATCGATCCGACTCTTGTTTTGAAATTTCAACTACCTTTACTGCTATCCAAGGTTCATTGATACTTACAATCAACAGTACATGTCTTTCCCTCTCAGCCATGGTTAGAAATCTAAAATGTCTACAAAGGATGCATCTTTTAAAGTACACTTGTGAGTATAAGTTTTCCATGGGATTTCATGTTCATATTGTATATATTCTTCATATTTTCAGTTATTGGAAACTTGGTTTGTCAATAAATCCAGACTGCACTCAGTTACATTGGAAAGCGTATTAAACCTAACAATGTAAATATTTTTAGTTCAGTTAGATAAAGGTGTGGGATTGATTAGCTTTTTTCAGATTCAGGGTGCAGTAGATCTACAATTGTTTCAGTTGTATTTCAAGATTGCATTATTAAGTTTGGTTTGGTTGAGTGTAATGACTTCCAAGTGATTAATTGATTAACTCCATAGCCTATGAATTAGGAACTCTTGTACTTATTTCCACTTACATTGTGAGTTGTTTCACTTCAGCAGTTTTCAAATTTCAGATTTCAGTGTGAATGAGTATCTGAATTAGTGTGGGGATATGGTTGCATTTTACAGTGGTAGGTTGTAGTGTGCAGTAGGAGAGTATTGAAATGACAACATTGATCCATGGGGATTTGTTATATTTCTACCTAAGATGGAAAACGAGTGGTTGGTGGTTTTATGGTTTGACTCCATGCCTAAGACTAGAGGCAACTATCCTACTAGTTCTCTGCATCCCATAGGGGGAATCAGTCCCAATTGGAGCCGATGTTGTAACATGATTAGTTTGTTGTTTTAAATTTTTTGATATAATAGGTTTTATTAGTTTATAAATAATAAATGGGTTTGCAAGAGTAAATGCGCCCTCAAAATGTAAATTTAAGTTTCATTAGCTTGTTGATTTGGTTAATCATCCAATTAAACATGATTAAAATGATGTAATAAAGTAAACTCAAACATGGTTCACAAACCTCTGAGAACGAGCTTTCAAAAAATGAAAGACATTTTTGTTTATAACATCCTCGTGTACAATAACCTCTCTTAGTTTTGTAACGACTATTATGGATTGGGAGATGCAAATGCATCTTTCAAGGAATGTTTTCCAAAAATTTCCCATTTTAGTCACCTTTCTGCAGAGGATAGTGTGACTAAACAAAGATGAATATTTGGAAACTTGAAGAGGTTTTGGTTCACAAGATTCCAAAATACAAAAACGTATCTCATGTTTCATAGGGGTTTTAGGGGATGGTATATACACTCTCATCATGTTTAACCTATTTTTTCGACTGTACAATGTCATGGTTAAGACACCTTTTCGAAGAAACTATTATGAATAATCAGTGATGATTCTTGAGATACTGAGAGATGTTTGCGTTCCTAAGATGCTCAAATACAATAACCTACTTCATATTTTACTGAGCTATTATATAATAAGAGATACACGTACATCATGACAACCTATTTTTCGGACTCTGTAAATTCCTTTTTAGACATATCTGAGTAGAATGTATTGTGAATAACTAGAGCCAAAGTTTGGGAATCTGAGAGAGGTTTAACTTCAGAATATATTCTTCGACAATAACCTCTCTCAATGTTTATAGAACTATCTCAGATTGAGATATGCAAAGGCATGATTGGACCCTATTTTGCAGGATTTTGAGAGGAAAATGTTCAAAGATAGTTAGGCCACCTCATCCACTAAGAGTTGTAATTCAATTCGAATTTCTCCATTTTGTAAAAATAAATGCATAATGATAGTGCCAAGTAGATATATCAGTTTCTAATGTCCTATATTTCAGTTCTATTTTTGTAAACCATTTTAAGATATTTGTAAGCAAATCATTATATTTTTTCAAGATATTTTAGTTTAGAATTTGTATAAATACTTCATCAATTGAAGTAATTGGTGTTGGCTTTTGATGCAAATACTCTTCACTCTGTAATAAGGCTTTTGTTGTATTTTTTCTAATGAAAGTCTTACGGCTCTAGTTTTGACATAATTTTGTGCTTCGAGTATGTTTTTCCAACTTTTCATATCTTATTTCTACACATGATAAAAGTGTTTATAGGAAGGTCTACAAAATCATTATCTTTAGAAAGAGATTAGTTTATTGGATTTTTGTTCATCATAACTCCTCTTTAACTGGTTTTGTTTTGTGCTTTCTGATAGCCATTAAAAGAGACTATCTTATTGGACTATCTGTCTGAAATAGCTCCTTTTAGAATTAGTTTTAGTTTGGCCTTCTTGAATACTCTAAATATGTTTCGTTGGGCTGTAGAAATCTTTTGCATGCATCCACAGATCCCTAGTTGTTAAGAAGTCAGTTTAACTGCTCAATTATTAGGAATCCCCTTACATTATTCTACTATAATTCTTGAAAAAGCTAAGTCATTTTGTCAAGCTGGAAGCTGACACTTTCAGAAGGGACCCTATGAGAGAGGCCTTTAATCATGATCAGGGATTGTCATTGATCACCAATCACATGCAATTAAAACCATAAATCTGGCCATTATGCTTCAAAGGTTGTTGTTCAGTGACAGGTGAATAGCATTAAACAAAGTCTCGTAACAACTAAGGGAGCCCCCTCTAGTACAAGGGCCAGCTTGGACCTAAAGGCTGGTTGAATTGGTTTCGTGGCATAGTCTTTGCAGCCAAGGACTACCTATGGGAAATAGGTAGAACATGTTGGATGAGTTCAATGAAGATGAACAAAACAATACTCTGAGTATGACCTCACACTTAGATTACTTGATAAAACAACAAGAATCACTCATAACACATTAATAAAACACGTTCTTCAATGTGATAAATTTGCGATGGATAACACCAAGTGTGATACCAAAGATACACTTTTTCAACACCTTCACAACAACTGTGCAACAATTCTTGAGAATTTTCAAATGAGTGTGATATACGTTTTCTTGATAAAAGCAACTCGTTTACACATGAATTACTCACAAAACACACCAAAACTAGCTTGTGTACATTGTACCACAATTAACATGCTAAAAATGACAATTTGATTTCCTCAAAGACGGGAACATAACACTTAGACAAAACACATGCAATGACACTTAATTTTTACAATGACATACAAAGTCAAATTGGGCTTTGAAATTTTGATGTAGCCCAAAACATTTTAGGGTGTTATAGGAGTTACAACACTTGGTGACACACTTGTAGAATTATAGAAGCTTTTCCTTGGAAGATTCCTTAGTGCAGGGTGTAGTTCTTCACGGAGTATTGATTCATCACTAGGACCAGTTTTGTTTTTTCACTTACCTTTTGCACAAATTTAGCCCCCTTTGTCCTTTCTCAATCTAATAAAAGCATGAGACCAACAATATCACCTTGTTTTGAATCAATGAAAGCTAGTTTAGTTCACCAACTTTTTATTTTCATTGTATATTTTTCATCTCTAGCATAGCTCCACTATGAGAAGGCCTAGACAATACCCTCATGGAGTCACTACATGAACACAAACATTTCTTTGCTTGCAACAAGCATAGAGAGTACCCCGACGAAGTTGCTTGCATCACCTCCCTGCTAAGGAAGCATATCTTTTCTTTCACCCTTTATTTATGTATTTTATATAGGATTGTGCATAGGAACTTATTCATTTGATGGGAGTAAGAGGATCTCAAATTACTAAGAGAAGAAGAGTTTTTTCCTTCAAGGAAACATATATATGACCTTTCATTTTGGTTTCGTCATTTATATTTCTTAGCTTGTCCTTTTCAAATTGATTGGATAAGCAAGCAAAACACTAAACATAAGGAACTGAGTGAATTCATAAGATTTCTATAATGGGCATGGATATCATGGTTAAAAACAAAGCTCTCCTTACACAACGATCATATTTTTTGTCAAAACATCATTGAACAAAGTATGTAACCAAAATGGAGAAGAAGGATTGAAGTTTATCCAAATGTTGTAGTGTCACAAGACACTTTTCAATTCAACCACATGAACAAAAGAGCATGTTTAGAAAAGACACTTATTTACATGAATGAAAGAAATAACAAAAAAAAAGGACAAAGTAACAAAATATGTTCATACGGTATGGCACAACCGTAGACAATAATTAAAAATAATGTTTTTAATATTAGCCATTAAGAGGAACAAAGTCAATCTTCCCATCTAAATATTAACATAAATATTTGTTTTGGCTAAGCTTCTCATGCACCGTATATGGTCCGATCCACAGGGATTGGAACTTAGTATAATTAACTTCGTACTAGTAGGCTTTATCAAACATCAAGAATAGTTCGCCGAGAATGAATTCATTTTTCCGTGAAGACTTACTATCAAACCATCTTTTGTGGAGAGAAGATTTATCTTTAGCTTTCATTCTTCCTTCCTAAATCTTGATAAGGGTGCTTATCTTACTATAAACCGATAGGCATGGCTTAACCTAAGATTCTTGCGAAATTTGAATGGAAAGAAAGTAAATGTTCATGGGTAGGATGACTTCTTTTCCATACACCAAGAAGTAAGGAGAGGTTTTCATATAAGGTCTAAGCGTGACTCGATCAGCCCATAGGGAATTCATTGATCCATGTTGATGTTGGTCACAACCACCTATACCACTTGGACCCTCACAACTATCTCTTTTAGTTTTTTAGTTTCCTTATTTGTAGTACAATTTACTATTTTTGGCAGTTTTTCGTGTCTTGAACTTTCAGAGCCGTTTTGAGGCCCTAAACGATGTCTTTTTGGGAAAAATAGGACCAACATGGGTCATTGCCTAATGTTGGTCACTCAAAAGTTGGAGTCCTCAGATAGATATTTCTAATGAGGTATTGTGCATGTGAAACATAAATCGTATGCCAAAGTTACGACCGTGGGAAGTTGATGTACCAATTTACCCAAATGGGGCCCATAGTTTGGCGCTTAATCTCCAAGGTTTAGGTTTCTGGATGTTTAGGGTTTTCCATTGTTTCTCAACAATAAATAGGCCTTCAAGTCTCATTATAACATAGTTTAGAGGCATGTAGCCACCACATCTCTTCTCAGAGATAAGCTAACATCGCTCGAGCTAGTTTATTTCCTTTCTGTTTGTAAGAATATTTCATTATTTTACATTAATAAAATGAAGTGTTTGCTACATATTTGTATTTATGGTTATATGTGCAATTTTCTACATTCCTTTTTAAATCCTCATCAGTGGTATTAGAGTGGTCTACTCTTTCTCTTTTTTTCTTTACATGTCCACAACGAGGTCGAGATTCAATGAATTAGGGCTTGAACTCATCAAACCTTTGCAAGACCAATCACACAAATATCAACAGCCTCCCATGCTGGATGAAAAGAAATATGATGGGGCACGAGATCCTCTCAAAATCTTGCTCGAGGAATACCTAATGTGACAAAGGAATGCAATGAGGGCAACTTTGCCCAGATCGTTCAACAACTACCCAAGGCTGACACATCTACTTCTTTTAGCTACTCTAGGAGTGCCACACCCTTTGAGGTACAAGATAACTTTGACATTCCCATATTTGAGGGTCACATAGATGTAGACATTGTAGATAAATGGTTAAATTTGCTAGAAGGATATTTTTCCTTTCATAACTTTTCCAGTCAAGAAAACATCACTTTTGCACTTCTCAAAGGAGCCCCCCACGTCAAGGACTTGTGGGAAACCTACTATGAGCAGAGGGATGAAAGTACAAAATAACTATTTTCAATTGCACCCACTTCAAACTTGTTCTGGGATGCCATCAAAGAGCAGTACTACCTCGTTGGGAGCTATGAGGTTAAATACATAAAGTGGACGATGTTGCAACACGGAAGGGACCATGATGTGCTAGAGTTTACCAATGTTTTTCATACCCTTTGCACGAAGTTGTGTATCAAGTATTTTGAGAGGCATTTGGTTCTCAAGTATGCCTACATAGGTACATCCAGGATGATATGGAGTTCCTGAACATCTCCTCCCTCGGTACAACATACCAATATCTCGTCAAGATTGAGAAAAAGCTTAAATAGAAGAAGCGAGACTTTCGATCTGTGAATTCGAAGAACAAAGGACAAAACCAAGGGGGGTTGACCCAATACAACACATAAAAGTTGCAAGAAAGGAAGAACACAATGAAGTCAAAGAGGGACACACGAAAGTGGTGTGAGTTCCATAAGAGCCACACTCATACCACAAGTGAGTGCCAGACCAAGCAATGAGTGGTGGCTAAGTTGAAGGATTCAAAATAAAATGCATGTTCCAACCTAGAGTCAGAACCCAAAAAGAGGAATGACAAGGGGAAGCAGATCATTGATGCGGAGCCTAGTGCCACTGTTGCCACTGCCAAGATCTAGGAGAATGAGCCCGAAGATCCAAAGGAGGGGTAGTATTTTTTCCACTCACAAATGTGGGTGAAGGGTTCGTTTCGATAGTGGGAACCAAAAGAATCTCATTTCAGTAGAGGTCGTGAAGCATGTGTACCTGCTCACCATACCACACCCTCAACTATACAACATTGGGTGGCTTCAACAAGGATGAGATCTCTCAATCCGCCAGTGTCGCCTTCCCTATAACATCAAGCCCTTCATAGATGACGTAATGTGTGATGTATTATTACTCCAACAATACTTGTTGAAGTGGCATGTTGTGTATGAGTCAAGGCCTCACTCTGTTATTATTTCTTCGGGTAATTCGTTATACAGGATACTGGAGGTAGCCCCCCCTACCTCCACCTCTTTGATCTTTGCTAAGAAATGTAGTAAGATCATCTCCAAGAATCAAAAATTTAATTTCTTTCTAGTTCACTCTGAATGTAAGGGGAAGATCGTAGCCACATCCATGGCCCCTGGGAAGGGTCCCTCCATACAACATAAGTAGGTGGATACAGTGATGAAAGAAGACAAGAACATCTTCTCCTCACCCATAGGGGTATCGTTGCACAACGAGGTCAACCTTTTATTTGATCTCACTCCTGGAGCACCTCTACCTAATGGGTCGATATACCATCGCTCCATTATGGAAAATTCCAAGTACAAGTAGCGACACGATCGACATCAGGTTCCACACAAGTTTCAAGTCGGTGACAAAGTCTGGTTGCATCTACAAAAAGAACACCTTATAAGAGCCAATCAAAAATTGAGACCACTCTCATATGGTCCTTACACCATTACCAAGGTGGTGGGAAAAAATTATTTGGAGCATAGCATTCCCCCATTCCTAGGCTTGCACCAAGTGTTCAATGTGGAATACCCTCAACAATTCTTCCCACTCTTACTAGACACATGAGAATTGGAGAACAACTCACTAGGGACCAAGTTCAAGAGAAGCTTTCCCATCTCATGGAGGAACTCAATGTAATGGGGACCATTGCTTACTAACAGGGGAGGAATGATCCAGGTGGATGTTAGTGGCCACCCACTTATCCCGCATGGACTCCCACAACTATCTATTTTAGTTTTTCAGTTTCCTTATTGGTAGCAAAATTAATGACTTTCGGCAGTTTTTCAGGTCCTCAACTTCCGTAGATATTTTGAGGCCCTAAGAGATGTTTTCTTAGGAAAATTAATACCAACATGGGATGTAAACTAATGTTCATCACTCAAAAATTGTAGTCCTCCGGTAGATCTTTCTAATGAGGTATCGTGCCCATCAAATTAAGATTGTATGCCAAAGTTACGACACCGGGAAGTTGATGTACCAATTTACCTAAACGAGGCCCATAGTTTGGCACTTCATCTCCTAGGGTTAGGGTTTTCGATATTTAGGGTTTTCCATTGTTTCTCAATAATAAATAGGTCTTCAAGCATCATTTTAGCATAGTTCACAGCCATGTAGCTGCCACATCGCTTCTGAGAGATAAGCTACCAATGCTTGAACTAGTTTATTTCCATTTCTGTTTGTAAGCATATTTCAGTATTTTACATTAATGAAATGAATTGTTATTCCTGCTCCATATTTTTATTTATGGTTATAAGTGTAATTTTTTGTGTTCTTATTTAAATGTAGATCATTCATTAGAGTAGATTTCCAGTTAGTTTACTCAGAGAAGACGAGATTTTTGATGATACAAATGAGGTTCTTGTTGGTGGACTCAGTAAGACTATTTCCTTGGGGATAATAATTAGATGAATGTTTCAATACAATACCATTTTTTAATAAGAAACCATATAATCAAAGTAATGAAAAATACTTTGTATTATCAAAAACAAGTGAAGTCAGAACGCCAAAATTGGTAATGATATGTTGTTTAAGGAAGCTAATGAATTCGTGATGATTCACTTGGTTGAGTGGAACCACTTTTTTCCGCTGTGTTAAGTAATTTGTTGCAATAATAATATAGTGGTGTTTCTTCAATGATTATGGACAAATATCACCAATAACATCTAGGTCCCATTGCTAAAATGGTTCCCTGACAACAATATGCTTTAATGGGAAGGTTGTATTGTTTTCTGAGGTGGCACATATCTGATAGAGCAACCACTTGAAAGTGTAATAGTGAGCATATTTTAATAATGTGTGCTAATAAAAACTTCCTTGCATGATCTTGCACATTGTAGTGTCACCTACAAAGTGTCTTCTCATTGTTCCATCGTGAAGGTAACACAAGACCTTTTCTAAATCTTGTGATTCTAAGCATCTAAGTAGGACTCAATTATGCTTCTTTGTCATAATCACTCCATGGACCAACGAGTCACATAAATATTTTATTATGACTCTTGTCTGATGTTGTGCAGATAAATTGAATGGGAGAGTACCATGCTCAAGATACTATCGCACGTGTGTGTACGATGGGATTGGAATGTCAATAGTGGGAGCTCACTACACATTGTACATCTCGATCTCCTACTCCTGTGTAGATGATTCATATTCTTATCTATTCATTTCTTTTGCTGCTAACCTGGATACACCACGACCCTTGATAGTGTGAACTAGTTTGAATTTGAGATGGTACTCCTGTAAACTAGTAATCAAGTTCACTCTCCTCTCATGTAGCTCTTATTATACAATCAACAATCTAATTGTTGTATGTGGAATAAAGATAATACAATGATTCTTCAAAAGATAAGGTTATATGTGTTTCATCGCCTTGTAAACCACATTAGACTATTTATCAATGGTAGGGTATTTAAGTTTGATTCCTTGTAAGATAGAACTCATAAAGGATATAGGTATATCGTTATTCTTATTATGTTTCTACGTAAGCACAATGACAAGAGAAGTATCAGAAGAAAAGGTGTAGAGAAGGAAATTAGTGTTGAATTTTGGGTTGTACAAGGCTAGTGCTTCTGTGATTGCATTATTTATACAGGAAAATGCATCATTGTCTGTTTCATCCCAATTCTATAATTCATCCTTCCTCACCATCTCTTGCATGGGTTTCAATATTTGGTTATAATTAGGGATGAACTACTAGAGAAAAATTATCTTCCCCAAGAAAGAATACATGGCTTTATTTCTCACTCAAAAGGAAATTTTCATGACAGCCATGACCCTTTCACGTTCCACATTAATCCCACTTTTTTCTATGATGTCGCGAATGGTATTTCCCTCAAAAACTACAAAAAGTTTCTTCTTGGGATTCAGAAATATCCCCTATTTTCAACTTTTCTCAAAGATTTTCCTCGTATGGTCCAAGTAGCCAAACATTTTTTTTAAATACTGTGACATCATGAGGATACACCATCATGCTCTTCGAGATCAAGCAATGGAATGAAATGTCCATCACACTTTGAAAGTTTTCATCGACATTAACCAACCCAAATGGCATTCTTATGAAAGAAAACATGCCCCAATTCATTCAGAATGTTGTTTTTAGCCTGTCAAGTTCTGAGATTTGAGCCTAGTTGTAACCAAAAACTCCATCAAGTAGGGAAAACATTTCAGACCCTAAATTTTTTTTTAATTTCTTCACCATTAATGAAACTGGATAGTTATATTTTTTCAAGGTGCGATTGAGATTTATAAAGTATGCACACAAGTGTATCCCTTAATAATTTTTCCTTCGACCAAATTTAGAGACCCATGTCAAATGTAGCACTTTCTACACTTTCTGCAACTTTTAATTAAATGGCTTACCCCCTTCCTTTATTGGGATAACATGCTAGATTATTCACATGTCATTGTTTATGAGCTTACCATATGTCCATGCGAAGACATCCCGGTACTACTTTAAAAGGTGGATAAATGATTTCCACTCTTGAGGTGTGTAGTAAGTGCAATTTTGGTGAACTTCAAATCACTTTCTATAACAAGCTTTATTTGTTCGTGTAACACATTTGAACTATAATTTTTCAAGTTCACGGGTCCTCGAGAGAAATTTTGCAAGTCAAACTAATTTTCTAATGATACCGTGTCGTTAGGCTAGGGGTTTCCTTATTTTCTAGATCCACATATTACAGTGCTTTGTCATGCTCATCTTTTTCAATGGATGCATCTTTGAACACATCATTGTTCACCATGAAATGCAATACCTCCTGGTCATCATTTGAAATGGGAAAATTAGTGATATTATTAGGAATGAATGTCTTATAAATAAGTTAAGGAGAAAAACTATCCCTAAGTGGTGGCAACCTAAATTTTCTTTTTTCTAATGAATCTATAGTTGTGTTACATATTATAGGAACACATACAATATTGAAAGATCACAATTGAGAAACCCAATCCCATACATAAATTTAGTGACACATAATGTATAGTATTTAGTAGGTGTCATATGATGATCTCACAGTCATGTATTACCTTAATTACACCAATTTTTAAGTAAATGGCTTTCTATAAGCCCAAGATGAGAGCTTTATATTCTGCAGTGTTATTAAGCACTCAAATTCCAAGTGGAAATAAATCAGTTCTTTTTTCTGCTATGGGTCTATTGAAACATAACCAACTCGAGAGCCCTCCTATGCCTTAGAACTATCAAAATACAAATTCCAAGATTTATAGGTACTAGGGCTATATCTTATGCTAGTAATACTAACACCTACTATATATAAATGATTTCCTCTAGTTGGACTAGGAAGGAGTTCCTTGGGAAAAAATTTCAATGGCTGATTGAACCTCTCATTCAAACCTCTAACCTTCTCTTTCTACTCCATATTTATATTCCCTAACTCCCTTAATAGCAATGTTGGGGTCTTGTCATGAGCAAAGTTATCATCGAACACATTTTTAAGCCCCTTCCAATTTTGAATTGAATCTCCATGAAGAATGTGATACCAAACAACTACTCTACCATCTAAGGTAGAAGGAAATAGTCCCCATGCAACATTATCATAACATACCTTGAGCTTATGTAGGTGTAGGTTGAAGTTATTCAAATGGTCTTCCGCTTTGGTTGCCTTTTGAGGGTCATATTTGGTTAACACTATTTCTTGGTGTCTTGGAATCTTATGGAAAATACCCAGAAGGATGAGTGGGCACTCAGACGTTCAATACACATCTTAGTCTACCATCTTCTTATATTTGTGGTCCTCCTCTTCAGAATTAGAGGAATCTCCCCCGAGACCACCTAATGTTTGGAAAATGGCATCTAAGAGAAAAAAAATTTCCTTTCCCCCTTGGTTGTAAGGTGAAGGTTGTCTTCAATGTTTTGTGTCCCCTATAGATTCTCCTAACTCTTCAATGGAAGAAAACGTCATATTTTTCACCGTAGAAAGCATTTTTCTCGTAGGAGTTGTTTCTTCCTTCTTTGGAAAATAAATAATATTACGTGGTCCATGAATTAGTACAATATCCTTTGCAAAGACACAAGATATAGACTGAATTGCATGGGTATGCTCATAGGTAACGTGATAAGTTTTTTCCAAGCTGGGTTGAGAATATTTTCTTACTTCAAGAATATGAGTGAGAGAGGTGACGATAATGTTGCTACCTTGTCTAGAGGAAGTATGATGTGGGTGGGTCAAGTTATCAATGATAAAAGTCTCGATTCCCTCCTTCTAGTGCCATAAATCTTAACAATGTTGCACTTGCCAACATTCAAAGCGATCTCCCCGATACGCGGTCTTAATTAGACCTCACACATTTGATACATGAGCCTGAGTAAGAATATGTCCCAATTTTCTTCTTCTTAAAGGTTTGCATTGGATTTTCTATCACCAAGAGAGAGGATGGCATATGTTCCTTCAAAAACCATGTAGGTGTGTCTCATGAATGTTCTGTTGCAGGTGTGTTAGGGTTCTTCTACTGTGGAGGGAAAAGAATGTGAGCCTCTCGGTGAGAGGTAATAGTACCACCCTAGGGGAGACACATGCAAAGAACAAGGATTCATCTAACATCCAGCGAAATATTCCATAAATATGCAACTATCGTTATAACCATTACAACACATTCTCAATATGATAAGCACTGAAATAACAAAAATAGTTCAACTACTTAAGTAAAAGTGAAAAAAAACATGAATCATAATTATTTACATAGAAATATTACAACCTTTCATTATCTTTGCATGAAGAACATGTTGGCTGCTAAGATTCAAACATTAAGTTAATGTCCCAATACAAATGAATTGAATGAAAATCTCTTGCTCCAATAGTGCAGTGTTGTAGCCACCACTTTCTCATGCTTGTCTGACTTCCAATGGCTTTTGAAATTTCACATGACTCTTTACATTTTTTACATGTCCTTTCGACTTCGACTTCATAATAGATTTTCAAATAAGAATTTACAATAATCCACAGAATGATGTGGAACATGATGACTTATGACATGAAATTAAATGACACTGATGACATCAAATGCATGATAAAATGGAGATGTCAAGACATTCTTTGTTGTTTCTTTCTTTGTGTCTTCCTAAATATGATCTCATCTTGCACCCCCATATGGCTTAGTGATGAGGAGTCTTTAGTGTTATCAAATCTTGAGTAGCTTCTACAAACTTATGTGCCTTTCTTCCTCATGATTCATTAACTTATACCTTCAGCTATAGAGGTATCTTCTAGCATGGTCTCCTTCTCCATCTCCTTCTTCATCATCTTTTTATATCATGATGGAGTAGCTTGTTGAAAATTGACAAAGAAGTTCCTAATTTACCTTTTACCAAATTAATTAGGAGAAATTTGAATTTGAATTCCATAAATATAGTTGGAGGTAGCTAACTAAGGTGACATGGCCTTTTCACTCACTTAATTGAGTTAGTTTGAGTTGGAGACACTTGAGTTATGTATAGTTATGATTGATTTCTAATTTCTAGCAATTAGGTTTAGTTGATTTGAGTTATTATGAGTTTAAATAATTCTAACTGATTAAGAACTAGTGGAGGATCGACTAGTCGAGCATAAATTCATGTGATCCTTTATTTAACTTATCAACCATCCCATAATAATTGGTAAATGTAGACAACCTGAGTTATCCATTTCAGATAGTAGTCAAAGTTAAGTGTACTATCACTTGTATCATTTTCAAAGTTGTATAGGTGGTGCATGGAGTCAGAGAAAGGCCTAAAGGGATTGTGCAATTCCCAATGAGAAATTTCCCTAATTAATAAGGTGATAATTTCCTATTGAATAACGTAATGAAATAGGAGCTTGGGAAAGAAAAAATTTGTCTAAGTATTGGCTAGGGTTAGTTTGTGAAGCTACAATATAGACTATATTAGTGCGGAGGTTTCCCAGGCTTCATCAAGTATTCTATTTCTTCTCTATAGGGAGGGGTTTTGAGCAGTTTCTTTCCCTTAGGTAATATTATGAGCATGCGTGTTCAATCTTATATAATGTTTATGTTGTGATTTCACAATTCTTTAGTTTCCTTCCATTAATGAGTAGCATAGAATCATGTCTTTTGATTTAGAAAATTAGATAATTATGTTTAATCTACAAGAAATTTCTATATGGTATCAAAGTAGGAATCACAATAGGAGACAAAATTTTGAAGTTGTCTTTACAGGTGAATCAAATTTGCAGGATCATTCTTCAAAGCTAGTAGGATGTATTTGTATGGACTGAGACTCGAGTTTTCCGTTGAGGGTAGCTTGAATTATTTTTCTTGGAGGGACATGATGGAGGCAGGGTTTGAAGATAATGGGCTGAATGAATTCATAGGTAATTTTATTTCATACCCTCCAACATTTGATGCTCAGATCTAGTAGTATGGAAGAAGTGTGTAGAAAAGGCGAGGATCATACCGTATTGAATCTCTCTAAGAAAGACACTCCATATGCAATGTGGCAAGCATTGACAAACTTGTTTTAGAACAACAATGACCAACTAAATTTGGCACTAAAGGACAAGCAATGGAAAAAGGGAGACACAATACCACAATACCTGAGAAGGTTCACAGAATGTCAGGATGAACTTGGGAGTGTTGGTATTATGGTTGTAGTCTATGTTTTAACACCCTACAGAAATTACCTGCATAAGAATTCTAAAACACAGAAGGAACGGTGCGAGAACATAACACATAAAATAGATATACACACAGATTTTCCCCTAGATCCCAAAACTGAGACTATCGGCTTGATTTTTCATTATGTTCCTTTCAATGTTACAATCAATATTTATACATGTCAAAGCATCCAATACCATGGACTAAAAACCATCGCATCCAAAACCATGTGCGAAAATCATGCACAAAACCATAGGTAGGTCCGCCCAACCTAATATAGGGTCCAAAAAAAAATATTTCCAGGGCGGTGCCCCAGACCCCGTAGAGGGGGGCTACCCACCCCCCTCAAACCCCCTATGACCCCCCACTACGCAATCAGTTCAACGAAGGGGGGGCTCCGCCCCCCTTCTAACCCCCCGGTTAACTATGTGGGCTATTCCTGAAAAGAATATAACACAACCCAACATGTAAAAGATGATCTAGTAACGCTATCATGTTTAGGCATTCTCAAGAGCTCGCATAGCCACCAAGATTTGGAAAATGGGAGGAAGAAGCTACAAAATTGGGATTGATTATGGTCTGACTTGCTGCAAGACGAAATAAGGCAGAGCACCAAAGATGGTACCTCATCTAAGCATGATGACAAGGATACGTGTGCCTTGGATATGATATCAAAGCAAGGGAATGGGAAGAAATGTTGAAAAGTGTGCAACAAGATGATGGAGCTTAGTGAAAAGAGTCGCCTTCACTAAGTGGGCCCGCAGGCAAATTATGGCGCAAGTTCTATTTTTGATCACAGTGTGGGTGATCACAGTGTGGGTGATCACAGTGTGGGTGATCACAGTGTGGGTGACCACAGTGTGAGTGATCACAGTGTGAGTGATCAAAGTCTATTTTTAGACTGGATATCAAAAATAGAAAAGTCAAATATTATTGTCTCATAATAATATTTGGACTATAAACTTGATCTTATTCTCTTGGAGCACATCAGGATGAGCTACGGATGTGGTACATGAAGATACCAGAGGGAAATACGTGGTTACCTATGTGATGACTAATATTTGCATGCAGGACTTTAGTCAGAACTCAAGTGAGTTGAGTTTAGTGGACTAGAGGTGCAATTGATAAAGTTGTGTTCAGTTTAACTTTGTTAAACAAGTTGTATTTAGTCTAACTGATCAATAGACTAGAGATGAGTTGGGTGAATTAGTTATTAATTAATTCACAAGTTATTAACTCATAATGCAACTATAGAATACATCAGTTAACTTAGTTGCATGTCAGTGCATGTTCAGTTCAGCAGGGATAGGTGTTAGAGGATCAGATTGCCATGAGTTGTGACTAATGCTGTGCATGATGATTTGCACAATCAGAGGGATTGAGTATGCCAATGAACTGGCCAATATCAAGAATTGTAGCCTGTGCTCACGTCCAACAGAGTGTGAGTGATTATTTACAGGTCAAATACGAGTTTGGCAAGCCATTCTCATCAGTTCTTGAGCAGGTATTGAGTTGTGGAGGCAGGCAAGCAGCGGGGGAGAATTGGAGATCAAATCTGAGCTGTATTGTGTGTAACAGGTGGAGCTGGTACTCGATTGCTTGTGATCAGCATTGTACATTGTAATTTTACATGATTCAATCAATATAATATACAGATAGTTGGGGTTTTTAGTGAGATGCTTTCCTCAGGATACATACTGTGTTAATGAGTTTGATTGATGCTTCTATGTACGCCTATGAATGTTTCTGCTTCTGTAAATTGATGATCAATGTAGAGGAGGTTATGTATTATGCATGTTCCGCTTATAAGTGTATAATCAGGATAATCTCTGTGAATATGTGTCATATTATTCAAAATTTCTACAAGAAATCCTAATCCAAAGGGGATTCCATTGCATGCAGTAAGAAGAAAGACCTGTCAAAGATCAAGTTCTTTCACTGTCATGAAATGTGACACTATGCCATGAAGTGTTCACACAACAATGCTAGTAAAAAGCCCTCAAGAGGAGTAGCATGTGAAGCATTAGCTTCCTAATTTAAATTGGAATTCACCCTCATTGCATGCATGACAAGAACAATGATGGGTAGTGTGTGGTTTTTGGAAAGTGGGGCTTCATTCCATATGATAGCAACAAATAAATTTTAATTGACTTGGAGGAGAATTATCTCCACATGCACATCAAGATGGGAGACGATGGAAGGTATAGCGCAACTGATATTGGTACAATTACATTTCATAGGGAGTATTGTTCCCCTCTTAGGCCCCTTCTCCTTTTTTTCTTGGGAAATTCCTTAAGTGAAGTAATTTCTAGATGGATAATACAATCCATTCAACAAGAAATCTATGAGTAGAAACATGATATCCACATATATTCTATCATCCTTATTCCTTAACTTGGCATTAAAATTACTTTATGTTCTTCATGCTAATCCAATCAAGTACAAAAGGAAAAAGGGAATATCAATAGTGAGAAAATCATTGTTAAAGGTATATATAATCTTCTATGAACAAGCAAACTCTTATACTCCCATTAATATAGGATCTGTCTTCTACCCATTGACATAATGAGTTCCTATAAACAAATATATAAATAAAATAAAGAAAGGTTGAAGAAGAGAAAGGTTTCCTATGTATAGAAGTGAAGAAAGTAACTTAACCAAGGTACTAAATATGCATGCTGGCACTGAAGTGATGTTTATGTTCATGTAGTGACTCTGCTATGCTACTGAATAGGCTTGGTATAAGCAGAGAAATACCAAAGATGAAAACTAAGACTCTTAAAATCTTTAGCTCGTAACAATATATTACCCTTCTCTTGAATAAAAAAAATTGAAATGCCAACATTTTTTGTGTGTTAAAGGAAGAAAGGGAATAATGAGTACTACATCAATAACTAGGTTAAGACGAGAATCCAGGGAAATTCCCTAATGAATCAATACATTATGAAGGGATAAATTTTCGATGAAAGATGCCCCTAGGTAGGGAAGCTAAAATTCACCTAGTGTGTTGCCAAGTGTTGTCGCTACTACAACAGCCTCCAAAATTGCTATAGTCAAATTCTGGAGCCTACCTTCTAGTATGTGAAGTATCACTTTTGGTCATCAAGTATTTTTTTATATTTATACACATATTTCAAGTTTCCATATTTCTTTCTAAATTCCTTTATACCATTAAGAGTGGTGATAGAACACTTTGAAGCCGTATTACACTTTCTAGCCACAAAATGACACTTATTTGTCACAATTGCACATACTTTATTTGTTGCATTTAGAAAATGTTTGTGAACTAGAAATATCATGTATATTTCTTAGTCTTCGGTCATGGGTCAGTTTCACTAATTATTTGAGATTTTTTATGCTTTATAACACCCCTAACGTACCGTGTTTTCCCATGTTTTATCCTCCTAGACCTAGACATTTTCTCACTTCGAAATCGTGCTATGTACGCTAGGAAGAGCACATTTCACAATTCTAAGACCTAGTGGACACCCTCATTTTCAACTAGAACTACACCTTACACCTATATTATCTCTCCCTTCCCCTCGAGTTCACAACACACTTGAAGTTAGCAAACCATACCTGTCCTCCCTCAATGCCGAAACCTTATCTGTGTCTACTAGTTGAGCCCACTTTTCATTTCTAGTGGGTAGTGATGCCTTCCTTCATTTCTTGCAAGTGTGCCCTATGTATTCCTTATGGATGTAGATCTCCTTCCAATTTCATGCAACAATTTTAGTAAAATGTCATGTTCTCTTTCCACTTGCAAGCATGCCATGTTTCCTCCAATCAGTCTCATCCTCCATAACTACACATGGAATAGTCTTTGTGAGAAGTGAAGCCCTCTATTATCTCTTGCGAGTGTGCCCTATTCCCAAGATCTCTTTCTCTCTCTTCCCATAGTGCACTATTCATCCACAGTCAAAACATTTTCCTAAAACATGATAGAAAAGGAGATTTTTGGTTACATGTTTGTTTTTCATGAGTAATCTCTATCGGTAGGTGTTCAACAAAGCATGGAAGAGAAGTGTCAAGAGATCTCTCACTAAAGGTTGTTAAAGGAAGCATATTGAAGACAAAAGGCACAAATGTACCATGGTGTGACAATTGAAATAACAATGGATTCCAATGATCAAAGGGACTCATGAAGACTCCATAATCTTTCAAGACCCTCTCGAGGGTAAAAGGAAATCACAATGC
Source organism: Pinus tabuliformis (assembly GCA_031772625.1). Taxonomy (NCBI): domain Eukaryota; kingdom Viridiplantae; phylum Streptophyta; class Pinopsida; order Pinales; family Pinaceae; genus Pinus; species Pinus tabuliformis. The sequence goes on from CM062804.1 coordinate 1,270,340,709, forward strand.
AAGATTTCTTACAAGTATTGAAGACATAGTGGGAGTGTTGTCACTTTTGAATGAACTATATGTACAAGTCACCATTGCACCAAGTCATCAATGTCAATAACTTGTCATGTCATCACATGATGATGTGAAAATTGATGATGTAATTTTGGACAATATTGTAAATTTAAATATGTGGAAGTCGAAGGGTAACATATGGAAAAATGAGTCATATGGATATTTTCAAAATTCTTATAGAATTGCAAAAGTCACATTAGAAGTCTAAGAGTCATGAGGGATGTTTAAAAGTCATGAAGATATGAAAGGTCATTCTTCTTGTTATAAAAGAAGCCTCATTACTCAAAGAAGGCAATCCAACTAGGCATTAGAGAGGAAGAGACTTATTTTGGAGAGTGAGAAGTGGCTTAATAATCCACTATTGGACATAGTCATGTTCCATTGTATCAAGGTATCTTGGAACTTTCACTTAATATTTGAAGCCCATCGAGCCAACAAATTTTATTGCATACATCATAATTTTTTTAAAGCTATTATTTCGATGTTTGTGGTATATGTTGGCATTCTTATGTACCAAATAAATTGAACTATGTTGTCGGATTTGGTGCTCATCTTTTTCAATGCGTGTTATACATTTTTTAATGATAATTACATATGTTTGAACTATTTCCTTAATGGTTAATGATTATTTCATAAGTATGCATGTGTTTTTTTACTAAAGTAGTACAATTACTTTTCTCTTAACGACTTACTTTCGTTTCCTTATAGTAAAATAAACTTGAAACATCTTACAAATGAACACTTCCCAAGGTATAGTTACTTTCTCATTAAAAAATACATGTGTGTTTCTCTCTTATGCTAACTACTACAACTAAGGAAAATATATAAGTACATGGCAGTGAGGCTAGATTTCTAGATGGGGCTCCTATACCAAACGTTGTGAGGTCTAATTGGGATTGCATGTCAGGGTGTCCCACTATATGTTGGTAGGATCCAACAACATCAACACATCCAAAGGGGAAATTAGTAGGAGAGGCACTCCCAAAGGTGTGTGGTGTTAAAATAAAGAACTTATTTCTCTCAAAAATGCTTTCCACACATGCACATAACTAATTCATATTATATCCAATTCATTTATACGTTATTCATGCTAAAATAATGTCTATGAATAGCTAAATCAAAATCATGAATCTTTACATCAATTTATTTTAGTTTCTTGTACATTGGCTCTCTAAAAGGTATATATTTCATGATATGTTTGCTTCAAATAGACCAACAAATTTAAAAATTGGTGCTTCCTCACCATATGTAGGTCTCTCACCTCATTTTTGAATCATATCTATTATAGTAGCTGTCACAATTCATTCTAGAGTTAAGAACTCCAATAATGCTGAATTGGTGTAAGATAACCCCTTTACCCGATAGTCCATACTAAGGGTAGAAGGAATAAGTTTCTATCCTAGTCTACCTCTTTATGTTTTTTGATGGAAATGTGGTCTAAATTTTTAATGTTTTTAAAACTTCTCAAAACCTAGAATAACCAACACTATTGTGCTCATCTCATCGAGACTTTTTTAACGATATACAACTTATCTTAACCTAACTTTCAAATCGAGAATTATTACAATTTCAAATTAGGTTTATTTAATCTTAGGACATCACCATCATCTCCCATGTGGCACACATATGATGCTCTGAATTGTGCCTACTTGCTCACTTTCCCAAAGTGGAATAATCCATGTAGAATACACATATCCTCTACATAGTTGGAACCCAAAATACATGAGAAGAAACACAAAGCATGAACACAACCATACTCACCTTGATGTGGTTTTCTAACGCCACTACACTAACTTCCTAACTCACAAACTAGACTTGTTGAGCCTAACTCCTAACTAGTGGGTCGTGTTGATGAAAGTTTAGTAGTAGGGTATGATGGCCCTATTATTATTATTTAAACGAATACAACTTTTTTTAGTTCTATATATTTTAAAAGTTTTATTATATTTAATTTATTACAAAATTATTCTAGAAGGGGTAGATTTTATTTCTTCTCCCTCATACTTATGACTTCCAGAAATTTTTAGAAAATATACATTTCAAATTTCTTGCATGCATTAATAGAGTTAGTTAGTCGGGTACTTACCTATTTGAATCACTTTCATGTTATCACTTATCCATAAGATTTGTTCGCTAAAAAAATGAAAGGTTCAATTTTTTTCTCTCCTCTTTGATCTCTTAATTGTGAGTTAATTTCTGACTCATCTACTATTTAGAGGGTGGCCCCTTTTGAATTAGTTGTAACAAGATAACAATTTTCAATAATTTGACATTGGAACACAATTTCTTTTCCCATACTTTATAAATAACCAATGGGATTATCATGGTTTCACTATAGCTCATGGTATTGCAATGGTGGATTAAAAGGCCTTTTTTCCTATGAAATTATTTTTCCCATAGTTGTGTCTAGAGGTGCTCTCCACCCTAGTATGGTCAAGATGTTATAAAATTAATTTAGGAAAATGTAAGCATTTTTAAATGGTTAAAATATATATATATATATATATATATATATATATATATATATATATATAGTAACCCTTCCTCAAACATTTTTTTCTCAGCCAAACTAAAATAAATAAATAAATAACACTACATTAAAATAAAATCCGTTTTAAACAAAAATAGTTATGTAAACTTGACTTGGTCAAGATACTAATGGTTTTTGACCTAGATGTAAACCACCCTCCAAACTTTTTCCTTAGATTCGTTTTGGAGCCTCCCTACCAACCTAGAAGCATGTATTGCCTTGTCAAGTACAAAAGCTTCAGTGATTTTCTTGCAGAATGACAACGTGCATTGGAATTATGATATGGGTGTTTTCCTTAATGGCAACTCACTCAGATGATAGTTCACATTGCAATAAGTTTACTTACAGATCAGACTCCAGATATTGAAGAGAGAGAGTGGTTTAAGAAGTATACGCTCATTCACTTTGTCCAAGCAATGTATACACACGAGTTAATAGAACAAAAGGAGCATATAAGTTACACACACTTTCATAGGAGGAAAAGCATGTACTGTTGGAAAATCAAGGTTTTGGTCAGAGGTATTTAGTCCAAGGTATTTTGGTCGAAGGTATTGATCCAAGGTATTTGGTCCGAGGTATCGACCCTAGATATTTGGTCTAAGGTATTGGTCCTAAGTGGTTTTTGCCCAAGGTATTGAGAAAGGCCTAGAACTATATAAGGAGGAAAATATCATTGGGCCATGGTGTGCAAGTAATGAATATCCTATGAAGAGTGAGATCAAAAGGAAATATGCATGTTATGAGTTTATGGTGCTTTGCTTGATCTAAACTAGAGATGAACCTTAGTAGTTGATGGGTGAGAAGATCTAATGATGGATCAGGATCATGAGACCTAAAATGAATTATCATTATATGGTTTGATCATCAATAGACTAGGCCTGAATGCTAACTCATGATTTACACTGTAAATGTTCTGATCTCCGTATGATTGAAGTCTGGAATAGTTGTGATGTTTTAAGTTAGCATTTACAAATATGTACACTTGTTCTCTTTGGCAAAAGCGCATATACACACTGGTTTGGCACATAGAAGTAGCTTATAGAATATGAAATATGATGTTTGAAGTTGCAGTTGGTTCTGGTTGTTGATGTAGAGTTATGGGTTACTCTCTCTATTTTGGTGACTATGTTTTGGTGATAGTGTTCTGAATGTTCAGATTAACTGGTTGTGATTTGCTTGAGTGATGATGGGTTTTAAGTGATTGGTTGTATAGCAGTGGTGATTGATTTTTGAGATTCAATTTTGTTGATGGGTCTAGTATGAAAATATGATGAAATGTGACCTTCAGATTGTGGTGTTGCATTTGAGGAGTATCTAGTCTGAAAATTTATGAAACGTGGTCCCTGGATGTTAGGTTGCTATAATACTAGTGATTACCCCATTAATTTTGTCATTGTATCCATTGTTGTCATTGTTGTGACCCTATTGTCCCCATATTGTTATTATTGTGTGCCCCAGAAGCCCACTATTGTTATTTATGTGACGTTATATTATTATGGTTAGGTTGGCTTGGGTTATATTGTCACCCTTTAGACTCCTATATATAGAAATGAGGTTTTTTCATTTGAATAATCCAAGAGTTATTCATTTATGTAATGTAGAGGAGGTTTCCCCCTCGAAGAGGCTTCTTTTGAAGGTACCTGACCTAAAAAAGAACCTGGTGTCTATCTCGGCAATGGAAGACAAAGGCTACAAGGTGACCTTCAGTGATGACAAGGTACGTTTATCGAAAAATAATGTTAAATATGCCTTCACACTTGGGTTTCAAGTTGATTCATTATATCATGTCAGTGGAAGTCCGCTAGGTGTCATTTCTTGTGACACATCTCTTGAGTCCAAACTTTTGCATCGAAGGTTTTCCCACCTTCACTATAAAGCTCTACCTGATGTAAGACAAATGGTAACAGGGATGCCCCAATTCCAAGTAGAAAAAGAAGGCGTATGTCTAGGATGTCCCAAAGGAAAGCTTAAAAGGGGACCATTCCCCTCAAGCCGAAGCAAGACCTCTGATATATTACAACTGGTTCACTCAGACATATCCAGTATGATGCTTGTGAACTCCTTGGGAGGATATTCATATTACATTACTTTTAGAGATGAATATTCTTGAAAGACTTGGATATAATTTTTGAAAATGAAGGATGAAGTGTTCTCTTGGTTTCGACACTTCAAAGCCTTGATGGAGAATCAAACCGAAAAGAAGATCAAGATCTTAACGACTGATAATGGGACTGAATATGAATCTAATGAGTTTCATGACTTTTTTAAAGAGGTTGGAATCTAGAGGGAGACTACTACAACATATACTCCTGAACAGAATGGTGTGGTGGAAAGGAAGAACTGTACGATTGTGGAAGCTATCTATGCGATGCTCCATGATCAAAGACTTCTAATGTTTCTATGGGTCGAAGCTACAAACACCATCGTATATGTACAAAACCAATGCCCTCATTAAGAATTGGGTTCCAAGACTCCTGAAGAAATGTTCACCGGTAAGAAACCTGACATATCTCATTTTAGAATTTTTGGAAGCCTTGTATATTTTCATGTGCCGAAAGAGAAAAGGGATAAATTGGGTGCATCTGGAAAGAAAGGAATCTTCATAGGCTATGGTGAAAATACTAAGGGCTATAGAATCTATGTAGCCAGTCAAAAGGAAGTCATGATTAGTCATGATATCACCTTTGACGAAGATATGGCTCTCACCAAGGTGGACAATATTTTGACTTTGAGGAGCTGTCAAGAAGCTGACCCTAGGGAACCGAAAGAAAAGGATGATGAAGCAATGCTTGATGTGGAAGAACTTGTGGATCCTATTGATCCACTTGAGCCTTCCTCTTCTAGGAAGAGGCCCTCTTGGCTAAGGGGGCTACTTGATGATGCTGAAGGACACACTGCACCCCAAGGAACCTTCCGTGAAAGTAAGAAACCCAACAAGTATCAGGGATACCTGACCACCATGAACACAATCATACAAAATGAGCCTTCATAATTCTCAGATGTCGTCAAGCATCAAGTATGAAAGTATTCTATGACTAAATAATATGAGTCTATTATGAATAATGATGTCTAGGAAGTAGTTCCCAGACCCCAGGACAAGACAATTGTCACTTCTAAATGGATTTACCACCATCCGCTCAATCATACCCCTTGCGACTTCAAAAGGATGGAACCTACATCAGATGGATGTCAAGACCGTGTTATTGCATGGTTCAATCAAAGAAGAGGTCTACGAGGAGCTACCCGAAGGATTTTAGATTTATGATCGAAAATCTCATGTATGCAGGTTGAAGAAGGCTCTCTATGGGCTAAAGCAAGCACCTCGAGCATGGTATGAGAGGATTGATAGCTACTTGATGAAGTTGTCATTAACTAGGAGTGAAGTCGATCCTAACATTTACTTTAAGATTGAAGATGGCAAACCTCTCATACTGGTGTTGTATGTGGATGACCTTTTTCTAACTGGTGTAGACCCTCTCATTCAAAAATGTAAGAGAGAGTTGGCTTTTGAATTTGAAATGAAGGACCTAGGACTTATGCACTATTTCCTAGGACTTGAAGTCTAGCAGAAACCAAGGGAAATTTTCCTATCTCAAGGAAGATATGTGGTGAAGATATTATAAAGATTCGGTATGGTACACTGAAAGCCTATAACAACCCCGATCGAGCTTGACTTCAAGAAGTTAAGCGATATTGTTGTTGGACCTATTTTATGAAATTCTACCAAGTATAAGAAACTCATTGGAGGATTAATCTTCTTAGTGAAGTCCCGTCCAGATATATGCTTTGCAGTCGACACACTAAGTCAACATATGGTTGAACCTCACCACATACATTAGATTGGTGCCAAGAATATGTTAAAATATATTTATGGCAGAATTACATATGGGTTAAGATACACTGTTGGAGATGTGAGACTACTTGGATACACTGATCCTTATTGGGCAGGCAGTGTGGTGGATCGTAAGAGCACTTCCAGGTGTTGTTTCTCCTTGGGATCTACTTCGATATCCCCAATGAGCTGGAAGTAGAAAATAGTGTCTCTTAGCACCATCGAGGCAAAGTATATTGCTGCTATCATGGCCTCCTGTGAGACAGTCTGGTTGCGAAAGTTCTTCAATGAGCTGTTTGGATTTACATTGGATACCACCATGATCCTATGTGATGACCAGAGTGGGATTCGTTTATCAGAGAATCCCATATTTCATGATCGATCAAAGCATATTCATGTCAAATACCACTATATTCGAGATATGGTGTAGTGGGGAGCTATAAGTCTACAAAATATCTATACAGATGAACAGGTTGCCAACATTCTTACAAAGCCCATGGGAAAGGTCAAATTTTTGGCTTTCCATGAACAAGTTGGTGTCGTTCAGAAACCCTCTGATGAGGGTCCTATATGATGTATGGAGCTCTTGTAGCTCCAGGGGCGTGTGGGTACTTCTTGGATTGACATATGACCATAGGGTGAAAGAATCAAAACTTTCCCTGTGACACCCCGTGGCGACTATGTAGCAGGACGATTAGTTCTCCTATGAGGTCTAGATGATGTGTTCTTCATGACGATTATGCAATAGGATGATTACTAATCTTGTACGGTCTAGATGATGTGTTCTCCATGACGATTATGTAGCATGATGATTAGTTCTCTTGTGAGGTCTAGATGATGTGTTCTCCATGACGATTGTGTAGCAGGATGATTAGTTCTCTTGTGAGGAGAGGATTGATTAGCTCTCCTGTCGAGGAATCCTACCCATGTAGTCTGGGTCTCATGGGAATTACCTCTCATCTAATCAATGAGCAGGGAAATGAGGATAGGAACCATAGTTGTAGTGATGGATGCATCGATGTATCTATCATACACCCTATGCTAGGATGAACTTCATTGATTTGGGATCAATGGTACTGGTATAGGACCAGTGGTAGGAGTTGTACCCACTATGACAGTGACTGTGGGTGAGTTGAGGACTAGTTTGGGACCAGTGGTACACACTATGAGACTGATTTTGAGTCAGCGGATGATGATACTGCTTTGGGACCAGAGGTAGGAATTGTACCCACTACGACACTGACTTCAGGTCGGTTAAGGACTGGTTTGGGACCAGTGGTACACACTCTGAGACTAACTTTGAGTTAGTGGAGGATGGTATGATACATCCTCTATCATTTCTTCTTCTTCATAATTCAGAGAAAGAAGAGAAGAGTAGAACAGAGCAGAGCATAGTAGATAAGAATAGGGTAGGACATAATAGAGCAGAGCAAGAATAACAGAGCATAGTAGAATAAGGGTCAAGATATACAGGGTAGTGCATTTGATGGATGAATAGTAGCGACCGACAGATGAATTACAGATGGAGTTCTCCCTAGTTGAGAGGGAATATTAAAATTGGCAACTAGGGCCAAACTCCATATGGGTGATCTTATTCATGGCTGATAATAATTTTATTAGATGCCTCTCATCTAGATCTGTAGGATTGATCTAAAGATCATCCGATTCTAATAAGTATTTATGGAGATATGAATTTATTTTGATTATGGAATAATTATCCAGCCGACCATCAACTCATGTAGGCTCAAAAGCCCAACAGTCGCATCCACTCAATCACCATGATTTGTGTATAAATATAGGAGGTTTTTTCCTCATTTGTACTTGCTCATCTCACCACATCTCTCTTTCTCTCCTGCATGGAAAATAGGCCCTTCTCCTACTGTGCAGAAAGAGACTCTTCCCTCACACGTGTGGAAGGAAGATGCAGAATTTAGTGTTGCAACTGTAGATCAGAATTTTGACCAGCATTGACCATCAGACTCTGTCCCATAATTGTATTATAGGTGAATCTGGATCTCTTCTGAAGGCCAAATTTTCTAATGAAGGAATCAAGTTGATCTGACGGTTGGTTTGCAAGATATTGTCTTCCCTAGTCGGTTGATCTAGGGTTTGCTGCTGCTGATGTAAATTAGATTTATGTACTATTTCTCTCTGCTAAATTATTGAAGATAAAGGAAGATTTGATCAAAGGGTTCCTCACATTGGGGTTTGTCCCTGCCTAGCTGCCACATCTTGTGTCTCTAGTCTTGGCTTGTTTTTTGTTGATCATTTAATGTTCTATCTATACTTTACTTTATGTATATGTGATTGCTAATCTGTGGATAAGAATAAGAAAGGTAAGTAAATTTCTCTAGGCATAGAACATACCATAACCTAACATACCCGGACCTCAAAATCATTAAATCTAGTTATTTTCCCCATTGGTTCCGTGCTGGGGTCGCAAATCCGAATAGTAGGGTGTCTCCGTCTCGGTTATCAAGAATGACCAACCACTGATCACCAATCACTGATATTGGTGTCAGTATCCCACAAATATATCGCCCTAGTTGTCCGATAATGGTTCCACAGAACTGATTAATCATCGATTGCACCCTGCCACTGCCAATATACATATATGTAAGACCTCTGATCCGATTTCCTCTGATTTACCAATCTAATCTTATTGGAGATCGACGATTGGAGGTTCCACTACTGCCTGCTTAAGTCTGCCTCTATGAAACCTCTGATTGTGATTTGGCCTTAAAGGCTTAAGACCCATTTTCAAAGGAAAATCCTCATTTTCTTAAGGATCAAAGAATCCTTCTTTGTGCGATAACTTCATCATTCAGACTTGGAATGAAGTACTATTTGCACCATTGGAATTAGGAAGATGAGATCTCCTATCTGGTCCTAAGTTGACTTCATTATGCTCACTTTGATTTATGAGTTTTTCCATGCCATTGTATATGAAGATCCACCTGGATCAATCCTCGCCATTGAGGAGATTTTGGACTGCCAAAAGCTTCTCATTAGTCAATTGGAAAGTGAGGGAACTGTGCCCTCACTTTCTCTTTCTCCTGCCATCCAGCCTTACTGGAATGCATTCCCTTGAAACCAACTCGAAGGTCCTCTACATCCCCTCATCGTGAAGTCCTGATTCTTCTATTGAGGATGATGTCTTCAGGCAACTCATTGAGATATTTTGGTGGAAAGTAATTGGAGGTAGGAACTGTGCCCACCTCATCAGTATTCATGACTAAAGGTGGTTGATATAGCTTCAGGTTCTCCACATTCACCACTGAGTACATCTGCATATATATTGGCAAGTCAAGATGAAAAGCATTGTCCACAATCTTCTCCAATATGGTTAACAGTCCATACCAGATTGGCCGCAACTTCTTTCCTTTTCCCTTCATCTTGTCTTTTCTAGTGTGGAACCACACCTTGTCACCCACTTGGAATTGATGGTCGACCCGGTGTTTATCATGTGGAGCCTTATAATAGGCTTAACTTTTCTCCAACTACTCTTGCACTACTTGGTGAATTTATTGGATTCGCTAAATGAATTGTTGAGCCTCGTCCATATCATTGCATCCATTGGATCCATCCTCCCTTCCAAAGACCATATCAAAAGGGTCTCTTGGCAGGTAACCAGAGCATGTCTCAAATGGTGAACATTGTGTCAATGAATGAACTGCTTGGTTATAGGAATGTTGTATATAGGGGAGATGTTCATCCCACAACTTGGGATGTTTCCCAAAATAGCCTTGTAATAAGTGTACCACAATATTGTTAAAAACCCCTGTCTATCCATCAGTCTGCGGGTGAAATTATGGGCTTCTTTTCAGTTTGGTGTCCATCATCCTCCATAAACTGGTTTAGAAATCCCCAAGGAAACGAGAGTCTTGATTTGACACAATTGATGTGGGTAATCAAAAGTGGACCCAAACATACTGAAAGAAAAGAGAAGCAGTCTCCTTTGTAGTAATCTGCTTTCTACAAGGCATAAGAATATGTATTTTGCAGAAACGGTCAACGACGACATACAAATAGTCGTGACTCTTCCTAGACAAAGGTAAACCTCCAACAAAGTCCATTGACACACTTTCCCATGGATGACTCGGAGTAGGCAGTGGTGTGTAGAGCCCAAGTTTTCTATTAGAGGGCTTTGAAACAGAATGTTGTCATTATGATACATATGTTGTACTTGATGGCAACCCACTCATCTCAGATGATAAATTATAGTGCAGAAAAGTTCACGCACTTATATGCAGAGAAAAGTTTATTTCATGTAGAGAAAATTTCACACACTTTTATGCAGAGAAAAGTTTATTTCATGTAGAGAAAAGTTCACGCAATTTTATGCAGAGAAATGTTTATTTCATGTAGAGAAAAGTTCACACACTTTTATGCAGAGAAAAGTTTATTTCATATAGAGAAAAGTTCACGCACTTTTATGCAGAGAAAAGTTTATTTCATGTAAAGAAAAATTTCAGGCACTTTCATGCAAGGAAAAGCGCGTATATGTTGGAGAACTTACCTTTGGTCCATGGTAGTTAGTCCTTGGTATTTGAACCTATGGTTTTGGACCATGGTACCTCGTCAGAAGTGTTGATCTCACGCACTTTCATGCAAGGAAAAGCATGTATATGTTGGAGAACTTACCTTTGGTCCATGGTAGTTAGTCCTTGGTATTTGAACCTATGGTTTTGGACCATGGTACCTCGTCAGAAGTGTTGATCTCACGCACTTTCATGCAAGGAAAAGCGTGTATATGTTGGAGAACTTACCTTTGGTCCATGGTAGTTAGTCCTTGGTATTTGAACCTATGGTTTTGGACCATGGTACCTCGTCAGAAGTGTTGATCTCACGCACTTTCATGGTTGGTTCATGGTATTAGTCTGATAGTTTTTGATCCTATGGTTTTGGCCCGTGGTATTGCATCCAAAAGTGTTGATCTCACGTACTTTCATGGTTGGTTCATGGTATTAGTCCAACAGTTTTTTGATCCTATGGTTTTGGACCGTGGTATTGAGAAAGGACTAAGGCTATAAAAGAGGAAGGAGATCATTTGACAAAGCATCATCTGAATTATTGAATATCTGATAAAGTGCTAGATCTGGAATACTGTGATTGGGTTATGGTGCAGATCTGGATCTGAGCTAAAGAGGGATCTCACCGGTTGATGGAGAACAAGATCTAAGGATAGATCGGGATCAAATGGTTTGAAATGAACTATCTCTATATATTTGATTATGCTTATTCTAGATCTGTATATTGAAAATGATCTGAACTGGGTATAACTTAAGTTTGAGATCACTGCAAGTCATGTTTGAATATTTATAGATCTGTACGTGAGTTGGCTTTGGTGTAAGCGCGTATATATGCAGGTTTGGTTCATTGTAGTAGCGTATACGATTTGAGCTATGATATTTGAAGTCACAGGTGGTTTTCTCCCACATTGGGTTTCCACCTTATATCATGGTGTTCATGTGTGTGGCTTATGTGTGATGATCTGTTCTATTTTACTGCACCTCTTTATTGTTAATATGGTTGATAATGTTCTAATGAACTCATTAACAATCAACTAACTGAATCATAAGAAGTTGTGGAAGTAGCATATATGAATCTGAATATGGAAATGAAAAAGTTTTATTGATGTGATAATACTGATTCACCCCCCCCCTCTCAGTATTATTTCCAACAATTGGTATCAGAGTAGGTCCTTTGGTAGAAGCTTGATCGCTTGAAGGAGATCCGTGGAACAATGGGAAAGAAGCTTAAGAAGAAAGCTCATAAGAAGAAGAAGACATCTCAGAAGATCTATGACAGTGGGAGAATCGATTGGGGATTAGGTATAAGAAGCTCTTCAGATTCAGATTCAGATTCAGAATCATTTCAGAATGAAGATGAACTATCAGGTATGAATTTTCTATCCTCTGATGTTCCAGCTATCTATCCATTTGGAAAAGATGGAAGTGATAACGAAATAGCTGAATGTGCTCTTACGGGTGAGGAAGAAGGATATCAAATAGAAGCTGAATTTAACAGGCTGACAAACAAAATTAGTGAACAAGAAAGACTTCTGAACATAAAGAGTGGTGCCCTCAAAGAAGCTGTTACTAGACAAAAGGCTCAACGAGAGTTATTCAAGGAGAAATATCAAAAGTTGCAGGTTGAAGCAACATCTCTAAGAAATGAAGTCAATGAAAAGAACACAACCATCAAGAAACTCAGAGATAGATCCAGTTACTATGAAAGTCTTGAAGCCACGATCCGCTCTCTAAAGGAAGATCTTGAAGAATCAAAGAAGAAGAATAAAGATCTAGTCCAAGATATTGAAAAACAGGGAAACGAAGTTATCAGCTTAAAATCTCAGCTAGAATGTGCCTTCAGAATTCGTCAAATGCAACAGGATCTGAATGAAGAACAAGAAAATGCGATTCTCAAGCTAAAGCATCAGTTGGAAGAAGAAAGGAAAGCTGAAGAAGACATGAAGAAGCAATATCTAGAAAAAGAAGAACAACTTTAGGTTGAGGTAAATATCTTGAAAAGTAAATTAGAAGAAAAGGATAAGCTCTTACGTTTTCAAGATAGTACTAAAGTCTTGGATGATATTCTTAATAGTCAAAGATCTCCTGCTATCAAAACTGGTCTTGGCTTTCATGAATCTGTTGAAGGTGAATCTATTTCACAAGGTGAGGCAAGGAACTCTAAAGAGAAATCTAAAATGATCAACAAGGAGATAAGAGAGATGAAAGGTCAATCTCATCATCATCCAAGGAAATAAATTCATCAAAGAAAATCTTTTACTCCTCCTATGAATAATGTTGAATGTTATGTATGTCATAACCTTGGACATGTTGCAGCCAGATGTAGAAGAAGAAGGGTTCAAGATCATCAAACAAACAGATCATCTCAGTCAAGGTACTTTAATGGATATTGCTTTTCTTGCAATATGTTTGGTCACAAAGTTGTTGATTGCTACAAAAGGAATATGAAACATGTAAGATGTTATGCATGTAACAAGCTTGGACATATAGCAAAGGAATGCAGGAACAAAGCACAGACATCACACCAAAAGGAGAAAACATCATCACACTTGAAGATATGGAAGAAAAAGGAAGTTCAGTCAGAAAGTGGTGGCACAAAACATTATACAGACATAACAGAGGGAGCCAGAAGTGTAAAACTTCAATCTCCTACGCAAGCTTGATAAAGGGAAGTTGCATATATACGCGAATTTGTTACTGCACAGTCGCGTATATGATTGTTTGAAGAAAGGCAGTAGGGACAGATTCAAGGAAAGGATCAGTTTTTGATAATGGTTGCATTTTGCTAATGATGTGTGGATATGATGGTTAGAAGTATTTTGGTTCTAACTTGATATTGCTGATGTCTTGATACTTCTTATTAATATGCATGATCAGATCTGACAGATGGCACAGGTTTAGGGGGAGCATATGCTCTTAATGCATTGTTGGCATTATGGTTAATAGTCCTTGGTGATGATGCTTATATGGATAAATGATTCATCTTGCTATGATATGGTTATGAGTTGTTCAGATGATTCTTGGGGTTACATAGTTGATATTTAGATCAGATTTGTGGTTGATCCTCTAATGGTGCTTACATGGTGATCTTCATAAGGATAAGGAGAAGTACATAGCTTGAATTCACATCTTCTTTAATTGATGATGAGTCACTCATATGTTGTTGTCATCATATGCATAAAGATCATATATTACAGTTATGATGCAGGATTCCTATTGTTCTTGGCACATATATGGATGAGGATTGTTGGCTGGATACATGGATGATTATTCAAAGTTGCATTGTTGGAGACATGATGATGATGAGTTCTTACCTATATGACGATAGGTTGTTTCGTACATATGTTGATTGATATTCCCAATTGATGATACTTTGTCCATGCAGATCTGGATGGCTATGGTGTCTTACACATATGATATAATGTGAATGATTTTATGATGATGAGTTGATATCTATCTGCAGACATACCCTGTCATAGGACATTTACAGGTTGCTGATCTGGAATTGGTTCTACACGAGTTTCATAAGGAGTATCCGCGTATACACGCTTGTTTCTATGGATACAATCGCGTATATGTTAATATGGAGGAAATCAGTGGGCCAGACTCAGGGTGAGAAAAATCTGATTTGGGTCTGACAGAGACCATATGGCACAGGTTCAGGGGGAGCAGATAAACTTCTAATGATGCATTGTTGGCATTATCATAGAAGCTTTTGGTTCTAGTTCACAGCTGTTGTTGGTTTCAGGTGGAACATTTGCAGAGGGAGAACAGAAGGAAATCATGGTTGCTGATCTGAATGGTGATTGACAGATGATGCTGCTATCAATTATTGGTGACTTTCATAAGTCTTGATCTAGATATTTCGTCTCTATGTCATGTATCTCTTTTATGGTGTCAAGGTCATGTAACGACCTATTTTGGTTTCCCCACTATGCATGGGATGAAGATGTAATGTATTTGGTTGTCATATGTAAATTTTTGATGTATCCCCACTTAGCTGGGTGGTTGATCCCCACTTGGTTGGGTGATGGATGTATGTATTGAGTCTTTTGGTGATAGGAAGGTCTTTTATGATGTATAAGTCTTGGTTCTTCTTGAAGAACACCTTTTTGCAGACCTTTCTTACAGACAGGGGGAGCATGAACAGTACAATTCAGTAAAAGCAGAGCTTTTAGCATGTAACATGGACAGATTAGTA
The DNA here is from genome assembly GCA_031772625.1 of Pinus tabuliformis. Classification (NCBI taxonomy): domain Eukaryota; kingdom Viridiplantae; phylum Streptophyta; class Pinopsida; order Pinales; family Pinaceae; genus Pinus; species Pinus tabuliformis. The sequence continues at coordinate 1,270,355,858 of CM062804.1, forward strand.
CACCTTGGCATATACAAAGGGGGAGCTCATTCAGAGATTTCAGCAGGTTCTCAGGGGGAGTATGGACAACGGAATGTTTATCTAGGAAAGAGAATATCTTGGTTCGCCCTTTGCCCTTGATGTCAAAGGGGGAGAGTGAATTGGTTGTTGTTGCCATCAAGTCCAAAGGGGGAGATTGTTGGCATTATGATACATATGTTGTACTTGATGGCAACCCACTCATCTCAGATGATAAATTATAGTGCAGAAAAGTTCACGCACTTATATGCAGAGAAAAGTTTATTTCATGTAGAGAAAAGTTCACACACTTTTATGCAGAGAAAAGTTTATTTCATGTAGAGAAAAGTTCATGCACTTTTATGCAGAGAAAAGTTTATTTCATGTAGAGAAAAGTTCACGCACTTTTATGCAGAGAAAAGTTTATTTCATGTAGAGAAAAAGTTCACGCACTTTCATGCAAGGAAAAGCGCGTATATGTTGGAGAACTTACCTTTGGTCCATGGTAGTTAGTCCTTGGTATTTGAAACTATGGTTTTGGACCATGGTACCTCGTCAGAAGTGTTGATCTCACGCACTTTCATGCAAGGAAAAGCATGTATATGTTGGAGAACTTACCTTTGGTCCATGGTAGTTAGTCCTTGGTATTTGAACCTATGGTTTTGGACCATGGTACCTCGTCAGAAGTGTTGATCTCACACACTTTCATGCAAGGGAAAGCGTGTATATGTTGGAGAGCTTACCTTTGGTCCATGGTAGTTAGTCCTTGGTATTTGAACCTATGGTTTTGGACCATGGTACCTCGTCAGAAGTGTTGATCTCACGCACTTTCATGGTTGGTTCATGGTATTAGTCCAACAGTTTTTTGATCCTATGATTTTGGACCGTGGTATTGAGAAACGACTAAGGCTATAAAAGAGGAAGGAGATCATTTGACAAAGCATCATCTGAATTATTGAATATCTGATAAAGTGGTAGATCTGGAATACTATGATTGGGTTATGGTGCAGATCTGGATCTGAGCTAAAGAGGGATCTCACCGGTTGATGGAGAACAAGATCTAAGGATAGATCGGGATCAAATGGTTTGAAATGAACTATCTCTATATATTTGATTATGCTTATTCTAGATCTGTATATTTAAAATGATCTGAACTGGGTATAACTTAAGTTTGAGATCGCTGCAAGTCATGTTTGAATATTTATAGATCTGTACGTGAGTTGGCTTTGGTGTAAGCGCGT